>OAMR01000069.1:693623-746983 GCA_900205405.1 Echinochloa crus-galli
GGATGGATTTAAAGAGTGATATGCCTAATACACTAAGCCACCAGCAATATACTACAGGGATCAAACAGCAGCAAAACTGCTTCTCACATGATTTCACAACAAGGAGATTGGACCTATCCGAACCCATTCTAAATAGGTTTTCAACACCAGAGCATCGTCCCAAACAAACTGCCACAGAAGCATATATTTCACTTGCCCCCACATTCACGCATCAATTCTACATAACAATCTACAGAGCACTCATCATCACATCTCAGAGAAACACGTTCCCAACTCAACAGGACAGGGCAGACATCCAAACAATGATCGTCACTCGCACCGCCCGAAATGCCCCACAACTCGCACGCTCGCGCACCAAGTCCGCGCGTGTTCGCGCGGCTGACGGGCGCCAACAAGGATCCGCCGCCTCGCGACGCGACCACGAGCCACGGCGTCGCGGATCGGCGAATCGCGGCGCGAAGCACGCCCAGATCTACCGGAAATGGACGGTGGGGTATGGTGAGGATAGATTAGGTTCCAGGCGGGGGGGGGGGTCGGCTAACCTTGAGGGCGCCGAGGCCGAGACGGCGCGGTACATGGTCGCCGGCGCCTGCTGCGGAGTGGCTCGGCGGAGTCGTCACCGGCGGCGCGGTGGGGGGAGGTGGGCTGGTGGCGGAGATGCGAGAGGGTGGGGATGGCGACAGGCCGTGAGACAAGTGGGAGGGCGACGAATCGAGCTCGAGCGAGGAGGGAGATGTCTTGGAGAGAGGCCGCCTATGTGTGGTCGGCCCACTCAGTTTGGGCCTCCAACTGCCGTGTGAGTGAGTCAACGAGGCCCAACTCAATTTGGGCTGACGGCCCATCGTTGTTTCACCACCCACCACGTGATCAACCGCGCCGTGCCGTGCACGACGAGATGGATGGGGTGGGGGGAGAGGAGAAGGCAATCAACGGCGCCGCGTGCTGGCTCCCAACGTCTCCGGCGCCGGTGGGCGGTGGCGACGCGAGAGTCGGGTCACGGCGTGCGGCGAGGATGGTCGCGGGATCGCGTCTCACCCCGCGAGGCGACTGGTGTCGATCGCCCACTATGTGGTCGATCAACCACGTGATCAACCGCGCCGTGGCGTGCACGAGCACGACGAGATGGGGGGCGAGGCGAGCGACGGCGCCGCGTGCTGGCTCCAACGTCTCCGGCGCCGGCGGCGACGCCGAGGGTCGGGTTGCAGCGTGCGGCGAGGATGGTCGCGGGCTCGAAGCTAGCTCCGCGAGGCGACTGGTGTCGATCGCCGCGCCGGGAGTAGCTTGGAGGTGCGCGATGATGGCTCCTCAGCCCCCGGACCTGGCGCCGCGCAGGTGAGCTGTTCGATCGATTGCCGATTAGGGATTTCGCAGCCTGCCTTTGAGCGTCCGCTCTCAGTGTGTTGAATTGCCGCAGCTTGTTTTCTCGTTAATTTCGTTGCATTTTCCGTTGTGTTTGGCGAGATTGTTCCATCATCGCACAGTTGGTTGCTCCCCCTATTTAAACGGAGAGTGGCCTCGGGGGTTCTCGTTCAGCAAACGACAATTGGGTGAAAAATCATCACGCTAACCATGCATATAGCTTCGATCACCTGCTCGATGAAATGCCGATGTCAATTCATAAATAGTAGTTGCAGCATTGCAGGTGGCTTGAATTTTTTGTGTTGTCCCTGAAGATCTGTCAAGCACAAGGCTTCAGATGGCCGATGTTGCTTGTTGGGCTGTATCTATATGTGTTGGACGTCAACATGATGATATGGGCCAAGTTGCCATGGACGAGAAATCTATGTAGGTTTGAGCACGGGTTTGGTGGATGAATAGGGTTGGTATATGCAGGTGATTGGTCGTTGTGAGCGTAGGTACAGTGTCATTCGTTATTTGGATCGTATGTACTTCCTGGAGCAGTTAGTGCTTTGGTCAGATCACAGTATCGTATCTGGTGGAGAGCACAGATCAGGCCTGTTACTGTACATGATCTGATGCATGCTAGTACTGTCAGGCTACACACGCCAAGGTTCTACTGAACTTAGAATTTCGGGGTGTGTTTGTGGTTGTGATTTCGCAATGTGAAAGCAGTAGCTGGTAACTACAGGTTGCTAGTTAGCTAGTCTAATCAAGTTAGTTTCATAGAGTCGATATAAATCTCCTTTTGCCAATGGTCAATTTATGAGTCCAAACACAACTTTTATCACTTACATACCAAGTCTGATTAATGCCACCAAATCGTGCCACTTGCTGGATAGCTGTTTATTTCACGTTGAGTTTTCATGACTTGCTCACTCTTTTCTATCTGTATTGGAATCCAAGTGATCTTCATTTAGCTCCCTGAATAACCTTTCTTACACCCTTGTTTTGTCTGAATGTTAAAATAGCTTGAAGGAACACAGCACACACAGTTCTGAATTAGCTGGGCACATCCAATTGCTTGAACAAACCTTTCCTATTCCCCATTTTTAGAGCTCAGAAACATAATAGTCTGAAGCAATCGATGTATACGTCCGCAAAACAGCACACCTAATGAAATATGATCGTATAAGAAAGAAAAAATGGCTGGCGTTGGTAAATTATCTCTGTTTTCTCAATCGCTTATGCCTCCCATGCATTTCCTCATGTAATGTTGCTTCTTTCAATAAAGCAGTAGCTGTTGCAGTGTGATCAGCTAATGATTGTTGCTCCCCTTTTTGTCCAATAGGTATACACTTAAAATAACCATCAAGGGAAGCATGTGCCTGAAGCTTGTGCTTGATGATGTTTAAAAGTCCTCATGGCGCATGGGAGGGGACCTGTACTCTCTGCTGAGCATGACCACAGCAGGTGCAAGCAGCACGCATGGTTTTATATATGACCTTGGCGCTCCGCCTGCATCCCTGTCGTCTTCGCGTGGCATGCAGGTTAGCCGGTTCATCAACTGTAAAAACTGCGACGTGCTAACATTTTGTTCCTGGAGCTTGATGGCTATTCTCATCTTCCTCTCACCCTCATTTAGGTGCCTATCTGCTGTCGCGGAATGTGTTGAGATCAATAATGCGACCTGACCTTTGCTATATGCCTTGCCCGCTACAGGTGGCGTTGCGCAAAGAAGCTACTGCCTTGGATAGTTGGATGAACCGTTGAATAACACACCGCCAGACGTCTACTACATATCCAGGTGAACGGTCAGTTTTCAGAAAGATGGCTGTTCAAGTCTTACGTGGGTAACGTGGGAGTGCAGCTGCATCCATCAATCCGTGGAACTGGAATCCAACCCTGCCGGGAGATGATGAATCCGGTGTCCCAGGCTCCCCTCCAGGTACTCTCTACTTAACTGATCAGTCAAATGAACAATACATTCCGGCTAACACTGATACTGTCTTATTATTAGCCTTTCTGGATGTTGCTTTCAGTAAAGCAAAAGTACATCTTTAGTCTGACAAAAATATATATATGCCCTGTACTGGTATTAGGATACGTATTTGCTGCGACTTCAGCATCAGTGTTTGCGCGCCTACCAAGCAAACGGGATTGCAATAATTATGGTGAGGTTGCGACAGATCCGTCGGTTGGCCAGAACTGCGACTCCAAGTGTATGCACGTACACCGGTACGCAGACATCCCTCTCCCTTCCAAACAACCCGTGTTGATAAGCTGAAGCCTGGTACGCATAGTCAAACATGATTTGTCATCGGTGACAGTATTTGTGAGCCCGGCAGGACCGAGTGATCGGCGCCACTGCGATATACTACCTCCGTCCCAAAATAACAGGCCGTTTTAGAAAATATTAGACAGATTAGTAGTCATAATAAATGACCATGTTACCCTTCATTGGAGTTACAAAAGTAACATTAACTAACTATTTGATTGGCTCTATGCATTTCCCTATACACTTTTACGTTTCTCTATGCACTTTTTATTAATGTGTGCATCTTTGAAAGCTAAATGGACATTCTTTGTGGGACAAAATTTGAAAGCTAAATGGCTTGTTAGACCAGTCCCGGTGCAAGGTTTCATGAGGTTTCATGCACATTAAATAGGATGCCAACTCAGCATTTTAGATGATGTGGCATGGAGTTAATGAGGAGAGAGATGAAATGGGTTTCATCTAGATGAAACTCTGTATACACAGTTTCCAACAAGTCTGTGTCTTGCATGCATCGCCTAGGAAACATAAAAATGAAACTTTGCATTGTATGAACCATTTCATCTGTAAATTTATTGTCTCCTTACTTATGTGGCATTCTTGGAAACACAAAAATGAAATCCCCACTAGAAGTAGTCTTAGGGCAGTCCCAATCCAAGACACTAGTACTGATGTCCATAACCTCCACATCATCAAGAAACTAGTACAAGACACTACCCTCCCAAAGCAGACACTGATGCTCTATGACTAAATTAAATGCTGCTCCTCTCTCATCTTATCTTGGATAGCGTGTAGAAACCATGTCTCATGCAAGACCCGGTTTCCTCCTCTTTCTTCATTAACTCACTTGACACATCATCTTTTATCCTACATGGCACCTTATTTAATGCTATGGACATCATCCTAGTCATTGGGTTGGGATTGCCCTTATTGTGGGATGGAGGGAGTATATCCCTGTGTGCTGACAATGAGGCTGGCTCCATTAAATTAGCATGCCCCAAAATGATGACGACGCATGAATAATCGATCTCCCCTGACAACCAAAACGCCACGCGAGATGTCGTGCCGGCATTGGGATTGGGAGATGGAGGGGTTATCAGGTCATAATGGCCTGATTTGCCCGTGAGAGGCACAATGCAACACACGGCCGGGGAAGGGGACTTGTCGGGGAGATCGGGTGGGTTGGGTTGGGTCGAGCGGGGGCCCTACCCTTACCCTTGGCCCCCCCCGATGGATCATGGATGGATGGATGGAGTGAGCCGGGCGATCCGGCCGGAGGGACTTGAGCTAGCTGCTTTGGTGTCCAGGTGTAGTTGAACAACCGAACCAGCTTGCCTTTTCGCGCCTTGCTTCTCGTACGCCTAGGCATGTACTAGTATTACTACCCGTCTCAGCTGGGTGGGCCGGGCCCACGTCGTGACCCTCTGCGAGTGGGCCCGGGGCACCAGCTCTGCTCTGGTGCCCGGGGTCTCCACGACTCCACAGACCATGACGGCATGACAGCAATTGGGAGCCACAGGGATAGCTGAACTGTGCTGCTGGGCAAGTGGCACCTGGGCCCCAGCTGTTCGGACTTGGTCGATCGCGATTCGTGCCTTGTTCATCTCGGGTTGAATTTGAGGTTAGCATTGAAGCAAGAGGCCGATGTTTTCTTGTGGGAGCAGAATTTGCAACAACACACGGCTACCTAGCCACATATTAATTACCAATCCCAAACCACTTTTTTTCCCGATCATATAGCAGATTCCACTTGTCATGTGGACAAGGAAATGTGGTGGTCGAGGTTCTGTTTGACAGTCTTGCTTGTGGCTTCTATTTTCTTTGCCACCACTTTGGTAGGATGTACAGATTGGGAAATTAGATTAGCACACTTCCCTTTTTGTCCTCAACTAGTGGGTATATGTTGAGTTTCTAGCTCGATCATTGATGTGCTTTTGATATTTACACTTGGCGCATCTGAATGCTTTTCCTGATTTTTTTCAGGACCATGCATTCCGTTCGATCGATGGATCATGTGGGATCCCGGCAGTCGTGCTGCCCTGGTTCAGAATGGGTTTAGGATGTTCAGACCAGGATCCGGCTAATTGGAAGCCTGCATTTCCGGCCGGGTCGTGCTTGTAGGAGAAGGTTGCTCCTTTGTCCAGGCACACGACGCAGCACGGGCATATTTTTTTTCTGTGCTCTACCATCTACCTAGTTTTTAGTAGTTTTGTGCTGTTGGGTCTATCAAGTGTTGTACTGCTCTATTTGCCTTGGGTAGGAAGCAAGCTCTGGGATTCACCCCTCTCTCTTTCTGTCCAGCATCACGCACTCTCATGGCAAAAAGGATCATCATTCGAGCACAAGGCCTCCTCCATATGCCCATGTGAGACCTCTTATCTCTGCTATTTCTTGCTCCTGCAATTTGCAAACTTCATTATTGTGCAGTGGAAAGAAAATTCCCCTTTCCATCATCCCCCATGCATGCAATGCAGCCAGAGAAAAGAAAATGGAACAGTTTTCCCTTGACCAATACTCAAATGTTTACTTTATGTGCATCGTGATTATTAGACCCTTTTCTCTGGTGTTCAGTGTACTTAGATAACCTAAGCTGTTTAGTTCTTGCTGATGTCAGATTTGCATGTTTGATATATATGCATGCATGCTAATGCTGCTACTACACCCTGAGTCTACTAAACTCCCTAGATGCAATCTCTCTCTCTCTCTCCGCGTGGGAGTGAGTGCAGTGCAGTGTGTGGAATCTGCAGTAACAGCTGTGGTGTGGTGAGGCAGCAGTTCTTCATGCCTTTTGCTTTTGGTTGTCCTAGCTCGCCAGCCAGACAATCCCTGAACTTTGAAAGTCTGAAGCCCAATAAAATATACTTACATCCACAGTAAAATGCCTAAGGCAAAGGTGCGTGGCGCGGCACCATCTTACAGGCAGTTTAATTTAGCGAAGATGAAAGGTGTCCATGTCTTGTGTTATGCTTAAGCGATAGAGAGAGAAAGAGATAGAGAGAGAGAGAGGGGCTAGCTAGGAGGAGGGGCCCTTTAACTTTTCCTAAGGGGGGGTGTGGCTTCAGTTAAAGTAGGCAGGAATTCTGCTCTCTCTTGTATTAAACCGGTGAAAGCAGCTGCCTGCCTGCTTCTATTTTTTATATGTATGCCTCTCCCTCACTCCTTACTCTCTCCTTTGCACCCCTAGTACTGCTCCTCCTACTTGCGCTCTTCGGTTTGCTTCTCTCTTCTTCTGTCTCCTTTCGCTCGTTTCGATCTTGTGTACGCGTTCTTGCTGAATTGTACCTGATGGCCATATGATTTTCTTTGCAGCGCAGCAAGACAGAGAAGAATTAATCCCCTACGATTCATGCATGAGCACTGCCTCCTCGCGCCGCATATGAATCAGACATGAATAGGGGTCACAGCAGCAGCTCCTCGAAGCTCATCAACGAGAAGCTCGAGGAACACCGGATCTCCACCGCAAAGCACTGCCCCCACTGCGGCGAGAAAATCGACAGCAAGCCGGTATGCCTATGTGAATGAAGTTGGCAATTTTGCTTTGCCTTTCTATCTGTGTGTACGCACAGTTGCACCCCTCAGCATCCAGTACTATGATATGATACTTGGTGCAACTTCTTTTGATGGAATTAATTGCTGTAACTGCAAGAAGGATTGGGTGGGGCTGCCGGCGGGCGTCAAGTTCGATCCAACTGACCAGGAGCTGATCGAGCACCTCGAGGCGAAAGTGAAGGATGAAGGCTCGAGATCTCACCCTCTCATCGACGAGTTCATACCCACAATAGATGGGGAGGACGGCATATGTTACACCCACCCCGAGAAACTTCCAGGTGAGAGAGCTATCTAAGCGCGCTAGACATGAGCAGAAATATATATTACCGAACCATATACTTATACAGACATATTCCTGGCTTTTCGAGCTTTGCTTTTCATGGCGTGATATATTGTATGTTGGGATTATATCGCCATGAATTTTGTGTTGTGGTTTGGATTTGGGATATGGCATATATTCCCTTGTTCTCGATGTGCTCCCTCTCCCCTCTATTCTTAGTGTTCTCTACATGTGCTCTCGGGTATATGCAAAGAGAATTATTGTTTATGGAAAGTTGTGCCTACCCCGATCTACCTCTCTCCTCTCGGTCATGATGGTAAGATGCTTCTGAAGTTTCCAAATAGGTTTCTTTCCTTTCTACTATCTCTTATCTTTTTCAGAGGTTTGTTGCATCTTTCAAGAAACATAGGCCACCCACCAACTCAGGTTCTAACACAGTTCTTGCATCCATATGCCCCTTGTGCTGATGATCATCAGGTGTGACCAGGGATGGCCTAAGCAAGCACTTCTTCCACCGCCCATCCAAGGCCTATACGACGGGCACGAGGAAGAGGAGGAAGATACAGACGGAGTGCGACGTCCACAAGGGCGAGACGCGGTGGCACAAGACCGGCAAGACGCGGCCGGTGATGGTGAACGGCCGGCAGAAGGGGTGCAAGAAGATTCTGGTGCTGTACACCAACTTCGGCAAGCACCGAAAGCCGGAGAAGACGAACTGGGTGATGCACCAGTACCACCTCGGCGACCTCGAAGAGGAGAAAGAAGGGGAGCTGGTGGTGTGCAAGATCTTCTACCAGACGCAACCCAGGCAGTGCAGCTGGTCCTCTGACCGGGGCGCCGCCGCCGCCGTGGCGGCAACGACGCTGCAGGAGCAGCGTAGGAGGGATAGTGGCAGTGGTAGCTGCTCGTCGAGGGACCACGAGGTGTCGGCGACATCGTTCCCGGCTGGATACACGGTCACCGCGGCTGTAGAGATGCAGCAGCATATGAAGCAGCACCCCGCAGACCATTTCAGCTTCGCGCCTTTCAGGAAGACCTTCGATCAGGAGGTAATAATAACCACCATTCTTCTTTATTAGCTCTGGTTAGGTTTGGGAGAACATCATGCAGATCATCCTCGATCCATTTCCCATGCACCCATGCATGCATATGCTCCTGCTTTTTTTCTCTCTCCCTTTTTTTTCTTTTGGTTTGGATATATTTTACTTTCTGTTTGATTAGATGAGCTTCCTAGCTTGTTGCACATATATGCATGGGCGTTTGGGTAGCTGACCAAATGTGCGATGTGCCAATCTAAAGCAAAAGATGAGCTACACATCACAGAGTATGGACCCTTTTAAGTAGTTCGAGTCTCACATCATTTTACTCATATTGCAAGCAACCCTAGGAACCATCCACCCACCGTGAAAGCAAAAACTACCAATATATTTCTTTTGAATTATTGCTGCGCGTCCTATTCTTATGCACACACAGGAGGGAAAAAGGGAGCACAGTTATATGTAACAGCTAGCATAAATGACGACAGGAAATGTGAAAGTAAATATTTAAATTCATATACGTATCTACGGGTTTGATTTATGAATGGCAACATAGAAATTAATACGTGTATATACGTACTGAGCAGGTTGGTATAGGTGGTGATCAGGTGCCATCTAATCAGCTTGGACGATCAGAACAGCATCATGCCGGACAGGAGCAGCAGCCACACCGCCCGGTCCTCGCGACGACTACGGCCGTGCCTGCCACGGCTTTCCTGATCAGTAGGCCATCGAACCCCGTCTCGACCATTCTGCCACCTGCAATGCAGCACGCATCAGTCGTTCTCGATCATGATCAGTTCCATGTGCCAGCAATCCTTCTACATCACCACGACAAATTTCAGGTGATTAATTCATCTTACACTACTTGTTTTATTCGATCTTTTCATGCATTTGCTAGAAAAACTAATTATTCAAGATCATACGTGTTGGGTTTGTAATTGGATTCTGCACACAAGTTTGAAAGGACCAATTTACATGCATGCATGTTTTCTTAGGGTGTCTTGGTCCTCTTGCCATCGTAAAATGCTTTTAAATAAATTCAAGCCATTCTACAAGTCATCTTTTTTCTGCTTTGGCACCTATTCCACTTTCTTGTTTTACTTCGTTTTTTAGAAAAGTATGTTTTGCTACCAGAATGGAAAATGTCAAGAGTCTTGGAAGAAGTGGCTACCTTTTGGCTTCTTGTCTACACAATCTTAGTACAGTATTTTTTTAGTACAAATTAATAGTAATGCTTATTTGTTTCATACAAAATTTCTAGAGTAATGTTAATTTGGAGTTCAAAATGCAGCCAGGATTTTCTTACCCAGATTTTTGTATAAATAGAAATTCAGTTATAATATTTGCACTAGTTTATAGATAAATATGCAACGTAATGTATTTAAATATACTAACTGTTGTTTGCTCTTTAGAATAGCACACTGCTGCATCTGCCTTGACAATGTAACTTTTATATATTCCCAATGAGCAGGAGAGGAACTTGTAAATTTCTATTAAAATTTCAAAATCCTCAAAGGATTTATAAAACATACTTTTTTTGCAACATTGTCATAGCATGTTAAACTAGGTGCATGCATGAATGTCCGTATTTCCATATTTCAACCGTCCAAATTTGTAATTTGAGACCATGATTTTTTTTTAGTTTATTTGAAGATATCGATGCAATGGCAGGCATTTTTAGTAACATGTCCTTGGAGGTTCCATTTGATTTAAGTCAATTGCAGACATACATATTGGCCGGCCTATCTAGCTTGTAGAGAAAGAACCATCTTATGGGGCCATATACTCTTTACAATAGTGCCTTTACCTTTTAGCCTTGTTCTTTACTGAAATACTACTTTATTTACTGTTCCATTTCAACGTTACTGATAACAAAGAACATGCAACAACAGCAGCATCAGCACCAACAGCAACAGCCACAACAAAAGCTTGACCGCAGGTCTGCGGGCTTGGAAGAATTGATAATGGGCTGCACGTCGTCCACAAGCACAAAAGGAGTAAGTTGATTTCTTCCAATTCTTTTAAACCACGTATTGTAGGATCAACATCATCATATAATTACCTGGGCTCCATGAGTCCTGTCTTATAATTTAAGTCCAAATTTAGAATGTGTCTGAAACATCTAACGAATTGATTCATTTGCATGCATATCTTACTCCTGATAATAAGGATAGAGCACATTCATGTTATCTTGATTATTTAGTTTGTATAGACCGGAAAGCTGCATGTTCTCATGCAAGCAGGTGAGGGATAGGTAGGATAGCCTAGCTAGGAAAAGAAAAGACTGCACCAGGGGGGTCCTGAGGAAACTTCAGTGTGGGGTCGCGTAGTCTCTTTGTCGTTTAGAATTCTATAACAAACCCTCACCATGACAGCTTTTTCCTCCCATTAGGTTTCCTATTGTTATTGGTCATTTTAGGTGCTTTTACAGCATGCATGCCAACAAAATTTTGTGTGTGTGTGTGAGAGAGAGACTGTAGTACTCATAGTAAGATAGAAGAAACATCATGAATATATGCAAACAAGGACCACCCTTTGCTTTGCTTTTGAGTGCCAAAGGAGAGGCCAAAGACCAGCGTAAAAACAAGACCATACTTTTCCTTGCTTTCATGACCATATAGGTAAAAACGAGAGCTTTTTCTCCGTGTCGGTAGCCTCCTTGCTTTTCAGACTATAATAGTTTTTTACTTGCTATCTCTTGAGAAAAGAGCCAAGGAAAAGGGGGCAATACCATTTGTGTCTTCTCTTCCACTCTTTTCTATGAATGTGGATTCACACGAAAACCATGCATAAGCACATGCTCTCGTGTTACTATTTCTCGGTCGGGATAGTCTTGTCAAAACTGACAAAAGATATCAGTTTAGACTTTAGATACATAGGAGGGCAGGTTGGGTTGAAACTGCCTTTGATTATTAAAAGGTCAAACAGATATATTCCAAGGTTACTACATGCTCGTGAGTGGTTTAATCTACTATGAAGTACGCTTGATAAAAATTAGAATGGTGATGAGGTCCCTCTCCAACAATTTTTGTATTCCGTTTGGCTTCACATTTCCGTTACAGAAAATAGTAACAGCTCGATATAGCAAAATGTTCTTCCCATCTGAACATAAATACAGAACTATCGGCAACTTTGCTACTAATATATTGATCTGTCATGCATAAGGGCAAGGTGCCCTCTTTCAAGCGATGCTGCCTTTCTCAATTATTCTACTGTTGCTCTCTACTGAAGCAGTGAATTTAGCAGTTCCCTTTTGACCCCTTTTTCCTATTCTATTGCAGGAAACTACAATTCCTCAGACCCAAGAGACAGAATGGCCTTACCCTTACTGGCCGCCTGACAACCAAGATCATCATGGATAGTAGCAACAAGAGGCTGGTAAATAGTGGCGATCAATACCAAAACTAACCACACACTACTTTCAATGGAATGGTCTTTGTCTCCTTGAATATACTGGGTGTTTGCTTTCTTGGAGAATGTACTGATGCTGTTGGGGGGAGATAAAGAAAACGGATCTATGAGGATCTCTCTCGATGAAAAAAAAAGAGATGATTGATAAAATTAATTGAGAACTCTTCAAGACAGAAGAGACAAAGCGATGAACAAAAACAAAAGAAGAAGGATTTATGGGAGGAAAGGTATTGTTGTGCTGACATCAAAACGGAGAATAACTGGCCTATATGCAACCGGTATTAGTGCAATTTAATCAAATATAACTATAAGAGCAGTCCATGGTTTATCACAGTTTTTTTATTTGTATTAGCTATTTTTCAATTGTAAAAAGTAGTATTATTGTTTGCATGTACATTAACCTGCTGGCCCCTTCTTTGCTTTCTAAATCAATACTTATTTCCCCTTGATTAACTTGTGCTCCAAAAATGCATCATGGAGGAATAAACTCGGTAGGTTCTTTAGTATTTTGTTTCAAGAGGCACAGATTTTGTTTATGTTTTAATACTGTTAATATACTTTAGCAAGTAGAACTAAAACTACACTGTTTGAAAAGGAATAATTTGACACATATGATTACAGTGAAACACACGTATAGATATTTAACGAATCAATTTTATGCTATGGTTCTATTAAGACACACTAGCTTGCATGCTATTTTTGTGGGGCTAACTTCTATTGTATTAGTTTATGGGCACAATTTGTCATTTTTTAGTTTAACATATTTCTAGTATTCCATTAGTGTGCTGGATGAAATTTATACCAGGTAAATACTTTTCAGGGGTGCATTGGGTATGTTATCATATATTAGAGGCGAAACTCATAGTACACCAACAACTAGCTAGTCATCGATGTGGTGCATGATCGAATGATCGTGCCATCCAAAAATTCAAGGTTAGCTAGGACGGACTAGACTTAAAATTGAATTTCTTGATAAGTTATAATATAATACAAACATTACTGGTGTAAATTTGCATGTTTCTAAATAACCCAGAGCTAGGTTTGTTGCCATTTACTTTAATCCACAAGCCATCCTTTGTCTTCTAAATTATACTTTGAGTACTGAAGAATGGCGCAGAAGAAAAAGATAGCATGTACGCTTGTTTTAAGGTTGTCCCTAGCGTAATCATCATTTATATTTGGTAGTAGTACATTCTTCTCAAAGTAATTATATGCATGCATAATATTTGTGCATTTCCTTGATGCAATTATTCTGAATTGTATATTAATCTGCGACTAATAAGGACGGAATGCATGGGACATTCAAAAGGGACACCTTTCTTACTTATATAATGGGGAGTCAAGTTTTAAATATGATAGTGAAGCTATTTCAAACTTCTAATAAAGATCCAAACGTTCAAGTGGGTATTAGAGCAAGTGACCGGTCGGCACAATTTAATTTCTTCCAGTACTTGAGAACATCAGGTGATGAGGGGGAGCAAAAAAAAGTCATATATAGATGAAGTGCACTTGGCTGATCAAAATATATACCCCCTCCATTTTTCTTTACATGATGTTTCCAATAAAAAAAATTGGCTACAAATGTGTGGTTGGAGACGTCAACTATTTACGAGCAGCGGTAGTATATGTTTTTATTCATCCAATGGCAAGTGTGCGCATCAATCGCCTTACAGTTATTAAGTTCTGCCAGGTGAATAAGAATTCAAAAAAGATTATACATGCATATATATGTCGCATTATTGTATATGCGCATATATAGTGGCAACGTGCCTACGCGTCTCGCACATATATATAATATAACATCGGTCTCATATATAAAGGTTTGTAGTAAGAGAACACTAGCGGTATATACATTTGGCATTGATTTCATTTCTTGTGGCTATGAGAAGCCGAGAGAGAGATAGGGGCAGCATGCAAGTGTGCATTGCATGGCAGGTACGGTGGGCGCCCATCGTGCATGATCCCGATCGATCGCTAGCGTAACATTTTCTCTCGACTTGTTGTAAACGAGGTCGATCAAACTCATTGGCTCAATCAACACGTACACGACATGTCTGTCAACGTGGGAAATCTGGGAACGTAACAGTGTATATGCTGCACGTACCACCTCCGTATTTTTTTACTTTAGACCATTATTTTTCCCAAGCATTTTTTGTCGAATTTTATTTTCTTAAAAAATATAGCCATCTGAAAAGTACTAGCTAGCCATTACAACCCACTAAAGACCATTATTTTTCCCAAGCATTTTTTGTCGAATTTTATTTTCTTAAAAAATATAGCCATCTGAAAAGTACTAGGTAGCCATTACAACCCACTAAGATCTACGTCATTTATCTGTGTACATCAATGAACAAAGTTTCTAAAGTTTGTTGAGAATTGGTTGGAGTGTAATATATGGCACATAAACATGAAGGTACATAACTATATATAAATAAATAAATGCATTCATCTCGGCCTATACGTTCATGTATGGTTTCTCATTAAAATTTGAGTATGATGTATCTATCATTAATTAGGAGAAGGGGTATGCATTCATTTGTTCATATGAGCGTATATACGCGTATGTGAGTATCTCTATCTCTATACTTTTTGTTCCGTACCACCCTCCTCTCTAATAATTAATTAGTTTGCTATATTCTGATCCCTAGTAAGAACATACGAGACAAAACAGCATTATTATGACATATATTCCTCACATGCTATCTACCATTAGACAATGGAGATTCTTGGCTTCGGTCATCAGATTGATCATTTGGGGGTCGATCTTATAGGACCTAACTGTAGGTACGTACCGCGGTTTGGTACGTGTATGCTTGGAATGTGATCGATTTGTCTGATATACAATGCAAACCTTTTCTGTACCATCAGCTATATCAAATTTTATTTGGCAGATGCTTCTGCACTTGGTCTGATCATATATATGTATGAACGAGCTAATGGGGTTCTTCTTTATGGGGTATATTGCTACTTTTATAGTGTTGCTGCTGAGAATCCTTGTACTAAGCGGACATATGCCTTGCCTTTCTCATAAAACTCTTTACCACCACTCACCAATGAGTTAGGTAAAGGAAAGGTTCTCCACGTAGCAATCTACTGATATGTTAATACATACTGTACTTTTAGTTCATCAGTACACTTTGTATGGGAACAAATCGATCAAAAATACACATATTCGAGTCTTATTTATAATCGTTGAGCCTAGCATATATGTATTGTTGATTTTCTACTACTTTACAGACATGCATGCAGTGCAGCTAGCTGCCTGCAGGTTGCAATTGCTCAACAAAGTTGATCTATATATTAGTACATGTTTGTTGTATAGGCCATGGATCGAACAGTAGTGATGCTCGGATAAGGGATTTATATGAATCATCAAGCATCAACGCATGGTAGCAGAAAACGCCAATGGTTTCAAGTACATGAAGCACCTGTATAGTGGCGCATCTGGTCTGTCCCTTTCTAAACAGGAGATAGAAAGCAGAAAAGAAAGACAAGGGGAAGGGAATGCCGTGTCTCTGCTTGCTCCCTCGCAGCTCGTAGCACACATGGGAGGGAAATAAAGTTGCTATACCCATACATCCTATAATCTTTTATACTCAGTTTGATTTTTTTTAATATAAGCGACAAATATATGATCTTAGATTGCAGAAAGAACAAATTAAAAATAAATAACCCATCATTTTTTTATAAAAGACGCTACCAGAGCATACACACCTGATTTGGAAAAGGAAAAAAACAAAAGAAACCAGATTATTAAGCGCACATGTGTGGTGTAGCTAGCTTAACCTTGTTATAGGGCTCCCATGTGTGGTTGATTCGGTCCCAAAAAGAAGTTGCAAGGAGAATTTGTGTTAGTGGGATTGAGCATAATCGAACATGGCCTCTCTCTCTTCCTCTTTTTGGATTCTCTCGCGATGGCACGTTGATCTAGCTTTAGCCTACTAGCTAGCTGATCTTTCCCTTTAAGCGATTGTTCTGTAATCATCATCTGCTTAAGCTCAAAGGCAGCTAGTTTCATGCAAGCTCCGATGCGATTATTCCGCTAGGACACAGTTAGGTCACTGAACTTAGTAATGGAGTGAAGCCGAACAGCTAGCCGATCGAAGCTTTGCGGCAACACTAAATATTCAATCAAGTCTTTTGGGGACAAGATACTCCTATATACTATGCTGCTATTACACATTATTTAATTTGCTTGTTTTGGAGATCTGCACGCAGATTAAGCCGAACTGTATAGTACCAGATTGCGTGTGAGCATTATTATTGAGGTAGCTCGTCATCACGTCTGTTTGGCAATGGCGTGTACAACAGTGCAAGCTTGTCGGACTCGGCTTACATTAATGCATGGCATGAAGAACTTGTGTTCGTGGATCATAGTTTCAAGCACTGGCGGAACCAGGGCCCGGCAAGCTTGGGCAATTGCCCGGGCTCCGCACTAATTAAGCTGCAAGAGGCCAGTGTGCGTTCATCGATTAGTAGAGTTGTTTACAGTATTTACAAGAGTCAGGATATGAATGGACATATATGTGTTATTTGAGTACACATCATACATGTACATATAGCAGTACGTCCTCTAGAGATTTTATTTGCACGTAGTCATGCAGATAATAAGCGTTAGCATGTTCGGGCAGCAATACCCTGCTGGTGTGTTGTGCGGCTAATGGAGATGGGAAGAAAACTGTCTTAGACTTCGCCCAGGCTCCATTCAATTTCTGGGTCCGCCACTGGTTTCAAGTTCCATGCAAAGCTTCGATCCAGTCATCCAGCAGAAGCTTGTCGATGGAGATTAATACTCGTGGCATCTATGATAATACACGTAGCATCCAATTCCATGAACTGCAAGTACGAGGCCTCTGCTGGGCCGTGCGCTCTTGTGCATTTTCCTGGGGGCCCCAGGCTGCACATCTTATGGGCCCCAGCTCCTCAAAAAAAAAATCTTATGGGCCCCAGGGCTGTGACCATCAATCTTCGTCGTCTGGACAGAAGCTGGGCCTCTTTCTCTCCCCATGCCACGCCGCCCCACCCGCGTACGGCCCATCCCAGCTAACTAGGCCTGTCCATACCCCACCGCCCCACGAGGCCCGGTAGCGTATTGTCCCATCGGTGGGCCGTGGCCCATGTGGCCTGCTTATTCCTCTCCATCCCACTTTGCCTGCCTGTTCGTGCTCGAGCTCTCCTCTGCTTTGCTGCACCCCTTTTCTTCATCAGACTAGTTTTGATGGTTCAGCACTTGAGGTCGGCGAAACGTCTCTGGGCGAATCTCTGTTGGGCTGTTGGCCATCGCTGACCTGGGAAGGCCACGTGAAATGGGATTCGATTCGATGCGATCATGCGACGCGACGCGAAAGCAAAAACGCATCAAATCTTGGGGAACAGTGAGACCGATACCCCTAGGACGATCGACAGCTCTGATCGATCATGACGCTAGCAGTAGTATCTCGAAGATGACGCAAAATCAGATATCGGCCGTCCATGGAGGGGAGCGGGAAGCATCGATCGAATCGTGGAAATGCATATCTGCCATCCAGGGGCAACAGAAATAAAAATGCCTGCTTTTTTATACACCACCGTGCGTCATCAGAGAACAGCGATGCCCACATTGAGCGGAGGCGAGCGGCGCATGTGAATGGAGCAGGAGCAGGCGAGCATCATCGCCGAACTGCAGCCGCCACGTAACGCGGCCGCGCTCGCATAAGTAGAGCAGAGGAGCACCAGAGGAGCCGGCGGCGGCGGCGACTGCGAGTCCACGAACCGAAGCAAACAGGACCGGGAAAGAAAGCAGGGACGCGGCGGCGGCGGCATGTCGTGGCAGGCGTACGTGGACGACCACCTGCTCTGCGACATCGACGGCCAGCGCCTCACCGCCGCCGCCATCCTCGGCCACGACGGCGCCGTCTGGGCCCAGTCCGACGCCTTCCCATAGGTCAGGCTCCCCCATCGATCCCGTCAAGTGCTGCCTTGACTCCGCTAATTGAGATCTACCATGTCTCGGGTGCTAGTGGACTAGTGTGTTCTCTGACGAAACTAAAGAACTGAATCGGCCTCTCTTCAGTTTCGTCAGAACTTCGGCAGGTCTTGACATTGTGGCAAAACCAAGATCGATCAATATACAACTATACCAGTACAATTTATAAGTCCCTCTGTTGGTCTGGTTAAGTTCAAGTACAGAATACTTTTTCATGGTGTCACCTTTGTAGTGCCAACTCTGAATGATCTTTTATGTTATAAATCTCTCTGTTGGTCTGTGGCATTGATGTTTCTACCTCTTTTGTTCTGATGAGAAAGACACAGGTCATTCTTTTAACAGTTATTAGTACAATAAAAATCTCCAAATGTATGCCAGCTATATAAAAGCTGTCCTCTTTGTACTTGAATATGAAACAATTTTATTTATGCTAATTATTCTGTCTACCTTCACTTAACTTTGTAAAATTACTATTTCAATAGTGTGAATTTGTGATATTGATTGTTCAATGCCTAGTAGGCCTTTGCATTCATGATCATTTTCATATTCTTTTGCAACTTGTCTGTCTAATTTCTTCAAACACAAGCGGAAATGTTTGCAACATATATTAACTTCTAAGATGCTTCATACTAATTCTGATTTCATTTCATACAAATATTTTTCAAAAGTTTTGCTTATTTTTATCTCAGCGCTCTTATAAATATTTAAATCTGTATTTTGCAGGTTAAGCCCGAAGAAATCACTGCAATAATGAATGACTTCAATGAACCGGGCTCTCTAGCACCCACAGGTTTGTACCTGGGTGGCAGCAAATACATGGTTATCCAAGGTGAACCTGGAGCTGTCATTCGAGGGAAGAAGGTCTGGAGCATGGATTCCATTTCTTATATTGCATTGGCATATTCTCACTATTTGCCTATACTGTTACAATTCATGACCTCGTTTTCGCAAGTAAATGGTCTGCCACTAGTTTCCATTAAAGAAACAGTTTAGTTGCAAGATCATGTCAACAAATGTAGAACATTGAACGGAACAAATTCTTTGTTGGTCAAATATTCAAACCAGTTCGTGCATAAACAGCAAAGAGCATTGTAGCAGAAATAATATTCGTATTGTTTGCAAGTGTGGATTAGAGAACTGATATCTCTTGTTTCCAAGCTTCTGTTGTCTTGGGCCTTTATTTTGTACTTATCCTCATTTCTTGGGCCGCTTGAAGTTGAGCTGGTTTCTGCAGTTGGCCTGCAAGTTCCATCACTAGTATATTGAGATAAGCTATGAACATATCATGCACTCGCATATTGTTTGCAAGTCCAACCCACGATCCCAATCGGTTCCAAGATGCACCACCCTGAGTACTCTCACGATCCAGGTCGACGATTTCTAAAAAAAAAATCCAGTTCTTCCGTTGAACCGCCGCCGCCCCACGCCGATTCCTCCCCGAGACCACGACCCTCGCGGCCGCGTGGTCCACTCCTCCGTGCACCTCTTCTCCGGCAACCCCCTTAAGCAATTTCGCAGGATCTCCGTCGCCGGCGACCTTGCCTTGCCGCTCCCCCTCTTTCCGCCGCGACGGCGTCCTCCTCGCTGCCGGAGACAAGAAGGCGCGTTCGCATCTTCCGCGAGAAGCCCACAACGGACGCCCCCCTCCTCTCCGTGCCCACACGGCCGAGACCCGCGTCGTCCGGTACTCAGTCGCCGGCGGGGATAAGCTCCACCTGCTCACCGCCGGAGACGACGCGACGCCCGTCTTTTCCTTCCCCGGCGCACACGGGACTCCGGGACTACATCAGCGGCGGCGGCAGCGGCGAGTAGGCGGCTGCGATGGATCCGGCCACTGGGCCCTGTGGCTGCGCCCTTGGTGCTGCAGTACGACCCTGAGGCTAGGTACGGATTATATAATCGATGCGATTTTTCAATTTGATTATTCTTGTTGATCTCGACTCCGTGTCTGTTTGATATATGGTTGTAGTTCCAAATCTCAACATATCAGAGAGCACATAAGGGTGTACGTGAATGGATCTGGGTCTCTGCTGTTCCATGCGTGTCTGCTTGGATGTTGGCGATGTGATGTGCAAGCAGCGACGCCTGAGTCTTACTCGACAAAGGACGGCAGGTTCTTAACTTTTGAATTCTATTACTAAGTGACTGATAAATCTGGGGAATCACCAAAATGCACCTCTCATCTATTCACGGATGGTGAGTGGTGACCTCCATGCGCACGGCTCTCATACTTTTCTATGGTTGCTAAAAAAGTAATCATAAGATATGCTGTCGGAGGCAGACCAAATGAACTATATAGGCTTCTTTGATCCTTTAGCTAGTTAATTTGGGATTATGAATGCAAACATATCCTTAATTTTCTAGACTGGCAGTAGAAACATTGGAGATTATTATTGTTTGACAAGGATATTTGGTTTTGGGTTCTTTAGGCTTGTTGAACTTTACGATTGTTATTATTTTTTTACAATATGGCAATAGGAACTGTGACAAGGCTCATGGAACAGCTTTCATCTTTTTAATCAATGAGCAGGATATGAATTTCCAACTGTGCTGTAGGATCTGTAGAAAATTGTAGGAAGCACAGAGCAATTCTCATGAGCTGGATGTTCCACTCATGCTCCATTTTTTCATATACTGAAATTGTGCACAAAAGTTTCAAATACTCCATTTACACAGTTGATCTCTGTTTAACAGGAAGCAATGTAGTAGGTTTAGCAGGAAACAATGTAGTATTAAACCTGTTTGCGATGCTTTGTTCACAAATAATGTATGTTTTTACAGCCCACCTAGTTCACATGATCATTTTAAAATGCTTGCAAGATAAAGAGGTTTTTGCATGAACATGCCCCTGCTGCGTAGATTTGAAGCGAGAAGTGGGCGTCCTGGGAGGAGGCCGTGACACTGACTGCACCTGTGATTTCATCTACCTGCAGCTACAGAATGCCCATGCACCATGGTGTTGGCCTCTGGCAGCTAAAGGCTGCAAGGGGATGGACCTTGGTTCTTGGGTTCCTCACGGCATCTTGACAACCAGGGCCAAATTAAATGTCTAGGTATCCAATCCCCCTGCTGTTAGAGTACAGCAACAAAAAAATTCATGTGGCGTAGATGTGGATGCAAGCCTGTGATCTCCTTCATACCCGAATAGATGTTTGGTTGCACAACAAAATAGGTACATGTCACTCCTGAGTTCTGATAATGTGTTTCAGTGTCATCTACCTGTTTGTTATTTTCCTTATGAGATTGCAACAAAAAGATGATTCTACTATGGTTGCATGGCTGAGCACCCGTTTCAAAAGATTTTTTTTGTTTAATCCTGCATGCACCTCAGCACATCTCTTACAAGCAGGTTCATTTGTCCCTCCTAGTTTATTTTGATCTGTTGTTCTTATACTCTGTTTCTTTTCGAACATGAACTTCTATTTTTTTGTGTCACATTAAGATTCATCTTCTGATATCTCCCTTGCTTCCATCCTCATGTATGTAATTAGCTTACACTCAGTGTGGAACATTTAACTGTCCGATGCCTTGCTCAATGATGCTACCAAATGGCATCCTGTAACATCTGTTGTACTAGATTTGTTCAGTTGAATTGTCAATTTCATTTTGGGTCCTTGAACCAAATGCTGGCTTATATTTGTGGAATAGTTGTTCAGAATTCAGATATGCATCATGTATTTTCAGAGATGCAAGTGTTCAGTTTTAAAGAAAAAGTGCATATAGGTAGGTTCTGCGTTCAATCATCTAGTTTTGAAGGAAAAAAAATACGTATAGGTGGGTTCTTCATTCAATAATCTAGTTTACCATGCAGTTGTGCTTAATGCCATATTTACCAATGTTTTCGGTGATCTTGCAGACTGTGGAGTTTTGTTTTTAGATTGCGTTACCCGCTTGTTGGCCAGTTCATTTAGATTGCGTTAGCCACTTGTTGGCCAGTTCATTTTGATTCACAATTTTTAATTACTTGTGACTTGAAAAACTCGTGTTTCATTATCCTAATAGAGTGTTATTTGCTGATTAGTATTTGTTCGGGCAGGTAAGGGTCCCCGTGCAAGTGAGCAATAAAGAATTGGGCACGAGAAGTATACACTGCCAAACAAAAGTGTTGTTTCATCATGTAATACTCGGATGCAATTCTGCTTTGTGGCATTGAGTCAACACAGGTGCTCTTAGAAGAGAGGAGATTCTGGCCTCAGAATATCAATAAAACCTGGAGGGATCGATGGTCTAGAGTTCTATGCAAGAATCATACGTTTGGGCGTCCTTTCCATTAAAGAAACAGTTTAGTTGCAAGATCATGTCAACAAATGTAGAACATTGAACGGAACAAATTTTTTGTTGGTCAAATATTCAAACCAAATTCTCTGTTGGTCAAATATTCAAACCAGTTCGTGCATAAACAGCAAAGAACATTGTAGCAGAAATAATATTTGTATTGTTTGCAAGTGTGGATTAGAGAACCGATATCCCTTGTTTCCAAGCTTCTGTTGTCTTGGGCCTTTATTTTGTACTTATCCTCATTTCTTGGGCCGCTTGAAGTTGAGCTGGTTTCTGCAGTTGGTCAGCAAGTTCCATCACCAGTATTGAGATAAGCTATAAACATATCATGCACTCGCATAAACTTTCATGATAAAAATCATTACCTGGAAATCCTATGTAGAATAGCTATCATATATAAATAGTTTGCAAATTTTAATTTGAGATGCAGCGAGAAGATAATCAACCGTTTTCCTTTTTTGACTCATAAAACTTTGTCAAGTGGGGAATTATCGGCATTCTGTTTCTTACCCTAATGGATGCGATGACTGTGGCTGACAAACAAAGATTTCAAGTTCAAACTATCACCTGTAATATACCTTTTAGTGTTAATTACATAGTGCCACACCGACCAGTATAGCAGATATGGTGAATGCGTTTACTGGCACACGCCAGTCGCCCAGTTGATCACACTGCTGGACCCAAAAACTGCATTTATCAGCCTACACCTGCGGTATGAAGGTGAAGGAAACATGTGCAGGAAGGGCAAAAATCTTCATTTCATTTTAAGATGAAATCACCTAAATACGTGCATAAATATTTGTTGGTCTCAGTTACTTCGATTTTCCATCAAGACCTGTTTGGATTCCTGTGTGGTTTAGGAGATTTCTAGTGTTTCAGATTTTCTTTTGAAACCTCCTCTTTCCTGGAACTAGACTGTCCGGTCTTTATTTCGATCAAAAGATAGGTGTCGCCTGGGCAATGAATTTAAACGTCACCTGTAAGCTGTATTGATTTGAGCTCTGTCCCGTGTTTTGATTGTTTGCAGGGACCTGGTGGGGCAACAATCAAGAAGACCAATCTAGCTACCATCATTGGTGTCTATGAGGAACCAATGACTGCTGGTCAGTACAACATGGTTGTGGAGAGGCTTGGTGATTACCTTGTTGATCAGGGCTTCTAAACCCAAAATCTGTAACTTGTGGCAGCCGGGTGTTTGTGTTTGCTAAAATGTGCCATCTATCCCATGAATAACTTGCACATACTGTATTCGGATGAACACTGGTTCCTCGTTGTATTGCAACGGCTTCCCACATTCCATGGGGCTTACATGTAACCTTTAAACACACGTACTGGTTGTGAAATGCTTAGCAATCTGACAATCTGTTTGTGTGTATGAGTGCATCATGTTACTGGAGCTTGCTATTTTGATGTCAGCTTGAAAACAGTTATCAGAATGTTTCACAGGGTAGATCCTATTAACTGCGTGTTTTTCTGTTGCTCCAGGTGCCCCAGTGTACCATACCTCTTAAATTAAGCAAGCAGAACGAATCGCATTACGTCCTTTCCAGGGGCGGAGTCACATGAATCACATCTCCCTCTGGGCCTCTGGTGTTCACTGAGCATTCCTTTATGTTGCAGCCAGCGGCATGTTTGGGATTCGAAACAGGGCGTGAAATTACGTGCCCTGAGAGAGACTGAACCTTGTGCTTTGGAATAAATTCCCTCACTGGATGGGGGTTAAAAAAAATACTAGCAGGGTCTGAGGCAACCCCAGCCTGACATTCCCAGAGCCAATTGTGACGTCCTGGTCCTTCAGAAACAGTGGACAGTGGACACACCGTCAGATCCTCTCTCTCTCTCTCTCTCCATTGCTTATTTGGACAACACTTGTTTTCCTTTTTCTGAATATACATAGTACCTCCACAGAAGCAGAAACGCATCCCGTTTGAAATTCAGCACGTGGGCGATCAACTCTAGCTGCCAGAATTGCATATTTGAGACAGCAGTCTCACTCTCATGTTGTTCTAGCAATCGAAGGCTTCATTCATTTTGCAAATGCGAGCGCCTGTTTTCTGTGCCTGGTAGCCATAAGCATGTAGTACGAGGGTGTCCACTGTTCGAATGTACAGTACTATCTGGGAGAATCTCTCGGTCCTTTCTCTCTGAAGAATCCCGAGACCTGAATAATTCTGGAGGGCACAGTAACTGTAACCACCCTGCCTTTGCAAATTGCAATCCACTCCAGCGTCAAACAGGCCGCAGCGTACGTGGAATTCAATGTTCAGCGTACTACGTGGAATTCCCCCATCTTTGGAATCCGCACCTCATCCTCATCCTGAGTCCGTCAGCGATTCAAAAACGCGGGGCCTCCAGACAGAGCAGCCGTTTGAAACGTTCCCGCGAGATGTTCAGCTCTTCCGGCCGATCCCATGGGGCCGAGTGGTCCATCCATTCCACGGGCCGTGGGCGCCGGGCAGCTCCCGAGATGGCTGATGGCTGGACCAACGATGATGGCGGAGCGCAGCAGGAGGTATCGGTTGATTCAGTTCAGGTGTCCCCTCCGCCTCGCTCTGAACGGGAACTCGAGAAAATCGAATCGCCCGGAATTCAGATCTTGCGAGCCGTGGGGAATCGGAATCCAATCCAGGTCTTGGACCCGGCCGGCTGGTGGTGCAGGTACAGTACGTGGGGGTACGAACGGGAAGCGGCCGGACTCGGCCACGCCGCCGGCGGCGTGAGGCCCCGCCGCGCCGCGCCGCGCCGCGGGGTGATGGGCTCTGTCTCACTCTTGCCGTGCTCTGCGCCGGCCATGATGCGCGGATGGGGTGGGGTGTGTGGCTTCAGGAATTCGCTGCCGTCAGCATGCAGCAGATCGCCGAGGGCCTGTGCACTGTGATCTGTGACCTAGCAGTGGCGCGGGATTTTCACTGTCCAGCAGCATTCGATTTATCTACGTGTGTGTTTACAACTTTACTTGCAGGGACGGGCAGGGTGCAGTCAATCTTTTGAGAAATTTACCATCCATCTCACGAGGCAAAACTTGTTTGCATCATTGCACCGCAAGGACACCTCTGCTAGCTGCTTGCATTGCTACAAGAGGCAGCGCGCTGTCTCCTCATCCAATAATGTTTCCTAGCTGCTGGAGTATATTTTAGTATTAGGTCAACCATGCAACAAATGCAAGCTCCAAACTTTCGAATCCTCCTAGTCTACTCTCCTCCCTTGTGTACTAACAAACTAACAAGTGTGGAAGTCAACAAGCCTAAGCTGAGAAAGCACGGCCGCCGTATCTTCTCAACGGTAACGGGAAATTCGTAGCCCGGCTACTGCTGCTCGTAACAGTAGGCTCACTCATTGGGACAGAATCCCGATTCAGAACAAGTGGCATTTCTAAACTGCTAGTACTCCAAACAATTCCCAACTAACCAATGTGGTTTAGGGCTTGTTTGGATCCCTGTTACTAAAGTTTAGCACTTGCTAAAGTTTAGCAAACTAAAATTTAGCTTACTAAAGTTTAGTAAGGAGGTGTTTGGTCACCTGTACTTATGAATTGCTAAAGTTTGTCAAAAGTCAGATTTACCCATGCATGGTCCCCTCCTCCCCATTTGGGAGAGAACGTGGGTACTAGTGGAAAAAATGAACTTTAGCATATTTTAGCAAAGTTTTAGCACCTCTTTCATGTGCTAAAGGTTTTGAGTGCTAAAGTTTAGCAAAACCCTTTTAGCAATTCATTAGCAAGGGTGTTTGGGTACTCTAGTGCTAAAGTTTAGCTAAAAGCGATGTGCTAAACTTTAGCACCATGGATAGAAACACCCCCTTAAGCACAGATTAATAAATTAGTGCCTCTACACTGCTTCTCCTGTTTACTACATCATAGGAGTCGTATTCTCTGAGGTTACTAGCAGGAGCATCAGTGGAGAGGATCACGGCTGCTCCAATCCAAGAATTCAACTGATGATGACAGATAGATTAGGCCACCTACATTTCACTTAAAGAAATCAGGGCACGCGCTTGGTCTCTGGTCCACCGAAAGCATTCAAACTTTTTGAAACGGGAATGCGTTGCTTGTTTAGCGGTTGGGATTAGGGCACAGGTAAGATGGGTGCTTAATGACAAACGGCTACATGAAACCCATGTCCAGACGTCTCGTTTGGCGCGCTGATTAAATTGGTGAGGTAGCAGGATTCGTCATCAAGGCAGAGTATTTAGGACTGCACATGCATAGGAGTTTCAAAAATCAAGTGTATGAAGTCAAGGCATCCGGGCAGTTTTACCTCTGACTCCGCTTTGAATTTTCCCCCCAATGAATGGATGGATGAGATTTGCCACGTCTTTAAAATGTGAATAGTAACTAAAACTAAAGGTGAAATATGTGCAGCATAAAGTCTGGCATTTCTTAGTACTTCCTCCGACCACAAATAAATGTTTGATGTATTGGTGTATATCGTCTTAAGTCAACAATTCAAACTTAGTTTAATAGTATTTTTATGTATTGAGTTCGAGTATTGAAAAATTATACAAGTAGACTTGTCTTAAAAATATAGTTTTATACGAACACATTTTTGTTATAGTTTGTAAATGCGTAGCAACAAAATAAAATTAATCAAAGTTTTGTTTTGGAGATTGCTAAAACGTCAAAGTATTTGTGACTGTATAGGATATAATATCATACTATAAGGACTAGAGTGGAAAATTTTAACCTGAATTTATAATTAGAAAAGGGCATTGCGTGTCGATTTCAATCAAATGCGACCAAAATGGTATATGGTTGCACACTTGCACTGCGCCGTCACAGGAGACTAAATTGTCATGCCGGGCTGCCGGCATCGTCGCTGGGCTCGATGCAACATACGGCTCACTGACATCGCTGAGAACATTTGTCCGTGCTTCCTTGTTTGAAAATTAAACTATACAGATGTTGGTTAAAATCCACTCAAACTCTCAGATGTCAAGGTTAGGTGGGCTAATTAAGCATTTGGCGGCCCTTGGCACGCGCCAAAAGATCATGTACTGCGCATTTATGCATAAAGGACGCGAAAAGCAAGGGCCAACACGACGAAATGAAGCAACAAAAGGACACGGCCGAAATGAACATGATCAATCATAGAATACTCAACTGTAGGTATCATTTCAAAAAAAAATACGCATTTTACTAAGGCCAGTCTCAGTGGGGTTTCATGGGAGTTTCATGGTAATTAATATGCTGATGTGGCAGAGGAGAGAGAGTGAAGAGTTTCATAGGATGTGAGAGGAGTTTCATCACCATGAAACTCATCTGGCACAGTTACCTAGTTTCTGGTCTAGGTAACTGTGCGATGAAATGCTGCACAGAGACTGGCCTAATAGCGGTATCTGGAGCTAATCCGGCCATGCATCCATTAAAAAAGGGTACACATGCATGAGATCATCTCTGTGTAATTTGGCGCTCTTGCAGAGATTATTGCATTGAAAAGGAAACGCTAGGCAGACAAGTGGTGGCCTTCAGATTCATGTGTGGCCAATAGGTGACCTGTTGCCCCAAAACGGAAGGTTCTGCGCTGCGAGCTGTGTGTGTGCACTGCGCATGCATGTGTGATGTCGCCGGGCGCGGATCTCGAGCCGAGAGAGCTGAGCCACAGCATCTGCTGCATCTCCTGTACCTGTACGTATATTTTCCCAGCTGGGACAAAAAATCCCTTGTTGAAATATTCCGATCGACAACGTCTCTGCGGGAGTGCTTCGGTGCTTCCTCTGCATTGCTTTTTGAAATTTGAAGAGGAAGAATGATGAAGCTCGATCGTTACGCCATGGCACTGTAGCTCGATCTGCATCGTTCCAGCTATGTGGACGGTGCCCGTTTAGACGACGCGACCGTGTTTCATAGGTAGGTGGAAAATTTTTTATAAAAGGAATCTTGTATGCATGAAGTATTAAATGAAGTCTATTTGCAAAATCTAATTAGGAATGAGTATAACTTTGCGCGACGAATCTAATGAGCCTAATTAAGCCATGTTTTGATACAGTAATGCTACAGTAACCATTCTCTAATCGTGCGGTCAAATGCCTCATTAGATAGGTCTCGCGAAATAGTTTAATGTTGTGAAGATAATTTTGTAAACTGAATTTATTTAATATCTTTAATTATTGGTCAAAGGGGATGGAAAAATTTTTCCAGCAAAAAAACACGTCGTAGACTGAGAGAGAGAGGGAGAGAGAGATGACACACAGGCCTTGTTTAGATGCCAAATTCTAACATGCATGGAGTACTAAATATAGATGAAATTAAAAACTAATTACACAGTTTTGTTGTGCTCTGCGAGACGAACATTTTGAGCCTAATTAATCAATTTTTAGACAATTTTTCACAAATACAAACGAAATGCTACAGTGACGCAATGATTACGAAGTGACATCATACTCCCAAATTTACCCTCCCAATTCTAACATCTAAACAAGGGCACAAGAGGGAGGGACAAGATGCGCAGGAGATAAGGGTTCGTTCTTGTTTTATGATACCGATGGGAATACAGGACGGGATAGAATATGTCCATCACCTCACGGCAGCGTACCTTCCGTCCTCTCTACAGTAGAGCTGAGCGTACGGCGGAGTGGCACCATATACGCTCGTGAAGCTAGCGTGCGTATCGAAAATGCCCCGCGTCCATGCATGCATGCATGCAGACAGCACGCGTTGTACGTACGGCCCGTGCATGCTTGCATGGATACTGTTCATCCATGACTAGGGTCGTTGCAGAGGAGCTTGGATACGATACGGCGTGTCGGGCTTTTGCTGTACATGTACATGCGGACTGGGAGGATTGTCTCTCGAAGCTAAGCTACGACAGTGGCGTACATTACATGTACGGAGTACAACTTAACGGCAACCTTACGTTGGGCTCCGGTTCGCATTACGTCACGGGACATGGGGCACTGTTCACTGAATCACTGTAGAGTGTACTAGTAGACATGCAGTGCAGGGCATGAACGAGAAGGCCGGCGAGCGAGCATATGAATGATCGTCTCCGGCGTGCCGGCCGGCGTCGCATCGGGAAGCGTGCGCTCGCGGGCAGCCTACCTGCCGGACGGCAGCTGCAGGCAGGCAGGCGGAGGTGAGGCCGTGAGGGAGCCCAAAGCGACAAGTCACGAGTGGCACAGCGCGAGACTGCATGCATGCTGCGCAGGGGACGAGGGGAAAAGTCTCATTTGTAGCCTCCCTCTCCTCGCTTCATCGATCGCTAGCTGCTGCATGCCTGCATCAGCGCGCGCCCGCCAGCCAGGCCAGGCCGCCACCCCGGCCTGTTGGCCGGATCGAGGCGGCGCGGCCGGCGCGGCATCGGCGCACGACGGCCGGCCGCGGCGGAACGCGACAGGCGGCCGCGCGCGCCGGTCGATGCGTCGTGCGTGCATGCGCTCCCGTGGGTCGTCTGGGCAATTCACAGGGTGATCAGCTAGGCAGGCCTGAAGCCTGATGAAAGTTGAAAGCTTGCCCATGCCCAGCTTGATGCGCGCCCATATCTCCTGGTCCGGCGCGCCGGCGTACGTCCTCGATCGCTCCCAGTACTCTGCGCATGCATCCTGGTCCTGCTTGCATTGGCCAGTAGTGGACTAGTGGTCGATGCCTTCACTGGATTTGCGCGCTGGATGGTGGTGGTGGGCGACGGCGACGGCGACGGCGGCTCGAGAGGCGCGCCGCCGCGGCCGGCCCTCCTGCTGGCCTACGTACGTAGCACTCCGTACGTTTACAACTTTTCATGCCGGTCAGCTACTAAAAAAGAGTCAATGCCCTGCGGCCCCCACACGTCATGAGCCACCCCTTCCTTCGTAAGACCATTTTTTTACATGTAAAACCATAGTTTGATTTTCTGAACAGAGGTGGATGAACTCATCCAGGTTATCGAGAGAACTCATTATATTGACCATCATATGCACCGGATCCGTATTTTATTGGGAACGTTGAAACAAAATTAGCACTATAGCACAATCCTATTAGTTTCCTCTTTTTCCAATAATTATTGGATGAACCAATAATATATCATCCTAATCCTTCGAACATATAGGGTTAATCAATAAGTAGCTTTTAAAATTGTTGGAAAACTACAAAATAACGTAAAACAAATATTGCAACCCCTATTAACTAGTTATTGAAAAACATTTTTCAGAGAGCTATTTAAAACTCAGGCCAGTCTCAATGGAGGTTCTATGAAGAGTTTCGTAATATTAAATATGCTAATACGTCGTAGGAGAGAGAAGGAAGAGTTTTATCACTATGAAACTCTTTGGCTCAGTTCGTTACCTAGATTCTGATTGAGGTAACCGTGTAGTGAAACTGTGCACTGAGGTTAGTCTTAATGCACAGTTACTACACAGTTATCTAGACTAAAAATTAGTTAAACGTGCCAAAGAAGTTTCATGGTGATGAAACCCCTCTCACATGCCATGAAACTCTCCCGTCAATCCTGTGCCACGTTAGCAAATGTAATGCTACGAAACTCTCATAAAATCCCCACTGAGACTGGTCTTAAGCAACTACGCACTAAATGCTTGTTGAACTCGATGCGAGCACGTATTAATGGGGAACGACTAATTTTGAAGGGCTTGATACGTATGATTCAAATATTCAAATATTAGTACATGTTTCGTTTATTATTCATGGAGACTTGTACGAACTAGATTATTTATTATTACTAGATATATGAGCTGGCCCATATATAAATTTTTTTGATAAATCTCAAAAGCACATTAACGTTGAAGGGGTGGTACATCATCTATTGGTACCGTATTGCTAATAGAAGAGGGTGTGGGAGTTTTTTCTTTCATATAAATATGGACCAACCCTTTATAGAAAAGGCACACCACAAAAACTACAAACGAGAAGCTCATAGGCTTGGGAATTCTCGAGAAAGTCTATTTGAGTTAAAATTTGTCTCTTTCCCGTTGCTGCGCCCTTCGTATCCCGAGCGAGAGCAGGTACCCCATGTTTTTTGAGATTGTAATGATATGATTGGTGATTATTACTATATTAGAGATTTACATGCTTGTTTTATTTGTTTAGTTGGAATTTAATAATAAAATTGCCCTATTTTTCCAACAATTGTTCCTAGAAAAGAAATTATTCAAATTTGTCGTAGCATCATGAGTGACAAGAAGGCAATACAACCGCAATGTCTGCAAGAGTAGCTAGCCTGCTACGCACGCACGGCAAAGTCCAATGAGAAGGAATTAAGGTCGATTCGATCATGCTCAAGGGGCTAGTCCAACACTGAACACTGAGCCCTGCCTCCCTCATCAGCACAGCAGATGCTGAGTTCGCAGGACGAGCTGCCAGAGCGCTACAGCTCGCAGGGGCGTCGAGTGCCTGCTCTCGCCTTTCTCACCCATCAAATCAGAGGCTAATCATTGCCGAAAAGAAAGCTACTCGTAGACCGGGCCATCAGAGAAAAAGAGGAACTTTCACATCATCCATCGCCACCAGGTGAGTCGACGAGCGAGCTGGAGCAGTCAGACGATGCCACGGCGCCACCAGCCACGGCTGGTCAGGCCGGGATCAGCTGCCGCTACACCCTACCAGCACTACACGATGCAAGCATGAACAGCATGAAGCATGCATGCAGCCGGCGTTAGGGAACAGTAACACACGTACGCAGCGGCCATTGGAGCCTAGAGCAACGGTACAGCAGCTAGGGTAGGGTAGGGTAGTACCGGCTGGCTCGCCGCTCGCTCACATGCATGCTTGGGTGTCGTTCAATGGTACTCGTTCATGACGGATGCCACGCCATGAGGAGGCAGGCAGGCCAGTCAGCTCAGCTCAGTAGCTCCCTGCTCACCTAGCATGATCGAATGCATGACCTCACCCTCGTTTGACCTGACAAGTGACGTGCACGTCGTCTTTTATTTTTGTCGAGCACCAGCTACACAGGACCGTAGGAGCTGTGCACCAATTTGATTGATCATTCGACGACAGGGACAGGGCTAGAAGTTTAGAATCGGAGGAGTAGCCTCTCGACCGGCGATTAGCAGCGACTAATAACCGTGGCTAGGCCTCTCCGGCTACATGGTAGGCCATAGGCCATCTGGATTCGAAAAGAGGACTCCTGATGCAGGCCTCTAGTCCTCGTACGCCGTGTGTGTGTGTGTGTGACGCGAACGAACGCACGGCATGGGCCGCTGAAGAAGCTTGAAAGATTGGATGGATCATCATGGGTGGCGCTGGGGCCGCGGCGCGCGCGCCTGGTTGTTGTGGGTGTCGCGTAGTCTTCCGGCGCGGGAATATCCGATCCGATCCCCGTCGCCTGAGTCGCGCCGGCGTTAGTAGGGAACAGTACGTGGAATGAAGCCCATCACTTGCTTGCTGTGACTGTGAGGTCAGCTCGCCACACAGTTCCTAGGAATCTGCCATGCCGGTGGTGGTGCCGCCCCGCTCCTCCGTCTTGTACGTGTCCAGCTACCCCTAAACAATACCCGGCATCAGGCAGTAAGCACAGGGCATCCATCGTTCATTTGAAATCATGGCGAGTTATGGACGGTCGATGCTCGTGACACGACCATGTTTGGCAACAGTTTCCGCGGCCGTCGCGACAAGATCATCGGAGCGGACCAGTGCGCCGGAGAAACTCTTCCGGCCGGCCCCGGCCCCGGACGCGATCGGTGTCGCCTCCACTTGCTGGCCCGGCCCGGCCGGCCGCCCGCCCGCCCACATGGGGTGGGCACGCACATGCGCGCCACTCCACTCCTCCGTGAGCTTTCTCGCGCCCCATCTTTCTCGCGTTGATGAAAACCGCCGTGCCCGTGCGAGGCGCGCAACCTTGTTGGCTTGCTCTTTTTGGAGTTTTATGTCGCTGCTACGTGCTTCCCGTTCCAAGATTCCCCCTAGAATTCTTTACGGCCAGCCAGCAGACGAGACGAGATCGGATCGGTCCGTCGCCATCAATCAAACGCCCCTACGATCGTTTGAAAATTTAAATGCTGCCGCTCAACGCTACTACTTGCAGCTGACTCCAAACGAGACAAGAGTTTCTCGTGCTTGATAGTACGTAGTTCATAGGATGGGGTGGAATGTACATCTGATTGTGATCCCAAACTGCGCTACTATGAAGGAAAAAACGAAACGAAAAATCTCCATACTTCCCAGCACTTCCTAAGCAAGAACAGTAGGGAGCGTAGAGAACAGACAGACAGGATGGCGAGATCGAAAATGGAATTAATGAGGATCTAATCCCTACTAGCATCATCATACGGAATTAGCCAGCCCGCGCCGCCATCAATCTTCTCTGCAACGGCAACGGCTCGACGGGTCCGTTCACCATCTCCTCGGCAGGAAGAACATGTCCCGGTCGTCCCTCTCGCCCGCCGCCGCCGCAACAGCCTCCGACGGCCGCTCGAACCGGCTCACCACGGCGGCGCGGAAGTCGAACGCCTCCTGCGCCGCCGCGCGCCCGCACGGCTGCTTGTTCATCTGCTGCGTCCCCACGCCGCCGCCGCCGCTGTTGCTCAGGCTCGCGCGGGCCTCAAGGACCACCTCGCTCAGCGGCACCCGCTTCCGCGCCGCCGCCGCCGCCTGCTCCGGCCGCTGCTTCGGCGCGCTCTGCGACCGCGACTTGGCCTCCGACGACTGCGTGCTCGACATGTACCCGGGGCAGTTGATGGGCGACGCCGCCAGCGCCGCGCTTCTCGCTGGTGAGTGAGAGTCAACAACAAAAAAAAAAAATGCTTCCTTTCTTTCGGGTGAAGCAAAGCAATGCCGCGCCCGCCGGCGCAGTGTCTGTCCGAGGTTTCTGTTGTGTTGTTTTTCTAACGGAGGAATCCATCCATGGCGGTTGCTTGTGTCGGCGCAGAGCGGTACGGGGACGACACGCGGAGGCGAGCACGGCGGGTCGGCGTACGGCAGCGGCGCCTGTCGGCGAGCATCGAGTCGGACTCACCAGCGAGAAGCGCGGCGGCCGGAGGGGAGGGTGGTGGAGGGGCGGGAGCTGTGGCACGGCGCGGTGGCGGGCGGCGCGGACGGTGGCCTGCGCGCGGACCAGCGCCTGCATGCTCTGCAGCGTCGCCGCCGCCTGCCGCCGCACCAGGTAGCCGCGCACCAGGGCCTGCAGCTTCACCAGCGCCTTGAGGGCCCGCAGCGCCTTCTTCGCCTGCGCAAAGACAAGATTCATCATGTTAATGACGAGATGATTATAACATCAGAGCGAAATTTGGATGAGTGTAGAAAGATTAGCGCGCACATGAACCGAGAAAAGGGAATTTAAAGAATCTTGAATGTGCAGTGCACAGTAATCTGAACCAGCTGACTGTCGCATGGTCCCCCGTGTTCGTGTTTACCAAAGGAGACGAACGGATCAAGAAGACATGGAGGAAAAAAAAGGGAGAAGAAGATGCTGACCAGGAATCCTCTGAAGGCCGTCTGGATCTTGACGGCGGCGCCGGCGCGGCCGCGGGGGTCCAGCACGGCGCTCCCGCCGCCGCCAGAGAAGCCGGGGCCCTGGCTGGTGAGGCGGACGACCTCGACGGCGGCCTGCGCAGCGGCCACGGCGGCGTCCGCCGCTGCGGCGGTGGCCGCGGCGACGGCGATGGCGTGCTTGCTCTGCTCGCGCTCGGTGTCGCCGTACAGCGACTTGAGCCACGCCACCTCCGCCGCCCGCGCGATCGCCGCGTTCCCGCCGCCGCCCCTCGCCGCCTCCGGAGCCCGCGCGGCCGCCGCCGCCGCGGCCTCGGCCGAGTCCCGCGACGACCTCGCGAAGCTCCACCTCTTCCTATCCGCCGGCGGCGCCGCCGTGGACGCCCGCCTCTGCTGGTCCTTCTCCTTCCCCTGCTGCTCCTTCCTCCCTCCTCCTCCCCCACCCAGCAAGCTCCGGAACCACCTCGCCGCCTTGCCCATCCCCCGGAATTCGCACCTCACCGCGCCGCCGCCGCCGCCGCCGCCCGTCCGGCAAGAGACACTCCGCGCGTTCGACGGCAAGCCAAGTGGAGCCGAGCAGAGCAGTGGTAACTGAAGGGAGGTGCGCGAGGGTTGGCGTTAAAAAAGAGGGGGATCTGGCTCGCAAGTTTGAATAAGAGAGGGAAACCAAACGGCCTGTGGAGAGCGTGGTGGGGAGGAGCGGGTTGTGAATAAAAAGGAAGGGAGGGGGGCAATAGCAAGCAGTAGGAGACAAGTCCGGGCCGGGAAAAGATGCGAGAATTCAGAGAGGGCCTCTCGCACACTAGTAACTGAGGTGGTTTTTGGTTGGACTCGGGCTTGTAAACAAGCTGCTGCTTGCACAAACGCTGGGCCTAGATGCATGCAAGGCAACCTTCTCTGAAGAGCCTGGTGATTAAAGAAATGCGCCGAGATCGATCCAAATCCAAGAGATGGGCGGGCGATGGCGTTAGCAATCTGAGGTTTGGGGTTTGTGCTCGGCTGCGGCGTTCAAAAAGCGGCAGGATCGGTTCAAAAAGGCGAGTGAGGAAGATGCCGCCGGGCCGGAGCGAGGTGTAGGAGTATTTGTATATCTCTAGTGATCTACTCTATTATAATGGTCATGGTGACGTTGTCTTTCGTATGCTGCTGCGGACTCGGTCGTCGCAGTGTGCGCGCCACCTGCAGTACGTGGTAGCTGCTGCATCCATCCGCATGTGATCGATGGACGTAAAGAAAAGCGAAAGCAAAACGGGTCGATGCAGTGGTGCTCGAACGAGCTACTGCAAACGCTTGGGTTGGAAAAGATAGAGAGTCTGCAGCCAGAGTGATTTGCACGTACGCTTGTCTCGTCCGTGGGACGAGGATATACTACTTGCTGGCATGTGGCATGCATGTATGATGGCGCGCGAGGGACGGCGGAAAATACAAAAGTTTGGCCTTTGGCGCTGTGGGTGTGGTGTGGGGGACGTTCTTGCCTGCTTGTTCCCTTTTTCCTCTCATCGATCTCTTTCCATATCATATCATCATGCACAGGTCACAGTGCGTCAACTTTATAGTTTATACCGCCCCGTACGTATCGCACTCACAGATGCATGCATGGAAAAGGTTAGGCAGAGAGGGAAAGAGAAGAGAAGCCGGCCGGGGGGCGTGTGCTGCGTGCGTTCTGGTTGTACGACCGATCGATGATCCGGCCACGAGGGTACCTCGCCGCCGTGAAAGTTTGGGCGCCGGCGCGCGACACTGGCCAGCTGTGCGCCCAGAACGTATTACATGCATGTGATCTGAATCCGATCGATGCTGAGTCGTGCTCCGGCCTCCCTCGTGAAGGCCACTTTGACTTTGGAGCTGAGCTCAGCTTGTATCGTTCGTACCGCACCATGCATGCAGGTGCGTTCAAATTCAAAAGGACGTACGGTGGCCGGCCAGCCCAGGAGTGGCGCGTCGTCTCGCTCTGCTGTTGCCGAGCCCGAGCCGACGCCCGCCTTGCACGCCGCAGCACGCACGCTCTGTCTGAGGTCAAAGCTGCAGTTGGGCGGTGGTGCACGGTGTCAGTGCGCCATGCCGATTGCCGATTTGATCCGAGCTCGTTTTGTCAAGTTCCAGAGGCCGGAGGAGTACGTGGAGGACGAGCAGCACCACCAGTGAGAGCGGGAGCGAGCGAGCGAGCGAGCATTGTAATAATGATCGATCCCATCTTGGCGCGTCCGTCCCGGTTGTCACGTACGTAGTAGTACATGCCGGTACGAATCTTCGTCTCGTCCCCTCTTGGAGCATTTGGAATGCGCGAGCATTGTAATGAGATCGAGCATGCAAGTGCGTTGTGCGTTCAAAAGGACACGGGAGCCCAGGAGTGGCGCGCGACACGGCCGCGTCCTCGTCTGCTGCAGATGAGCTTCTTCTTGATGGTGGAGTTCCAGAAGTTCTTCACCTCGTTATCTGTTCTACCAGGAAGTTGCTTGGCGGTCTGGGCCCACGCCTGCATGGATAACCCATGATTTGAGTGTATCACTAACAACACAACAGGAGGAAAACAAATCCTCTTTACCAAATTGATATAGATATGTTCGAACCGGAAGTGCTGCTGCAAAGTGATGAGACGGAGGCATCCACACACACACAAACACAAGCTAGAAGCACTGTAACCAGACACACCATCTAGGAACATTGACTAAACAGTCAGAACTAGCTTTGGCCTTTGGGCAACAGCAGTACACCACCATCCCAATTCCCTTTGGAGCATACTAATTTCATTTATATTCTCTTAAAAAGAACTTCATTTACATTTTGTAGGTAACCTCAAACATTGCAGGTAACGTAAATTTGCAAAGCTTTATTAGACAACCACACACCCAAAAGAACAATTGCCAAACAGAACAGGCCAGATAATCAATAAGTTCAACAGCAATCAAAATATAATAATCTAACAATACGGGCCGGCGAGGCAATACCTGTTCCCAAGAACACTTTGGAGCTGGACGATGAGGGTCTCCTCCTGCCGTGAGAAGTTCCCCCTTTTCAGGCCCGGCCGTAGGTAGTTGATCCACCTCAGCCTGCAGCTCCTGCCGCACCGCCGCAGTCCTGTATGCAACCGCGCACAACAAAATGCTTGAACTATATCATTGACTCATAATCTGAACTAGTACATTGATGTCGATGTCTGATTCTTTTAGAGCAGTACTGATGAAATTATGTCACCAATACAGAGCAAATATACTAAGATTCTTTTAGAGCAGGACAGATACAATTATGTCATCAATACAGAGCAAATATACTCAGGTAATAAAATATTACCAAATAAGCACATTGTATAAAGGGGAAATGATCTACATTCTTCAAAATAACATACCTAATGGACATATAATTGCATCCACAAAACTATGTACCAGATGTTTGTCATGCTAATGAAGTACAACTTAACTGACATAAGATAGCATACTATTCATATAATAATGAATATTTGAATATTTAGATTCAACATTAAGATAACAGATTATTAAAATTAAATTGGGTCCTGGTGAACCCAGAATGACAGTGCAACAAATTAAGATTACCAGATTATACACTAACATAGTTCTATTAGACATCGACATCAATGGTTTGTATGATCCCTCACTTAGACAACGCAGAGTGTTGTCGTTGGTGACGACATGAAAGCAGGGAAGGGGCACTGGCCCCCTATAAGTTGTATATGATCCCTCACTTAGACAACGCAGAGTGTTGTCGTTGGTGACGACATGAAAGCAGGGAAGGGGCACTGGCCCCCTATAAGTTGTATATGATCCCTCACTTAGACAACGCAGAGTGTTGTCGTTGGTGACGACATGAAAGCAGGGAAGGGGCACTGGCCCCCTATAAGTTGTATATGATCCCTCACTTAGACAACGCAGAGTGTTGTCGTTGGTGACGACATGAAAGCAGGGAAGGGGCACTGGCCCCCTATAAGTTGTATATGATCCCTCACTTAGACAACGCAGAGTGTTGTCGTTGGTGACGACATGAAAGCAGGGAAGGGGCACTGGCCCCCTATAAGTTGTATATGATCCCTCACTTAGACAACGCAGAGTGTTGTCGTTGGTGACGACATGAAAGCAGGGAAGGGGCACTGGCCCCCTATAAGTTGTATATGATCCCTCACTTAGACAACGCAGAGTGTTGTCGTTGGTGACGACATGAAAGCAGGGAAGGGGCACTGGCCCCCTATAAGTTGTATATGATCCCTCACTTAGACAACGCAGAGTGTTGTCGTTGGTGACGACATGAAAGCAGGGAAGGGGCACTGGCCCCCTATAAGTTGTATATGATCCCTCACTTAGACAACGCAGAGTGTTGTCGTTGGTGACGACATGAAAGCAGGGAAGGGGCACTGGCCCCCTATAAGTTGTATATGATCCCTCACTTAGACAACGCAGAGTGTTGTCGTTGGTGACGACATGAAAGCAGGGAAGGGGCACTGGCCCCCTATAAGTTGTATATGATCCCTCACTTAGACAACGCAGAGTGTTGTCGTTGGTGACGACATGAAAGCAGGGAAGGGGCACTGGCCCCCTATAAGTTGTATATGATCCCTCACTTAGACAACGCAGAGTGTTGTCGTTGGTGACGACATGAAAGCAGGGAAGGGGCACTGGCCCCCTATAAGTTGTATATGATCCCTCACTTAGACAACGCAGAGTGTTGTCGTTGGTGACGACATGAAAGCAGGGAAGGGGCACTGGCCCCCTATAAGTTGTATATGATCCCTCACTTAGACAACGCAGAGTGTTGTCGTTGGTGACGACATGAAAGCAGGGAAGGGGCACTGGCCCCCTATAAGTTGTATATGATCCCTCACTTAGACAACGCAGAGTGTTGTCGTTGGTGACGACATGAAAGCAGGGAAGGGGCACTGGCCCCCTATAAGTTGTATATGATCCCTCACTTAGACAACGCAGAGTGTTGTCGTTGGTGACGACATGAAAGCAGGGAAGGGGCACTGGCCCCCTATAAGTTGTATATGATCCCTCACTTAGACAACGCAGAGTGTTGTCGTTGGTGACGACATGAAAGCAGGGAAGGGGCACTGGCCCCCTATAAGTTGTATATGATCCCTCACTTAGACAACGCAGAGTGTTGTCGTTGGTGACGACATGAAAGCAGGGAAGGGGCACTGGCCCCCTATAAGTTGTATATGATCCCTCACTTAGACAACGCAGAGTGTTGTCGTTGGTGACGACATGAAAGCAGGGAAGGGGCACTGGCCCCCTATAAGTTGTATATGATCCCTCACTTAGACAACGCAGAGTGTTGTCGTTGGTGACGACATGAAAGCAGGGAAGGGGCACTGGCCCCCTATAAGTTGTATATGATCCCTCACTTAGACAACGCAGAGTGTTGTCGTTGGTGACGACATGAAAGCAGGGAAGGGGCACTGGCCCCCTATAAGTTGTATATGATCCCTCACTTAGACAACGCAGAGTGTTGTCGTTGGTGACGACATGAAAGCAGGGAAGGGGCACTGGCCCCCTATAAGTTGTATATGATCCCTCACTTAGACAACGCAGAGTGTTGTCGTTGGTGACGACATGAAAGCAGGGAAGGGGCACTGGCCCCCTATAAGTTGTATATGATCCCTCACTTAGACAACGCAGAGTGTTGTCGTTGGTGACGACATGAAAGCAGGGAAGGGGCACTGGCCCCCTATAAGTTGTATATGATCCCTCACTTAGACAACGCAGAGTGTTGTCGTTGGTGACGACATGAAAGCAGGGAAGGGGCACTGGCCCCCTATAAGTTGTATATGATCCCTCACTTAGACAACGCAGAGTGTTGTCGTTGGTGACGACATGAAAGCAGGGAAGGGGCACTGGCCCCCTATAAGTTGTATATGATCCCTCACTTAGACAACGCAGAGTGTTGTCGTTGGTGACGACATGAAAGCAGGGAAGGGGCACTGGCCCCCTATAAGTTGTATATGATCCCTCACTTAGACAACGCAGAGTGTTGTCGTTGGTGACGACATGAAAGCAGGGAAGGGGCACTGGCCCCCTATAAGTTGTATATGATCCCTCACTTAGACAACGCAGAGTGTTGTCGTTGGTGACGACATGAAAGCAGGGAAGGGGCACTGGCCCCCTATAAGTTGTATATGATCCCTCACTTAGACAACGCAGAGTGTTGTCGTTGGTGACGACATGAAAGCAGGGAAGGGGCACTGGCCCCCTATAAGTTGTATATGATCCCTCACTTAGACAACGCAGAGTGTTGTCGTTGGTGACGACATGAAAGCAGGGAAGGGGCACTGGCCCCCTATAAGTTGTATATGATCCCTCACTTAGACAACGCAGAGTGTTGTCGTTGGTGACGACATGAAAGCAGGGAAGGGGCACTGGCCCCCTATAAGTTGTATATGATCCCTCACTTAGACAACGCAGAGTGTTGTCGTTGGTGACGACATGAAAGCAGGGAAGGGGCACTGGCCCCCTATAAGTTGTATATGATCCCTCACTTAGACAACGCAGAGTGTTGTCGTTGGTGACGACATGAAAGCAGGGAAGGGGCACTGGCCCCCTATAAGTTGTATATGATCCCTCACTTAGACAACGCAGAGTGTTGTCGTTGGTGACGACATGAAAGCAGGGAAGGGGCACTGGCCCCCTATAAGTTGTATATGATCCCTCACTTAGACAACGCAGAGTGTTGTCGTTGGTGACGACATGAAAGCAGGGAAGGGGCACTGGCCCCCTATAAGTTGTATATGATCCCTCACTTAGACAACGCAGAGTGTTGTCGTTGGTGACGACATGAAAGCAGGGAAGGGGCACTGGCCCCCTATAAGTTGTATATGATCCCTCACTTAGACAACGCAGAGTGTTGTCGTTGGTGACGACATGAAAGCAGGGAAGGGGCACTGGCCCCCTATAAGTTGTATATGATCCCTCACTTAGACAACGCAGAGTGTTGTCGTTGGTGACGACATGAAAGCAGGGAAGGGGCACTGGCCCCCTATAAGTTGTATATGATCCCTCACTTAGACAACGCAGAGTGTTGTCGTTGGTGACGACATGAAAGCAGGGAAGGGGCACTGGCCCCCTATAAGTTGTATATGATCCCTCACTTAGACAACGCAGAGTGTTGTCGTTGGTGACGACATGAAAGCAGGGAAGGGGCACTGGCCCCCTATAAGTTGTATATGATCCCTCACTTAGACAACGCAGAGTGTTGTCGTTGGTGACGACATGAAAGCAGGGAAGGGGCACTGGCCCCCTATAAGTTGTATATGATCCCTCACTTAGACAACGCAGAGTGTTGTCGTTGGTGACGACATGAAAGCAGGGAAGGGGCACTGGCCCCCTATAAGTTGTATATGATCCCTCACTTAGACAACGCAGAGTGTTGTCGTTGGTGACGACATGAAAGCAGGGAAGGGGCACTGGCCCCCTATAAGTTGTATATGATCCCTCACTTAGACAACGCAGAGTGTTGTCGTTGGTGACGACATGAAAGCAGGGAAGGGGCACTGGCCCCCTATAAGTTGTATATGATCCCTCACTTAGACAACGCAGAGTGTTGTCGTTGGTGACGACATGAAAGCAGGGAAGGGGCACTGGCCCCCTATAAGTTGTATATGATCCCTCACTTAGACAACGCAGAGTGTTGTCGTTGGTGACGACATGAAAGCAGGGAAGGGGCACTGGCCCCCTATAAGTTGTATATGATCCCTCACTTAGACAACGCAGAGTGTTGTCGTTGGTGACGACATGAAAGCAGGGAAGGGGCACTGGCCCCCTATAAGTTGTATATGATCCCTCACTTAGACAACGCAGAGTGTTGTCGTTGGTGACGACATGAAAGCAGGGAAGGGGCACTGGCCCCCTATAAGTTGTATATGATCCCTCACTTAGACAACGCAGAGTGTTGTCGTTGGTGACGACATGAAAGCAGGGAAGGGGCACTGGCCCCCTATAAGTTGTATATGATCCCTCACTTAGACAACGCAGAGTGTTGTCGTTGGTGACGACATGAAAGCAGGGAAGGGGCACTGGCCCCCTATAAGTTGTATATGATCCCTCACTTAGACAACGCAGAGTGTTGTCGTTGGTGACGACATGAAAGCAGGGAAGGGGCACTGGCCCCCTATAAGTTGTATATGATCCCTCACTTAGACAACGCAGAGTGTTGTCGTTGGTGACGACATGAAAGCAGGGAAGGGGCACTGGCCCCCTATAAGTTGTATATGATCCCTCACTTAGACAACGCAGAGTGTTGTCGTTGGTGACGACATGAAAGCAGGGAAGGGGCACTGGCCCCCTATAAGTTGTATATGATCCCTCACTTAGACAACGCAGAGTGTTGTCGTTGGTGACGACATGAAAGCAGGGAAGGGGCACTGGCCCCCTATAAGTTGTATATGATCCCTCACTTAGACAACGCAGAGTGTTGTCGTTGGTGACGACATGAAAGCAGGGAAGGGGCACTGGCCCCCTATAAGTTGTATATGATCCCTCACTTAGACAACGCAGAGTGTTGTCGTTGGTGACGACATGAAAGCAGGGAAGGGGCACTGGCCCCCTATAAGTTGTATATGATCCCTCACTTAGACAACGCAGAGTGTTGTCGTTGGTGACGACATGAAAGCAGGGAAGGGGCACTGGCCCCCTATAAGTTGTATATGATCCCTCACTTAGACAACGCAGAGTGTTGTCGTTGGTGACGACATGAAAGCAGGGAAGGGGCACTGGCCCCCTATAAGTTGTATATGATCCCTCACTTAGACAACGCAGAGTGTTGTCGTTGGTGACGACATGAAAGCAGGGAAGGGGCACTGGCCCCCTATAAGTTGTATATGATCCCTCACTTAGACAACGCAGAGTGTTGTCGTTGGTGACGACATGAAAGCAGGGAAGGGGCACTGGCCCCCTATAAGTTGTATATGATCCCTCACTTAGACAACGCAGAGTGTTGTCGTTGGTGACGACATGAAAGCAGGGAAGGGGCACTGGCCCCCTATAAGTTGTATATGATCCCTCACTTAGACAACGCAGAGTGTTGTCGTTGGTGACGACATGAAAGCAGGGAAGGGGCACTGGCCCCCTATAAGTTGTATATGATCCCTCACTTAGACAACGCAGAGTGTTGTCGTTGGTGACGACATGAAAGCAGGGAAGGGGCACTGGCCCCCTATAAGTTGTATATGATCCCTCACTTAGACAACGCAGAGTGTTGTCGTTGGTGACGACATGAAAGCAGGGAAGGGGCACTGGCCCCCTATAAGTTGTATATGATCCCTCACTTAGACAACGCAGAGTGTTGTCGTTGGTGACGACATGAAAGCAGGGAAGGGGCACTGGCCCCCTATAAGTTGTATATGATCCCTCACTTAGACAACGCAGAGTGTTGTCGTTGGTGACGACATGAAAGCAGGGAAGGGGCACTGGCCCCCTATAAGTTGTATATGATCCCTCACTTAGACAACGCAGAGTGTTGTCGTTGGTGACGACATGAAAGCAGGGAAGGGGCACTGGCCCCCTATAAGTTGTATATGATCCCTCACTTAGACAACGCAGAGTGTTGTCGTTGGTGACGACATGAAAGCAGGGAAGGGGCACTGGCCCCCTATAAGTTGTATATGATCCCTCACTTAGACAACGCAGAGTGTTGTCGTTGGTGACGACATGAAAGCAGGGAAGGGGCACTGGCCCCCTATAAGTTGTATATGATCCCTCACTTAGACAACGCAGAGTGTTGTCGTTGGTGACGACATGAAAGCAGGGAAGGGGCACTGGCCCCCTATAAGTTGTATATGATCCCTCACTTAGACAACGCAGAGTGTTGTCGTTGGTGACGACATGAAAGCAGGGAAGGGGCACTGGCCCCCTATAAGTTGTATATGATCCCTCACTTAGACAACGCAGAGTGTTGTCGTTGGTGACGACATGAAAGCAGGGAAGGGGCACTGGCCCCCTATAAGTTGTATATGATCCCTCACTTAGACAACGCAGAGTGTTGTCGTTGGTGACGACATGAAAGCAGGGAAGGGGCACTGGCCCCCTATAAGTTGTATATGATCCCTCACTTAGACAACGCAGAGTGTTGTCGTTGGTGACGACATGAAAGCAGGGAAGGGGCACTGGCCCCCTATAAGTTGTATATGATCCCTCACTTAGACAACGCAGAGTGTTGTCGTTGGTGACGACATGAAAGCAGGGAAGGGGCACTGGCCCCCTATAAGTTGTATATGATCCCTCACTTAGACAACGCAGAGTGTTGTCGTTGGTGACGACATGAAAGCAGGGAAGGGGCACTGGCCCCCTATAAGTTGTATATGATCCCTCACTTAGACAACGCAGAGTGTTGTCGTTGGTGACGACATGAAAGCAGGGAAGGGGCACTGGCCCCCTATAAGTTGTATATGATCCCTCACTTAGACAACGCAGAGTGTTGTCGTTGGTGACGACATGAAAGCAGGGAAGGGGCACTGGCCCCCTATAAGTTGTATATGATCCCTCACTTAGACAACGCAGAGTGTTGTCGTTGGTGACGACATGAAAGCAGGGAAGGGGCACTGGCCCCCTATAAGTTGTATATGATCCCTCACTTAGACAACGCAGAGTGTTGTCGTTGGTGACGACATGAAAGCAGGGAAGGGGCACTGGCCCCCTATAAGTTGTATATGATCCCTCACTTAGACAACGCAGAGTGTTGTCGTTGGTGACGACATGAAAGCAGGGAAGGGGCACTGGCCCCCTATAAGTTGTATATGATCCCTCACTTAGACAACGCAGAGTGTTGTCGTTGGTGACGACATGAAAGCAGGGAAGGGGCACTGGCCCCCTATAAGTTGTATATGATCCCTCACTTAGACAACGCAGAGTGTTGTCGTTGGTGACGACATGAAAGCAGGGAAGGGGCACTGGCCCCCTATAAGTTGTATATGATCCCTCACTTAGACAACGCAGAGTGTTGTCGTTGGTGACGACATGAAAGCAGGGAAGGGGCACTGGCCCCCTATAAGTTGTATATGATCCCTCACTTAGACAACGCAGAGTGTTGTCGTTGGTGACGACATGAAAGCAGGGAAGGGGCACTGGCCCCCTATAAGTTGTATATGATCCCTCACTTAGACAACGCAGAGTGTTGTCGTTGGTGACGACATGAAAGCAGGGAAGGGGCACTGGCCCCCTATAAGTTGTATATGATCCCTCACTTAGACAACGCAGAGTGTTGTCGTTGGTGACGACATGAAAGCAGGGAAGGGGCACTGGCCCCCTATAAGTTGTATATGATCCCTCACTTAGACAACGCAGAGTGTTGTCGTTGGTGACGACATGAAAGCAGGGAAGGGGCACTGGCCCCCTATAAGTTGTATATGATCCCTCACTTAGACAACGCAGAGTGTTGTCGTTGGTGACGACATGAAAGCAGGGAAGGGGCACTGGCCCCCTATAAGTTGTATATGATCCCTCACTTAGACAACGCAGAGTGTTGTCGTTGGTGACGACATGAAAGCAGGGAAGGGGCACTGGCCCCCTATAAGTTGTATATGATCCCTCACTTAGACAACGCAGAGTGTTGTCGTTGGTGACGACATGAAAGCAGGGAAGGGGCACTGAAATGAGTCGGAAGTTGCTACCAATGCAATTTTATAAACGCGAGCGGATGTACGGAAGATTGAAAATAATTATTTAATTTATTAATGTTTTCTATTCACCAGACACACCATCTAGGAACATTGACTAAACAGCCAGAACTAGCTTTGGCCTTTGGGCAACAGCAGTACACCACCATCCCAATTCCCTTTGGAGCATACTAATTTCATTTATATTCTGTTAAAAAGAACTTCATTTACATTTTGTAGGTAACCTCAAACATTGCAGGTAACGTAAATTTGCAAAGCTTTATTAGACAACCACACACCCAAAAGAACAATTGCCAAACAGAACAGGCCAGATAATCAATAAGTTCAACAGCAATCAAAATATAATAATCTAACAATACGGGCCGGCGAGGCAATACCTGTTCCCAAGAACACTTTGGAGCTGGACGATGAGGGTCTCCTCCTGCCGTGAGAAGTTCCCCCTTTTCAGGCCCGGCCGTAGGTAGTTGATCCACCTCAGCCTGCAGCTCCTGCCGCACCGCCGCAGTCCTGTATGCAACCGCGCACAACAAAATGCTTGAACTATATCATTGACTCATAATCTGAACTAGTACATTGATGTCGATGTCTGATTCTTTTAGAGCAGTACTGATGAAATTATGTCACCAATACAGAGCAAATATACTAAGATTCTTTTAGAGCAGGACAGATACAATTATGTCATCAATACAGAGCAAATATACTCAGGTAATAAAATATTACCAAATAAGCACATTGTATAAAGGGGAAATGATCTACATTCTTCAAAATAACATACCTAATGGACATATAATTGCATCCACAAAACTATGTACCAGATGTTTGTCATGCTAATGAAGTACAACTTAACTGACATAAGATAGCATACTATTCATATAATAATGAATATTTGAATATTTAGATTCAACATTAAGATAACAGATTATTAAAATTAAATTGGGTCCTGGTGAACCCAGAATGACAGTGCAACAAATTAAGATTACCAGATTACACACTAATATAGTTCTATTAGACATCGACATCAATGGTTTGTTTACTACTGTCAAAACAAACCAGAAAACTGAGCTCAGCTGCTAAACTGATAATTTGTATGCCATCCAGGATAGTGTGGTTATTCAGACTAGCTGGGTCGGTTCAAAAATAATATGAATGAAAAATGTATTGAGTACAAAAATAGCGGAGATTCTAAACATGTGTGCACCAATGAAATTGATTGTAAATTAACCTAGCATATCATTAATCATATACCACAAATTAATTTCTAAAAGTCTAGTGTGAGAGGGGAGCAGGTACAATGGCAAAATATACTTAAAGCTTGTTTCAGAGATCTGCACAAGATTCAGCGTTACATAGAATTTTTAGGAAATGAAGAACAAAAAAAATTATCCAATTAGTAAATGGAATGAAGAACAAAAAAAATTGTCCAATTAGTAAATGGGGGTAACAGGCTACAGGTGAGTTCAGTACCTCCTTGTCCCCTCGAAAAAAGAAGGTTGAGCATACTGCAGCTAGCTAGCCGTGTGAGAGAAATTTCACGGCGGCTTGCTGACCGCTTGCCTTGGCTGTCCGCAGTGGTGCCGGGATCCACATCGGAGGATGACGCTTTGACGCCTGCAGCGGGGCGCGGTAGCCGGAGCGGCACGCGGTAAATCGTGCGGCGAGACGGGAAATACAGAGAGAGAGCCACGCGGTAGAAGCCACGTCGACGTGGGGCCCACGAGCAGCGCGCCCTCCCAACGCCCTCTGCCCCGACGCTCGAGCCGCCGCCGCCGCCGCTCGAGTCGCGCTGCGGGGACCTCGCCGCTCCGGCACGCTCGCAGCAGAGGAGGGAGCCGGCGGCCGCATCCTACACGTGCTGCTGCGCCGGCGGCCGCCGCCGCCCATCACCATCAGCTGCTCCTCGTGGCGGTCGGCGACCGCGCCGAGCACCTCGGAGACGACGAGCAGCCGAGGTCCGCGACGACCATGGCGCCGACGCCGGAGGTGAGCGACGACGTGTGCACGGCCGCCACAAGCCGCCAGCGCCCGCTCGTGCGCCAGCTCGCGGCCACCCGTCCACGGATGTGAGGCCGGGCACGACGCCCACCCGCTGGCGCACGCGCCACCGGCCGCGAGCTCCTCCAGGTGGCCGCACGCGGAGAAGAAGACGACGGCGAGGAGGCCGCCGCCGCCCGGATGTGGCCATCCTCGACGCCGTCCCACCGCGCCGTCCGCCACGCCACCTCGGCCATCGAGGCGTCGAGGGCTCTCTCCGTGACGGAGATGAAAAGGTCGCCGGGCGGGGCGTGTGGGCACAGGGGGTGGAATGCATGGTTGATGGGGTCAACTCGCTCGACCAAAGGTGGATGAGGCAAGCATGACCGAGCCCGGCCGGCCGGCCGCCCCTCGTGGGTACGTCTGCGCGCGACCCAGGCCAGCCCGTCGTCCTCCAGGGCAAGCCCACACGTGCAGTGCAGTATCGCAATCACGATCGCGATCAGCCTCTGCATGCGCGCACGGCTGTTGCTGTGGCTTGATTTGAACATGTCATGGTCATGGAGCCAACGGCTGCAGCAAGGACGGACGGGGCGCTGTGCACGTACTGGTGCTGCACTACCGACTGTACTACCTGAGGATGCGGCCGGTGCACAGGCTGCCACAGGAGTTTCGTCGCGCCAGCAGTGCATGGCGTCGTGTCGACGATATGGATGCTGTACTGTATACCATCTACGTACATCTACATCTGTCCCTCTCACACGTAACGCTCTGGCTCCTCTCTCCGTGTCATAACGCGCTGGCCGTACGTAACGCTCTGCCACGAGTCAACTCAGCACGCCACTGTTGCTGCGTTCCTGTGTGCATGCATGCTGCGCTGCTGAACGTGAGGTGGGTGCTGCCGTGGCGTGTGCAACCCAAGCGTGCTCGCTCGATCGTATCGTACAGTACGTCCCCCCATTTACTCGGGGCGTTTGTTTGTTTGTTTGACCGCGTGCCTGCTCCTTTTCCGAGTCTTGGCGTTCACGTTTGACTGATCGATCGACCGAGCCCATAGCGTCCAAATCTACCCAGGAGAGAGCGCGCTGGCGGAGTTACCACGGCTTTGCTGTGACTGGGGCGGATAAAAATTCACCGTTTCCCAGGACGTACACGAAACTTTGACCATCATATCATTCAGGGACCGAAATACACGGAGGAGCCAGCCACAGCCACAGTGCGTAGTCTTTGATTAGTTTTGGCAGGTGTGCTGGCTGGAGTTGGGCACATACACGGAGGAGCCACAGCCACAGTCACATACACTCCCGTCGAAAGCTGCAGCTCCCTTTGCCCAATGCGGTGGTGCACCATGCCGATTTGATCCGAGCTCGTTTTGTCATGTTCCAGAGGCCGGAGGAGTGGAGGACGAGCACCAGCGGGCGTGGGAGCGAGCGAGCAAGTTTGTAATGATGGATCCCCTCTTGGCGCGTCCCGTTTGTCACGTATATGCCGGTACGAATCCTGCCTGGGGGTTTGGTTTTTTTGTTTGAACAGACAGAAAAAAGAGAGAAACGAGGCCGAGGGTGGGATGGGCCGATGGGGAGGAGGATCAAAGAAAGACGCCCAGCCCAATCATGCGAACTTGGACCCCCAGGAAGTCAGGCACAGGCAGGGCCTGCCGCTGCCGGAAATCCATGAGATTTCGCACCACACGCGCACCTGCTGACGCACACCCCCTTTGCCGGCAATCACCGGGCATGGGCTTCCCGGCTTCCCCTCCCCGTTCGCTGCCAACCAATCACCGGGCCGGTCAACCTGGTCCTGGGGGGCATGGACGGACCTGCGTGCAAGGAAGGGGATGATGCCCTCCCGCCTGGCGGCCTCGGCGCCCCGTAGAGCAAACTCCGTCGAGCAGGGCCGACAATCATATCCGGGCCCTGCGAGGCCGCAGAGAGAGAGTGTTAGAGATGACGGGCGGTGTGGGCTCGAATATAGTGGAGCAAAATGGGCCGGAGAGTCTAAATCAGCTAGCTCAGGGAGGAAGCTAATATTGCTCCCTGAGCAGGGCCGGAAGAATTCGCAGGTAACTCCTAATATTGTCCACTTTCTTCCTTTGCGGGATAACTCCTAATTCGTGGATTACATTAAGTCAGACCAAAGCAAACCCCTTAAACATCCAGGGGAGGTTGACTTATGCCATGATATAACATAGAAGAATGAATTTATGGTGTGCTGGCTGGGAACTCAATCCAAACAATACGATTGAGTTCACTTGTAAGAAATCCACCCGCCAACCTATTAGGGTGTTGAGCTACCTACAAATGGTAAACTAATTTAATATGTTCATATTACACACAAACTTAGTTAGGAATGGGGGTCACACAAGAATTATAATTAGAGGATTTGCATCAGGGTCTGATTCAAACAACAATTTCGAATTATTCAATTTGAATCATATGCTGCGTACAGAGGAAGAAGAAACCAAGAATCAAATGAAAAAGGCCAAGAGCTCGATGCACTCTTGCATGGTTTGCGTAGTAAGAGCTTTCTACACTACACCTAATGTTTTTGAATTACTGATATCATTTTTCATTCTGCATACAGTGGTAAAACGCTATTTGAGGGTCCTGAAAGTGAACACTCCACATTTATGAAGAATATATGCATGAAAGCACAGGAAAACATGAAACCCATCACAAGCCCTGTAAGACACCCATTTGTGGAACATACCCTGTATCATAAAAAAAAAGTTTCTATTGCAATTGCGAAAGTGGGAATTGGAAACTCTACCGCTACTCAGGGATGATCCTAGAACGTATATGGATATGGTTGTTTCCAGACCCAGAGGTCCATACCTGCGAATTCTTTTCAAATACATAGATGGATTCTAACTGTAATATATGGAGTGGTCCTTCCCCGCGAATTCATTATGTAACCGTTGATGATGGTGTACGTATGGATGAGTTCGCCAGCACATGCTTTTTACACGATTATCACATCCATGTTGTTTAGAGACACATCGCTATAAACACCTATTAGACTATTAGTACACGGACGGGGATAATCCGCTAGATTTTATCCATAAGACGGCGAAAGCAAACGAATGGAGCAATGAAATGAGTCGGAAGTTGCTACCAATGCAATTTTATAAACGCGAGCGGATGTACGGAAGATTGAAAATAATTATTTAATTTATTAATGTTTTCTATTCACAATCTAAAATAGAAATTTTCGGGTGTGACATTCAAATATATGGCCGTTTTTAGTAGATTCTGTACGATTCGTTTTATGAAAAAAAAGATCATATACAACTTATAGGGGGCCAGTGCCCCTTCCCTGCTTTCATGTCGTCACTAACGACAACACTCTGCGTTGTCTAAGTGAGGGATCATATACAACTTATAGGGGGCCAGTGCCCCTTCCCTGCTTTCATGTCGTCACTAACGACAACACTCTGCGTTGTCTAAGTGAGGGATCATATACAACTTATAGGGGGCCAGTGCCCCTTCCCTGCTTTCATGTCGTCACTAACGACAACACTCTGCGTTGTCTAAGTGAGGGATCATATACAACTTATAGGGGGCCAGTGCCCCTTCCCTGCTTTCATGTCGTCACTAACGACAACACTCTGCGTTGTCTAAGTGAGGGATCATATACAACTTATAGGGGGCCAGTGCCCCTTCCCTGCTTTCATGTCGTCACTAACGACAACACTCTGCGTTGTCTAAGTGAGGGATCATATACAACTTATAGGGGGCCAGTGCCCCTTCCCTGCTTTCATGTCGTCACTAACGACAACACTCTGCGTTGTCTAAGTGAGGGATCATATACAACTTATAGGGGGCCAGTGCCCCTTCCCTGCTTTCATGTCGTCACTAACGACAACACTCTGCGTTGTCTAAGTGAGGGATCATATACAACTTATAGGGGGCCAGTGCCCCTTCCCTGCTTTCATGTCGTCACTAACGACAACACTCTGCGTTGTCTAAGTGAGGGATCATATACAACTTATAGGGGGCCAGTGCCCCTTCCCTGCTTTCATGTCGTCACTAACGACAACACTCTGCGTTGTCTAAGTGAGGGATCATATACAACTTATAGGGGGCCAGTGCCCCTTCCCTGCTTTCATGTCGTCACTAACGACAACACTCTGCGTTGTCTAAGTGAGGGATCATATACAACTTATAGGGGGCCAGTGCCCCTTCCCTGCTTTCATGTCGTCACTAACGACAACACTCTGCGTTGTCTAAGTGAGGACATTTTAGATATATAGACTGTCCCATATAAATAATTCTTAATAAATCTTAAAAACATATTATCGTTGAAGTAGTATACCATCTATTAGTACCGAGAATGTAGTCGTCCATATAAATACGGACCATCTCTATCGTTCAAACTCCGGGTGCATCGAGTAGTGCCAATAATATGTGGACATGCAGAGGAGTGGGAGGGGGAATTTGTAAAATAACATGGAAGGTGGGAGGGGGGATTAGCAAAACCATAGAAAACTAACAGGGAAGATGGGAGTGGGAGGCCCATTGAATCAACATCGTGTGGCCCAGATTGAAGTTTGCAAAGTTTACACGAAGGGGTCGGTTTCCACCTGATACGTTGTCTAATATGAATGGGTGTGCGTAGGTATATATTAGTACTATGCTTTTGGAAAAAAAAATCGAAGAACTATTGTACCAACAGAGACATGGGAGTATAGGCGTGACAAAAATCTAACAATAAACTCTAACTATTGTACATAATTTTTTTGCCACAGAAATAAGTGGAAATACTGACTGCATATTTCCTCCATCTATCTGATACCACCTACGAGGCGACAAACTCAATGGACTGGCATGTACGAGTAGGTTGCTATGGTTAGTTAAACTCTAACTACATCGCGTTAAGATCTTGAGTGAATTCAAATACATGACCACTTTTTTTTGAAGATTCTGGATGATTAATTCTGTAAAAAAAAGATCATATACACTGGTTGCGCGCTTATATCATAGTTGTGCTCTCTTCCATCATGCATCACATCATAAAGTGAGAACACGCCTCCAGATTATAGTATTAGACTATACACACTCGTAATACTCCATTTTCATCCACTAAAAGATATATTCTGTCCTGATCATTGAGATTCTTCGATATATACCAAATTTTTCCGTACCCCTCATACTCTATTTCGTCATCTATACCAACTACCAGTTGGTGGAGCCCACGCGTTATATTATGTCCCCCTCTCTCTTCCCGATCGTTCTCTCTCTCTTCCACCGTCTGCGCCCCCTTCTCCCCCCCTCTTCCACAGTCCCAC
>OAMR01000069.1:752066-782704 GCA_900205405.1 Echinochloa crus-galli
TCCCGGCGCTGTGCCTGTGTGCGGCAGCGACATCCTCTGCGGCGGTGGCGCCCTATACCTCCTCCCCATCACGCAGCTGCCTCCTCTCACGTCCTCTACCGCACCTCGGCTCCCGTGGGCGGAGGCGACGGCCAACGCGGCGCGGGCTATGGAGCGGGCGGTTGGGCCGCGCGTGCAAGCCCTACGCCACCGTGGCGGGGTAGCGGCCTCCCGCTACCTCCGTTGGATTTGGCAAAGGCGGAGTTGTCTGCCACGATAGCGCGCAACTGCCAGTACCCTCTGCTGCAGATATTACGCCATATGCGTACTGCAGAACGGGATACCGGGTGCCGGTGTAGACAACCTTATTACCGTCATGTAGTAGGAGCGTAGGGTGTATGTTCGCACTGGCGGAGCTATGGCCCTGTGTGAAATAGCTTAGCTTATGACTAAAATAAGCTAAAACAAGAAGCCAAGCGGTGCGCTTCTTTGTAGCTTTTTTTTCTTACCACGCTTCTTCCCACCGCCTCCACATGTACTAAAGGGCAGAAATTGGTTCAGACCCACTTCTCAGATAAACAGTATTTCTCTATTTATACAGTTTATCTGAGAAGCGCTTCTCATAGCCTCTGTTCCAAACAGAGCCATACTGGGTTCCGGCCCCATGCTAAGAAAAAAAATTCTAAAGACATTATATTATGCAGCCAATCCAAGGAGTATCTAGCTAGTTTTTCCCACAATCAAGTCAGCTCGCAAGACATGACCATCCATATACAAACATAGCTCAATCAGATTGGCCCCCTCTACCTTTTGCTTCACGCTCCGCCGCGAATGTTCGCATACATTTTGTCTGGTGATGACGATGAAAGCTAGAGAGAGTGAAAAATTCCAGGACCACGACTCTCGAGCAGCTCACTCACTCTATCGTCCATGCTAAAGTCAGCGCAATGCTGTTCAAACTCCGGTGCACGACGACCGTCCACGCGCTCACTCGCGCATCACACGGCGATCATCGTATAGGTGAGGCAGGCCGACGGTCGTCGATCATTGGGCCCTATACGATCGAGGCCGCAGCCTGACGTGATGACGGTTTGTGTGAGCTCGAATGGAGTGGAATAAATTAAATTGGTTTAATTAATGTCAATGTACGCCTGACAAAAAAATCGGTCATTAACCATACGTCCCCCCGGAGTAAAATACAGCGACCAGCGCCGCGCACATATATCGTGATCGTGTGCATACACATCTGTATACAAGCAGTAGTGCAGTAGGCAGACGGCCGTTGGCAATAAAAGCGTACACGACACATGATCGTTCATGCAACGCTCGATCCCTGTTTCCTCGAAGCCGGTCGGACACGAGGCCAAGTTTACACGCCACATGTCCTCACTTTCATCCACGTTTCACCACCCCACAAATGCCGAGGCGAGCAGCAGCATCACTCATCATCATCAGAAGACTAGAACTCCAGCCCGTCGTCTCCCACAAATCCACAGCTCGATCTCGCAAACCCTTCCACTCAACCCAAGAATTCAGGTGGCCACAGCACACAGGCCACAGCTCGCCGCGGGTGAGGGCGACCGTTCCCGGCCAACTTCTCCTTTCACCTCCACGCGAGCCTGACGCAGAAAGCTCCATGTGATCGCCAACCCAATCCGACGCGCGGCGCACCTGAACGGAATCTATTCCTGGTGAGTGCTAGCATGATCCGCCGCCGCGCATGTCGCTCTGCAGGTCCCGAGAAGGTAGCAACAAGACAAGGCCACACCCACACTGGAGCACACGGGCCGCCGCCGTCCTACTCCCCTTTACCTGCTTTTCTCCCCAAGTCCAGTTGATCAATCAGTCAGTCAGTCGCCAAAAGGTCGCCAAATTTCACGTGCCGAGCCTTCTTTTTCATGAGTAGGATCCATGAGCAGCTGTTCCAACATCAAAGATTCCAAATTTCCACTCCACCCAAAATCCCAAAGATCCTGACTTCCTGTTACTACTAGCTTCTTTCCCCTTTACCCTGATCGAGCTGTCTCCGGTGCACTGCCATTTATCCCCGCTTTCTCGAGTAGATTCATTCGGTTCTCGAGTATATAATCCTTCCTTTCGTTGCCTTCTTTCGATTCCTCCCCGTTCGAGTGCCCGGATCCATCAGGAGACGAGTTGGGAGTTGGGGTCATGGCGGCGGCGGCAGACGCGGTGGCAATGGCGGAGCAGGTGGTGGCCGACCTCAGAGAGAAGTGCGAGACGCCGGCGGCGCTGATGCGAGAGGTGGCGTCGGCGATGGCCCAAGAGATGGGCGCGGGGCTGGAGAAGGAAGGAGGGAGCAGGGTCAAGATGCTTCTCTCCTACGTTGATAAGCTCCCCACAGGGTTAGTGTCTCTGTTTGCCTGTCTGGTCAAAGGAAGCTTTGGTTTCAGTTACTTGTTTGGTTTTTAGCAATAGCGGGATAATAAAATGTTTCTAGGACACCACCACCTAATGTGATTCTTCTTGCATGCTCATCATCACTATTACCAAGAACAAAGTACCACGGTTGTTATCTATCTGATTTCGTTGGTGACAATAATTGGATGCGAATAGAAAAAAAATTACACCATCCCGTGTTCAGTTCACTGAGCTCCTATGTCTGTAACATGAAAGCTCGTTTCAATTGTACAGTTTTTTTTAAAAAAATCTAGCTTCAAGGTAACTAAGGGTTGTTGGTGAAGATTGAAGACTACCAGGCAAATTAATCCTTACATTGAGCGCATCATTACTTGCTTATTTTTATACCACTGAATTTATTTTTTGCGGGATGTGATTCTTCTTGCATGCTCATCATCACTATTAACAAGAACAAAGTACCAAGTTGTTATCTATCTGATTTCGTTGGTGACAATTTGGATGCGAATAGAAACAAAATTACACCATCACGTGTTCAGTTCACTGAGCTCCTATGTCTGTAACATGAAAGCTCGTTTCAATTGTACAGTTTTTTTTTAAAAAAATCTAGCTTCAAGGTAACTAAGGGTTGTTGGTGAAGATTGAAGACTACCAGGCAAATTAATCCTTACATTGAGCGCATCATTACTTGCTTATTTTTATACCACTGAATTTATTTTTTGCGGGATGTGATTCTTCTTGCATGCTCATCATCACTATTAACAAGAACAAAGTACCAAGTTGTTATCTATCTGATTTCGTTGGTGACAATTTGGATGCGAATAGAAACAAAATTACACCATCACGTGTTCAGTTCACTGAGCTCCTATGTCTGTAACATGAAAGCTCGATTCAATTGTACAGTTTGTTTTTTAAAAAAATCTAGCTTCAAGGTAGCTGATAGATTGCACATCATTACCTGCTTACTTTTATACCACTGAATTTATTTTCTGCGGGTAATTATACCACTGAATTTAGGAGAGAGGAAGGATCGTTCTATGGATTAGACCTAGGAGGAACAAACTTCCGCGTCTTGAGGGTGCAGTTGGGTGGGAATGAGAAGCATGTCATTAACCGTGAATCCAGAGAAGTCAGTATTCCTCCACAGTTGATGTCAGGGAGCTCCTCGGTAAGTATCATGTTCAGATTTCAGTGACTGCACTTGGTTTGGATCTGACATTATGCATTTTCAACATCTTAGGAGCTTTTTGGTTTTATTGCTTCTGAATTGGCCAAGTTTGTTGCTGATGAGGAGAAGTGCACTAACATATCAAATGGAAAGAAGCGGGAACTAGGGTTTGCATTTTCATTCCCAGTGAAGCAACGCTCAGTTGCTTCAGGTACCCTTGTAAAGTGGACAAAGGCATTCTCCATTGATGATGCTGTAAGTCTTCATGTGACCATGAGCCTCGCCTTTCTTTGTTTAATGTAAAAATTATGTCAATGAAGCGCCTCAAATATCCTGTATTGCAGCTACCTTATGATTGTAATGAAATTTTGTTTTCTGATGAAGCCACTTTAGTAACTATGTTAATTGGATTAATTATCTGCAGTAAAAGTTATTAACTTAATTGTTTATTGAAAACTAAAATCAGGTAGGTGAAGATGTAGTAGCTGAATTGCAAACAGCTATGGAGAATCAAGGTCTGGACATGCATGTAGCTGCACTGGTGAGTGTCAACAGATTTTCTATATTGGATCGCCTTCAATAACTTCTGGTTTCAACTGATCTTTTGATGGAGCAGATCAATGATGCTGTTGGGACTTTGGCTGGAGCAAGATACTATGACAAAGATGTCGTTGCTGGTGTGATATTTGGAACCGGCACTAATGCAGCATATGTTGAGAAGGCAAATGCCATTCCAAAATGGGAAGGTGAATTACCGATTTCAGGGGATATGGTAATGTTTGAGGCCTTTATTTTCACTAAGAGAAACACCTATTTGTTGGATTGTGCAACTTACAAAAATGAATTTGTAAATAACTTCTTTACTGCTTTTCCTGTGTTTCAGGTCATCAACATGGAATGGGGTAACTTCTGTTCATCACATCTTCCTGTCACCGAATATGATCAAGAATTAGATAAGGAGAGCTTAAATCCGGGAGAGCAGGCGAGTATAACCATTTTAGAAGATTGAACTGTTTTTTCATACTGTTGGTTTCTCATGTAGCTGTCTTGCTTTTGACTTCTTTCAGATCTATGAGAAGTTAATGTCAGGAATGTATTTAGGAGAAATTGTAAGGAGGGTGCTCCTTAAAATATCGTTGCACTCCTCAATTTTTGGCGATATTGATCACACTAAGCTCAAAACCCGTTTCCTTTTGCGGTATGTTGTCTTCTTGTCTTCTCTGTAGTTAATGCTGATTATAATTAGGAATCGATTAAGGATGCAAAACATTAATTTTTAACTGCATGTTTCCACTTTAGCAAATCTGGTATGCTAATTGAACAGACTTATGCTTATTAATATTGTTTATGTGGTTCACAGGACTCCACATATTTCTGCAATGCACCATGATGAAACACCTGATTTGAAGATTGTGGCTGAAAAACTGGAAGAAAACTTGGAGGTATTTTGACTTGGTGATACCCACCGTAGTTTTATGCCTGAGCCTCATGTAACACAGTTAAGTGATGTAATATGTTCTCATTTGCAGATAACAGGCACATCCTTGGAGACTCGAAAATTGGTTGTTGAAATTTGTGATATCGTGGCAAGAAGAGCAGCCCGGCTGGCTGCTGCTGGCCTTGCGGGGATCCTCAAGAAGCTTGGGAGAGATTGCAATTACCAGGAGCAACGATCAGTCATTGCCATTGACGGAGGATTATTCGAGCACTACACCAAATTCCGTGAATGCTTGGAAATTACACTGGGTGAGTTGCTAGGAAAGGAGGCGTCCAAGTCAGTGGCTGTCAAGCATGCAGATGACGGTTCAGGAATCGGTGCTGCCCTGATTGCAGCTTCGCAATCTCAGTACAGAAATGTTGAGTGATATATAAGCTGTCAAAAGTATCTGCCATACATGTAGGGAAGATTAACTAGCAAGTAGCTGTACTTTCTTTCCCACATCTTAACAGTCCAGCATGTGCAGTTCACAATGCTGGAGCTGGAAGCAATCTGTAACTGAAACGAGGCTTGACGAAGTGACTTTGCATAGTTCCAATAACAGCGGAGTTGCAGAGGTTTTCTAATCATACAATCACATAACTTTTTACCTTTTAACCATTCCTATATGCATGGGCGATACGCTGTAAAATTGCTGAAAACAATATGGTTTATTTGGTTTCAATGGAGTGATCTTCGTTGACAAGACCTCAGCAAACAAAAGAATGGGCTATAGTTCTCACAGCTTTATGCAATGTTAATAACACAAAACACCAAAGAAGTGATGCAAATTCTTACCAGTCTATCCCTGGACAAAGCTGTATCCCTTGGAGCTCACATATGTCCTGTTAGCATATAATGCGAAAACAAGATCGAACGAGACACAATTTAGCGTGAAAAAACCCTTGTGGAAAAAATCACGGAAGACAATTACTATTGAGGAGAGTTTATAAGTAGGGATGATACAACTCATCTAAGATGTCTTACCCTACCGTCTATATAGGGCTTACATATATATAGGCGGATCACGCGTCTATGCTTTGTTGTGTTGTCAAGATGGGACTAAACTGTGCACTCCTGAGAGAAACCACAGCGCCGCTTCGCTCCGGCAAGCCTCCGACGATGGGCCTCCACTTCGCTCCGTCGGAAGTGGGCCTTTTCTTGTGCAATAAATTTGGATCACATCACAACAGTTCCTTGAATTTGGTAACTGGTAGTTCAAGTATTCGGTTTTATACCCTGGTAACATCAATGGTCAGATAAGGCCCAAGCTGAGTCTAGAACATTCCCAACCTATATATTGACATTGACGGAGCTAGGATTGCCGCCGAGGGGATCATTCCCCTTCTCCTTCCTCCAGCCCCCCATTCTTCTTCCTCTCTTCTCCTTCCTTCTTCCCTCTTCTTTTCAATGGAGCGCACAGCAGTAGGGGACTCGAGCGCCCCCCCTCCCCAACCCCGCTGCCTCCGTCCTTCTTGCACAAGTTCACATGTAGATATCGTTCTATGTGCTTGTGAAACAGTTCTAGTAAAGGAACTGCATCAAGCATGTTCAAACATGATATAAATTATCACGGATGAAAGGAACTATACCGAAACTTTCTGTGATACAGTTGATCCTAATTTAAGCACTTGTTTCCTTTGTTTCCCGAGGCCTGTTAAGGAGACGGGCCTTTAGAGATCACTTCCTTCTATACAGTCTACAATCTACAGCCCATGCCTTTTTAGTCGAACACAACGTTGTTAGCGATACTTTGGTAATGACACAAACATCCACATTGCTGCCATTAGCCCATTACCCAAGTCATTGACGATACCAGCACATATTGAAACATGCAACCAAGTGGTTCCACTCAAGAGAAATAACAGTGTTAAGAGTTTGAAAAAAACAAGAAATATAAAGAAATATACATTCAGCATAACCTAAAATACTGTGAGGCCTTCTTTGTACTTTAATTTAAAAACAGATATTGCAGCAAGGGACCCTGAAACCTATTGTGGCAAATGGTAGTGTCTCTATTGAACCATGTGGATAAACATGTGCATGACAAAATTAATGGCAAACCTGTTGCAACTGGTATTTACTGGCCCTGCTTCTTGTAAGAAGATTAGGCAGGGTGAAAGTACCTAGTGGCCCTGCACTCCTGCAGCATGGTTTCTCCTGTAGGGAACACCAAAAGGTTTTTACAGATTGTATTCCAGACTAATAACTACAACATCATCATTTCCAGAATCAACCTTACACCAGTGTGGTTCTAATGGTCTAACTGAAAATAACTTCAACTAAAGAGAAATTTTAAAATGATTGGGATTAATAAAAGCCATCCGTTTCGAGAAATCGGACGGTTGAAACAAAGAGAGTATCTAGAAGTGTTGAACATATGACACTACCTTTAGCATGCAACCATGGACTAGTGTAAGACAGTCAACAGTTGAAAATTTCTTTCTGAATATTCAGCAGGCAACAATGGACTTACAGGGGAAGAACTTTTTCGTGCAATTACATATGCAAAAAAGGTTTGATCTCAAAGTGTCAAAGTTCACTGGAAGGCTAAAATACAGCAAAATGCAATGGCATATATCCTTATTCAGATGTGTAGTAAATCTTCATCCAGCCTTGCAGCAAGTTTTTAAAATAAGCAAACTTCTGAACCGTGGATGATACATGACATTACGGAAACGTCTGAATCACAGTTGGTAAGGCCATTCCCAACCCCATGACTAGGGGGGTGTTTGGTTCCACGGACTAAAACTAGAACGGACTAAAATTAGTCCCAAAACGGACTAAAGATCCAAACCCTTGGGACTAAAATCCCTAAAAGGGACTAAAACTCTTTAGCTCCACAAGAGGAGCTTATAGGGACTAAAACCACCACTTTTCCACTGGATGCCCCTCCCCCACCCGCCGGCCCACTTGTCCCCTTTTAAGTCCATGGGCAAAGTAGTCTTTGCGCAAGCCATTAAAGCAACTTTAGTCCCTTTTAGTCCAGGGATCCAAACAACAATTTTAGTCTCTAAGGGACTAATTTTAGTCCCTTAGTTTTAGTCCCTAGGAACCAAACAGGCCCTAGGATGGTGTCCATAGAATTAAATGACATGATACATAGGCTAAAAGATGTGTCAAATGAGTTAATGAAGAAAGAGGAGGAAACCAGGTCTTGCATGGACATGGTTTTTACACATTATTCAAGACATAGTGAAAGGTGAGTGTCATTAAATTTGAGTTTGGAATAGTAGTATTTGGGTTGGAGAGATAGTGTCTTGTATTAGTTTCTTAATGACGTGGAGAGTATGGACATTACTAGTAGTGTCTTGGGTTGAGACTATTAGGAGCTAAAAATAGGAAAATGACTAAACCTAACACATCCTACTGCCTTCGAGAAGGAATAAAAAAAATGACAGACTGATGTAGCTCTATATTTTCTGCTCACATGTTAGATCGATTGATGTATGCATCGGAGCCAAGACTAAAATTCAGAATACTGTGTGTATGCAATCAATGACGGCTGATAAAGAAACAATATACGGAATTCCCTAAATCCTAACCGTGGAGCACGGCCCTCCTGCTGTGTGCACGGCAAAGTAAAGGCCCACCACATCGCCGTCAAAAAAAAAGGAAAACCCAAGACCAAAACAAAGGCCCAGAAAGCCCAAGGCCCGCGAGATAAGCCCTCCCTATCCCTTGGCATTCGTCATCTCCATCGCAAGCTCCTCTCCCTCCCTCCCATGGCGTTGCTGTTGCCTCCTCCCGCCCTCTCCCCCAAGCCCCCCTTCCCCTCCGCTCCCCGATCAGCTAGGCTGCCCCGCGTAAGATGCACCGGAATCTCCACCGACGCCGCCAGCGTCTCTTCCTCTCCTCCCGCGACTTCGGCGTCGGACGGCGCTGCTGGAGGGAAGAGTAAGAAGAAGAGGAGGCCCCTCAAGCCGAGCTTCGAGGATCAGGCCCTCCGCCGCTGGTCCGCCAGGCCACCCTCCCAGCGCGCCTCCGTGCCCTGGGAGCAACCTCAGCAGCAGTCGCCATCGCCGTCGCCGTCGCCGCCGCAACGGGCTGCCAGAGAAAGCGGTGGTGCGGGTGGCCAAAAGCCCAGTGGTGGAGGCTCAAGCGCGACGTTGCGGTCCATCGTGGATTACTTCGGTGGCGGCTCCTCCGGCGATGACGGTGAAGGCGGCAAGAGAGAGGAGGAGAAAGGGGCGGGGAACACCACGGCGCTCCGGGATGAAGCAGCATGGGACGAGGACGATGGATTACATTTTCAGCCGAGCTATCTGCTTGGGAAGAAGGCAGTCTCTGCGCCGTGGATGCACGGTGAAGAATCGACCAATGACCGGCGGCTTCCTAGTTCGGTGGCTGAAGGGGATGAACACACTGATGGCATTTCTGATGATGAACTTGGCTTGTTGGAAGGAGATGCTGAACAAGTGGACAGTGGCAAGGACCTCCATAATGGGAGTTCAGAAGAGGAATTGTATGAGGATTATGCCATACCGACGGGGAATTCTTCCTATGGGGTGGATTTGGTAGTGGACAGTGGTTCTAATGTTGGTGGGTTTGATAGTAGTATGAGGCGGAGCAGTGTAAACAACATTGTTAAAACTTTGAGGAATGCGATGGAGGAAAATAGTTCAGAAGTTGCAATTGAACAGTCTAGTGCAGAAGATTTTGTCCAGAGGCTAGGTCATGTACTCCTACCATGGGAAAGGGAGGTGGAAGATGATGGCAAGGCAGGGTACCGCAGTAACACCAACAACACATGACGCTACCTTTAGCATGCAACCATGGACTAGTGTAAGACAGTCAACAGTTGAAAATTTCTTTCTGAATATTCAACTGGCAACAATGGACTTACAGTGGAAGAACTTCAGTTCGTGCAATTATATATGCAAAAAAGGTTTGATCTCAAGTGTCCAGAGTGCATTGGCAGGCTAAAATGCAGCAAAATACAATGGCATATATCCTGATCCAGACGCGCAGTAAATCTTCATTCAGACTTGCAGCAAGTTTTAGCAATAAGCAAGCTGCGGAGCAGTAAAAAATGGCAGACTGATCTATATTTGCTGCTCACATGTTCAGATCGATTTATGTGTGCATTGTAGCCAAGACTAAAAGTCAGAATACTGTCTGTATGCAAAATGCAATGGAATGGCGGCTGACCAAAAAAAAAACAGTAATGGATGGGCGCACATGATCGGGGGAATGCAAGCCTGTGGAGCACGGCAAAGTAAAGGCCCACCACACCGCCGTCATTCCTCAAAAAAAACGCCCAAAACCAAAAAAAGGCCCAGAAAGCCCAAGGCCCGCCAGATAAGCCCTCCCTATCCCTTGCATTCGTCATCTCCATCGCAAGCTCCTCTCCCTCCCTCCCATGGCGTTGCTGTTGCCTCCTCCCGCGCTCTCCCCAAAGCCCCCCTTCCCCTCCGCTCCCCGATCAGCTAGGCTGCCCCGCATAAGATGCACCGGAATCTCCACCGACGCCGCCAGCGTCTCTTCCTCTCCTCCCGCGACTTCGGCGTCGGACGGCGCTGCTGGAGGGAAGAGTAAGAAGAAGAGGAGGCCCCTCAAGCCGAGCTTCGAGGATCAGGCCCTCCGCCGCTGGTCCGCCAGGCCACCCTCCCAGCGCGCCTCCGTGCCCTGGGAGCAACCTCAGCAGCAGTCGCCATCGCCGTCGCCGTCGCCGCCGCAACGGGCTGCCAGAGAAAGCGGTGGTGCGGGTGGCCAAAAGCCCAGTGGTGGAGGCTCAAGCGCGACGTTGCGGTCCATCGTGGATTACTTCGGTGGCGGCTCCTCCGGCGATGACGGTGAAGGCGGCAAGAGAGAGGAGGAGAAAGGGGCGGGGAACACCACGGCGCTCCGGGATGAAGCAGCATGGGACGAGGACGATGGATTACATTTTCAGCCGAGCTATCTGCTTGGGAAGAAGGCAGTCTCTGCGCCGTGGATGCACGGTGAAGAATCGACCAATGACCGGCGGCTTCCTAGTTCGGTGGCTGAAGGGGATGAACACACTGATGGCATTTCTGATGATGAACTTGGCTTGTTGGAAGGAGATGCTGAACAAGTGGACAGTGGCAAGGACCTCCATAATGGGAGTTCAGAAGAGGAATTGTATGAGGATTATGCCATACCGACGGGGAATTCTTCCTATGGGGTGGATTTGGTAGTGGACAGTGGTTCTAATGTTGGTGGGTTTGATAGTAGTATGAGGCGGAGCAGTGTAAACAACATTGTTAAAACTTTGAGGAATGCGATGGAGGAAAATAGTTCAGAAGTTGCAATTGAACAGTCTAGTGCAGAAGATTTTGTCCAGAGGCTAGGTCATGTACTCCTACCATGGGAAAGGGAGGTGGAAGATGATGGCAAGGCAGGGTACCGCAGTAACACAGAGCTGGCTGAGAGGACTATCCCAGAGCACGAACTGCGGAGGCTCAGGGATGCATCATTGAGGATGAAGGAGAGAATAAAGGTTGGATCAGGAGGCGTTACTCAGGATGTCGTGGAGAGCATTCACAGGAAATGGAAGGTGGACGAGGTGGTCAAGATGAGGTTTGAAGGCCCTCCGAGCCTGAACATGAAGAGAACTCATGATTTACTAGAGGTATCTAATTTTATGGTTCACATTTATATGCAGTGTATTTTCAATCCAATGAAAAATGACTAGCTTTTGTGATCTTGCTATAATCAATCAGGATAGGACTGGAGGAATTGTTATATGGAGGTCAGGGAGATCAGTTGTGTTGTATAGAGGAATGAACTACAACCTTCAATGTGTGCAGTCATATGCGAAAGTTACAGAAATTGATCCTAGTAAGGAAGTTGCTGATGCTAATAGTACTGAACCGGTCCATGGAGTTCAGGACTTAAAGAAGTCAAGGGCAGATGGTGTGAAGCACTCAAAATCTCGTAGCAATTTCTCTCTGGAACTAGAAGCCACAGATGCATTTGATATTGATACCTTCTTAGATCAGTTGGGACCACGGTACAAGGATTGGTCTGGTCGCAACCCTATCCCTGTTGATGCCGACTTGCTTCCCGGTGTAGTGCCTGGCTACAAACCACCATTTAGACAACTTCCCTACAAGATGAAGAGCACTCTAAGAGATAAGGAAATGACAGCTCTGCGTAGACTTGCGAGGCAAACTGCCCCTCATTTCGCTCTAGGTATTAGAGTTTGTATCTGAGTTGATTGCTTGTACCAAATACTTCTCAATCTTCAATGAATCTCAACCCTATCACGCTCTGTATGTACTTGTTGATGGACAGGGAGAAACAGAGAACACCAAGGCTTAGCTGCTGCTATGGTTAAATTATGGGAGAAAAGTGCTATTGCTAAGATTGCCATCAAGAGAGGGGTCCCAAACACATGCAACGACAGAATGGCTGAAGAAATCAAGGTAAAGCTATATAAAATGTCAGTATATATCACATTTATCTGTCAGCTCCGCACGCTTATTGTATGGTTAAGGAACTGCTGAATCTAATACCTGTATCTATTTTAGTATATATGAGGTTAACCTGCTTAAATCATGTAAGTTTGCTTTACATGTATCTATTGCTCTTTGCTCAACTATCTTGTAATGACACAACATCTGGCCATTGCCTTCTATGATGTGTCTCATGCTTAGCCATGAAAGTGTAGTTGCTGAGGAAGCAGCGTGCCAAAATTTTGCACGGAAAACTGTAGTTCATCCTTCAATTGATCATTTGTTGGTATATATTTTGCTATTCCAATTTTCTCCTCTTTTGGTTCGTCTGAATGATTTATCACCTACTTCGGTTGATTGCCACACATCAATTTCCAAAACTTGGAATTCTTCCTGCACATTGCAACCGATGCGTATTTTGAGTCTGTGTAATAAAATTTGCAGAAATTGACAGGAGGAGTGCTCGTGTCGAGGAACAAGGAGTATATTATCTTCTACAGGGGCAATGATTTCATAACGCCTAAAGTAAGGCAGGTCTTGGTGGAGAAGCAAGAACAAGTCATTACTCAGCAGGATGAGGAAGAGCTGGCTCGGCTTAAAGCATCAGCCTCAATTACAACCATCCCTAATGAATTGAAGGGTCCTCTGGTTGCTGGCACTCTTGCAGAAACTACGGAAGCAAAATCTCGTTGGGGAGACTCACTTAATGACAAGCAGAGGGAAGAGGAGATGAAGCGCTTGGCTTTGATGAAGCATACCTCTCTTTTGAATAACTTGAAGAGAAAACTGATTTTAGTATGTTTTTCCAAATCTCTACCTGGAACAGAGTTGGCTGATTTCAGTTTTCGCATTCGTTTCCAAGACAGCATCACATGACACTCTATGTTAGAAGATGTTATTGCAGGCTTTGCAGCCATTGTGCTTGTGCATAATAAATTATATATTTATATTATTTCTTTTATACTTCCAGGCAAAAACAAAAGTTGCAAAAGCTGAGAGGGCTTTGGCGAAAGTTCAGGAGTTTCTCTCTCCGGCAGAGCTTCCAACTGATCTGGAAACAGTTACAGATGAGGAGCGCTTCTTATTTCGCAGAATCGGCCTGAAAATGAGGGCTTTTTTGATGCTTGGTACGCCTGATGCTTTTCAGTTTTCACCATACAGTTGCAATATATTAGAATTCATGACATGAACATCAGGTGACCTACATCTATTTTCTAAAATTTTACAGGCAGACGAGACGTTTTTGATGGAACTGTGCAAAACATGCACTTGCATTGGAAGCATCGAGAATTGGTTAAAATTATTGTCAGGGGAAAGAGCTTCGCACAAGTGAAACATATTGCCATCTCACTAGAAGCTGAGAGTGAAGGTGTTCTCATTTCACTTGACAAGACGACTAAAGGATATGCAATAATTTTCTACCGGGGTAAAAACTACAGACGACCCCAAATCATGAAGCCTAGGAATCTATTAACAAGGAGACAAGCATTGGCACGCTCTATAGAGCTCCAAAGGCGGGAGGTAAACTCCACTCCACTATGAACTCTGGTCTTCCCTTTCCATTTTTGTTTAAGTTGTATTTACCTCATATCCACTGGATGGGTTGAATTTTCAGGCATTAAAGCATCATATCTCAAGTCTGCAAGGCAAGATCTGGAAGTTGAATACACAACTTGTAGGGCATTTGCTTCCTGGGATCTGAATTTTATTATACTTTCTTGTTGAACTCTCTTGTGATACACTTTTTCTATGTTACCATCCTCAGGTACAGATGAAGGCAGCCATGGAAAAAGACGATGTGAAGCTACTTCAATCGGTCGAGGATGACTTGTCATCTGATGATGATGGTGTAGAGGTAAGGCAAACATGAGGCAAGAGTATTGATTGCAGAAATGACCTGCATGAGCAGGACGAGAATTTCTTTTTTTATTATAGCTTTATTTTTTTATTAAGGTAGTTTCTTGAGGTATTTATCTTCAAGGTTTTTTTACTTGCCGCTGAAAGTTGACGGGAGATGCTTCAATTCCAGGATGAAGGGGAGGAGGCCTATTTACAAACTTACAGCAGCGATGTAGAGGATGCTGACGATGATTCCAATGAGTATCTTTGAACTGTTGTGGTTTCAGCCGATATCTGAGCATGTTGAGAGAAGGCAAAGTTCAAGGAAGATGTACCTGCACACGGCTGCAAAGCTGCGATCCAGGTATAACATGGAGCCCTGAAGGGGTCCTAAATGTGAGGTCAGATCTAGGGTTCATCTTATAACACAGCCAGACATGGTGACTCAAATCCTGAGTCCTGACCAGCAACCTTGCTTTGATGGAACCAAATATGGCTGGAACTTCACTCTAGCATTGTTTGTCAGCTGTTGTCCTCGTTGTGTTGGCTCTTGCTGGCGTCACATTCTACAGATTAGATGGTCTCCTTCAAACATGCCCAAGCTGGCCGTCCTCGTGGAAGATTCTGGTGACTGGCGAGTGTAAATCGCCCTTAATGCCACTGTTGCTTGTATCATTGCAGCTCCTAAATCATTAGTATGTTTTTGCTAGATTCTGCTCCTTGTGGTATTGCTTGCAATGTATAGACCAATTTCACAAGGAGAAATTTTGCAAAAGGCCAAAAACTACAATAGCTGAGCAGTTGCCTTCTGTATAAATCTTTTCTTTGAGATGAATCATTTGGTCTTAATTTATACAGAGCAGGGAACATGCAGTTCATTTGCGTGACATGTCTAGCTAGGGCATGTCCGGGCATCTGAAGATATAATAATATTGTGCCATACGGAGACCTGAGACCTTTTTTTTTCTGAAATCGAGACCTGAGAGTTTAATAAGGCGGCGGCGGGAGCAGCAGCAGCTTCCCCACAGTTTGGGGAAGAGGAAAGAACATAAAGCGAGCTGGTGGGCTGTGCAGTCGGGTGCGGGAGATTCGTGCAGCGCGGTGGGCCGGCCGCCTACGCCGCTCGGCTAGGTGGGCCTGACTAGATAGTTTTGGGCCTTCGTAACGGCGGAAGGCCGTCCGTGTAACGAGTCCACTCAAACGATCCGAGCTCAGAACAGGCAGATTTCAGTTGCACAACAAAGAGGGGAAAAAATTCAGTGAGCTATTTTTTTTCCAAAAAGAGAGCCTAAGATTTCAGTTTTTTTTTTGACGCCTCAACCCTTCGAATAGAGATTTCAGCTATTGAGCGTCGAAACTGAGACCATTGTCTAGATCAGCACAACACAACTCGATTAGACGCTTGCACATAGTTTTCCATTGCACAACCGAAATGGCCTCAAAAACAGGCAAGAAAGACCATAGATTCATTCATGAACACCTGCTGCCACTCCAGCGCCACTAATACTGCATTACAGACCCTAATACCGTCATGGCTTGTTGTTCCCTCCCATCTCATATACTGGTTACACTACTGCACCTACTATTAGCAGCAACACATAAAAACATCAACAAAAAGGCCAAGGCCAGGCCATGGCAAATTTCTTCACCTCCATTTGGGACCTTTTTTTACAAGCTGATGGTGATGCATCTACGCCTGGAAGAACCTCTGGTTCTTGCTCAGCAGCCGGCTGCAGCCCTCTTCCTGCTCCCGCCTGCTCGCAGCTGCAGAAAACAAAACGGACAAGAACCATATGCACGCGTGTCAGTTCATCATTCACCAGCTGAACCTGAAAGCCGGAATCCGGGATTCCGTTGTGGTGGGGTCCAGAGATTCTTCCACATGGCAGTAGTGGCACTCACCGACGACGCCGGCAGGTCGGAGCTCTTGAGCACGCGCAGCCTCTTCGCGGTGGCCACGAACATCCTGCGGCGGAGGAGGACATGGCGATCGGGCACGTCAGATCAAGAACTTGATGAAATCGACATCATGAGGACTGATGCGGACAGATTAGTTAGCTGATTGGGATGATTGATCCCTTTCAGAGTTTCAGACTTACTCCCAGGGGACGTCGCCGACCAGCACCCGGTCGCCCTCCTCGTCCTCGTACACCAGCGTGTACTCGCCGCCGATCACGGGCTCGTCGGCGTCCACCTCCTCCTCGCCGCCGCGCCTGCTCACCGCGCCGGCGCCGGCAGGGTCCCTCTGGGCTGCGTGATCACAAGATTTTTTTTTATTTGCAAGATCAGCGACAGGCACAAAGCTGAAAGAAGAAAAAACAGAGTTCTTGGAACGGACGGGTGCTTGCTTACCGGCGAGCAGGCCGCGGAAGAGCTTGCCGACGGCGGCGGAGAGCTCGGCGTAGCCGCCGTACGCCGTGAGGTCCACCTTCCTGCCGATGGGCACGCCGTCCATGTTGATCTTCACGAAGATGCCGCCCTTGTGCCCGCCGTCCCCGGCGCCGGCGCCGGCGCCGCGCTTGGCGCCGCCGCCGTCCTTGACCCCGCCGTCGTGGTGGCGCGCCGACGACGACTGCGGCGACTGCCTCGAGGAAGCCAGGTTCCGCCGGAACGACCGCACCGGCGGCCACCCCACCACCGGAGCAGCAGCGGCCGCTGGCCTCACCCTGACGACGGGTCACGCGGCCGTTAAAAGTTTGACATTTTTTTCAGAAAGGGGAGAAAAGCTAGAACAGAGAGATCAAACAAAGCTCTGGGACCAGGAAGAAGAAAGAAGCCAACCTTGCCTTGGAGCCATCGCTCCCCTTGGCGGCGGCTTGGAGAGCGAAACCAGCGGCGTCACCGGGCTCCTCGCCGGCGTCCAAGCCTGAGCTCAACCACCAAACGAACAGCAGCGTCGTCAGCTACTAGCCATTTGCAGCAGAGAACAAGAGGTAGTTAATTGGTTGTTGACAAATTTAATTGCCTGATGGCTTGGCGAAGTAGGCCGGGAGGCCAAGGCTGAGCTCGAGGCCGGTGTCGCCGGCCTCCCCGAGCCGGCCGCTCCACGCCATGATCGCCGCCTCGCTCTCCCTCAAGCTCACGCCGCGCGGAGCAAGCTCGCCAACACCAGGAAGGGAGCTCACGGTCACGGGTCACACCCAACTCACGAGCAGAGTAGGCAGAGCAGGAAGAGAGGCGAGTAGACGACCGGCAGGCGAGGGGAGCGGATATATATAAATGGAGACGGCGACCGGCGAGGAAAGGCTGCCCCCCTGCCTCTACCTGCCTGGCAGTGGCAGGCCAGCGAGAGGTGAACAGGGGGTGGGAGGGGAGGACAGAGCAGAGCACAGCACAGGTGCTGCTGCCGCTGCTGCGCGGCGACCGAGGTGACCAAAAGGCGGCAAGGGTTTGCGAGCAAGGGACAAGGCTCGAGTGCTTTCAGGCGCAGGCCCTGGGCATTAAAAGCTGCAGGTGAGCAAGGCGCAGTCGCACGGACAGACCGAGAGCCCGCCTCTCACTTCTCTCTCTCTCTCTAGCTCTCTGTCTCTCTCTCTCTCTCTCTAGCTCGCAGCTCGGTCGCTGCTGCTGGCAGCCTGCCTAGAAGCTAGGATAGGGAGCAGAGATAGGTGAGGGAATAAGTGCAGGGCAAGATTCCGAGGGAGGAGCAGGGCCGAGCAGACGCCGGGAAGGGAAACCCCAGCCACGCAGGACGGCAGGAGGAGGAGGAGGAAGCAGAAGCGGCAACAGCAGCTATGGCGCCAAGCAACGGCTGGCTATGTCGGGAGCCAGCCAATTCAGAGTGCGAGTGTGCTGCGGTGCTCTTGGTTGCCCTTAATAAACGGGAGGAAAAGCGGAGGCGAATCTGCTCGACGCCATCCGCTTTATCTCCTCTCATCATGTTCTTTTGCATTATGAAATGAATGAATCCTACCTGGGGCACAATCGGATCTCCATCTCCATATCTAAGCACTCCATTATACTAATTTTCTTTTAGCATGTTACCGCATGCACGCAGAGAAAGAAATGGAATCATCCTTTGGATAAAATAAAAGAAGAATCCTTTTGGGAACGAAGGGAGAAAATTGAGAAAAATGCTGGCTTTCTGTGGATGCAAGTGGTAACCAAAGACTTGTCTTGCCATTGGTCCTGTTTGACGCGAAACAGGCGCGAATTCGAGTGACTGGTGAGATGAGGCAGCTCGGTGGCCACTGGGTCCCTCCGTGTGATCATCAGTAGATTCATATATGTGAATGTGACAAAAGTGGCGGTGTTGGATAGAGAAGGGGAGTGCGTTGGATAAGATAAGCTCCGCATTTTGTCCTCGGCTGCATTTGCTCTTCCAGTTTCTTCATATAAGTTTTTTGTTTCTTTCAAAAGGAAGCTCTTAATGAGTGTTGCCATTCTAGCCTTTGCAACAAAAAGAAAAAGAAAAACATTGCTTTCGCCGCAACAAAAAAAAATGCAAATTGCGGCACCGAACTGAATTGGAGAACTTGAAAGCAAAGTCTGTTGTGATGTCATGCTATCTGATTAGCATGCTCTGTGTATCTCGGCAGCTGGATTAGGAAGCTAAGACTTTTTCGATGGTGTTCTTGGGTTGTTGATTTGCCAAGTATATACATAGCAAGAAGACCGTCAAACATTGGCAACGCGAGAGGTTCCTTTTTTTCGAATTGGCACGCGCCATCCTTTTGCAAATACCATCTAACTAGTCATGTCCACGGCGAGGCATATATGAACATGTCTACCGAGCTGTCTAGCAAACGAATGCAGATACTCCTACAATGTCGTCTCCTCCACAAGTTTCAAGATCCAACAACTGCAATGGAGTGTATGCGCAATTCTCCTCTAGGTCTTGTTTAGATCCCAAATTTACCTCCCAAATTTACTATGCAAAAAAGAAGATTTCTCATCACATCAAAATGTCATAACATGTATGGAGTACTAAATGTAGATGAAATCAAAAATTAATTGCGCAGCTTTGTTGTACTCTGCAAGACGAACATTTCGTAATCAATTTTCGAATATTTTTTCACAAATACAAACGAAATGCTACAATGACGCAATGATTACGAAGTGACATCTTACTCCTAAATTCAACACTTCAATTCCAACATCTAAACAAGGCCCTAGTTACCTGCACAGCACATCCAACTCTCATACAGCCAATTCATCATGTACGGAGTATATTCTTTTTCCCATGTTTGTACGAGCCAATTACACGATTAAGCAGTTTAGCACCCACCAAAAACAAAGCTCCGATCACTCGACACCTCAATCAGCCTTGAAAATCGAGTTATCTTAACCGTGGACAGCCACGGCGGAGAGGGCGGCTGCAGCTGCTCCCTGTGACTGTGACCAGTCTGTAGCACTCTAGCCAAGCGCAGAGAGGACACAGCCAGCAGAGAGTGAGACAGTGAGGCTGCTCTGCGGGTCCCACCCCCGGGCCAACGGGGAGACGAAACGTGTTGCCGTGTCCCTGTCGCTGTCAGCGCGGGGCCCACATGTCTGGAGGGTGACCGGCGATGGACGGGGCGGGTGGCTACTGGCTCAGGCTGCGTCGTCGCGACTTGACTCCGGCCATCCCAAATGGATCACCATCATTTCCCCTACCGCAAGCCCTCTACACACCCCACAGGCCACACCACACGGCACAGTAGGCACCATAGTAGATAGCAGCACCCATCCGTGAAACAGAGAAAAGTTTTTGGATTCTTCTTCCAGCATTCCATTTCTGTGCTGCTGCATGTGAACCAATTCCAAAGGCCATTGGGGTTGGTCTGCTTCCACACCGTAGAAATACTAGGCCTTGTTTAGATATCGAATTTGGGAGGTTAAATTTGGGAGTAAGGTCCTGTTTAGTTCCCGGTCACATCATCAAACTTTTAAAAATTCTTTATCCAAACTTCACTATTCACCTATCATATCAAATCTCTCTCCTCATGCATGGAGTACTAAACGTCGGTAAATAAAAAAACTAGTTACATGGTTTTAATGTACACGACGAGACGAATCTTTTAAGTCTAGTTAGGTCATGGTAGGACAATGTTTACCACAAACAAACGAAAAGTGCTGCAGTGTCCGATGTGAATTTTTCACTTCACTTTTTACTTTTTTCCAGGAAGTAAAAACCCCCTAAGATGTCACTTCGTAATCATTGCGACAATGTAGCATTTCGTTTTTATGTGCGAAAAATTGTCCAAAAATTGATTAATTAGGCTCAAAATGTTCGTCTCCCAGAGTACAATAAGACTGTGCAATTAGTTTTTGATTTCATCTACATTTAATACGCCATGCATGTTATAACATTTTGATGTGATGGAGAATCTTCTTTTTACATAGTAAATTTGAGAGTGGTCTTTTGAGATCTAAACAAGGCCCTAGCCCAAAGGCTCTCTCTGTGTGTGTGATCATGGTGGTTATGAAAGTTGTAGTTGTGATTGGTTGTCATTTTTCGTGTAGATGACTACTAAATTCTCGGGTAACATCATTTCAAAGCGAAACATTTGCTCGAAGAAGTGATAAAAAGTGTAGAAAGATATCACTTGACAAGTCCAATGAGATGGAAACATAACCTAGTCATGTTCGTGTTCCAAAGAAGTGATAAGTAAGAATTGAAAGGCACTATTTTTTTTAACAGAGTCTTAATTGAAAATTGAAAGGCACTTAGAACTTGATTCAACACCAACATTGTTGGTTGTGCTATTGACAGCACAATATTGATTTAGTTCAGGTTGTTTTGCTATCGGAGTTGTGCGGTTAAGTTTACGAAGCAGTATATAAACCCCTCCGCACTTATAAACTACTCCACACCTTTTTTCAATTGTGCTTTTCTTTAAATCCATGTGGAATATCTTTGACTCGTGACAAAACATGTGTAAGATTAAAACCCCAACTAATCTTCTTTCGCTTATTTTATTTAATCTATAATCAGTGGATTTTCCCCTCCCGTTCCTTCCAAAAAAAAAACTTTTGGTAGGAGCACACGTACCTTAGAGAGTTCGGGGAGAAGATATCTAGTTACATGATGGAACTGATGGGAAAAAGAAAAGCAGGTGGAGAAAGGCATCATTTGGAAACCCCAAAGTGCAAAATACTCCATCCTGTTACAAAGAAGCGACAAACTGAAATCCACTTGAAAGTTTGATTTGGAACCGACATTATTACATTTTCAATTCGTACTTTCCCTGCAAAGAAATTTATAGTTAAATGTTAAAGGAGACTATCTCTCAGCGTCTTAGGACACACTTCCCACTTTTGTTTTTAGCAACAAGTTTAACATTGGGAGCGGAAAGATTGTTTAGCTGCACCAAGAATTTAAGAAAGTACACTGGAAAAATGTTGCTATTTACTTTTATTGGTCCAATTCCCTGCCTATGTCGAACCTAAATAAACAAGGGTTAGCTCAGTTTTCTTTTTTTCTGTTCCTGAGTTAATTCAGTTATGTAATATTAAACCTTATGTAAGAGCAACTCCAGCAGACCCTCCAAACAGGCCCCCAACCCAAATTTTGAGGGCCAAACAAAAAAGATGCACTCCAGCAGGCCTTCTACTTGACCCCCTATTTTGGGGAGGCCTCCAAATTTATCCCCCCACCCTCCATTCCTGGGGGGTCTCTAGGGAGGCCTCCATTCTTAGGGACTATTGCTGGAGTTGGAACCAATTCTAAGGCCCTTAAAAAATAGAGGCAGCCCCCACTTAGTATTTAGAGGGCCTGATTTGGGGTCTATTGCTGGAGTTGCTCTAAATCAGCACTTCTGCCTTCTTAAATGAATCAGTAGGGCTCCTGCTTCTTCTTTTTTTTAAAAAAAAAGCTCTAGTTTGCTGTGGAACAACAGTAGTATTTCTGTTTTCAAAAGTGACCGTATCAATCAATAACGGGGCAAAAAAAAAGCTTCGGTCAAAAAAAAAACGGGGCAAAAAAGCCAGAAGGAGAGGAGCCGCATGGACTCTGATCATAGTGTTGGACTGGACAGACAGTGGAATCTCTGAAACAGGCGGCGGCGGGCGGGGCGGCTGGCTGCTTCATCTAGAGGGCCCTACAAAGTGCACTTGGGCTGTTAGATGGGCCAGTCCTTATCATACGGGGACTTGCCGTGTGTGTGTGTGTGGTATATGGTCTCAAACGGTGTAGTGGGCCTGGTCCTCTTTTTTCCGGCTCTAGATCTTGTTCATACAGTACTAGTGCACTACCGGTATGAATGATCGATCATCTCTCTCATCAAGAGTTCAAGACCCGTTCAAAGAAGAAGAAAGGGAAATCCAATTTCCAAGAAGAAGATATCCCAGCAAGGCAGCAAAAGGACCAAGCTGGATGGACGAAAAGTGTGGCTACTCCGTAGTAACTAGTGTAGAAAGATACGTCTGGGAGACAGCTGATCGATCCAGAAGGCAACTTCCACTAGCATACAGTATGTAACACGAGATGAGATGAGATGAGATGAGTTGATCATCATGGCTGGGGGGAAGGGAAGGAGAAAGAAAGCGCTCGGATCCGGGGCCTGGCTACCTGAGAAGGATATCATGACGACGGCCGCTTTTGGCGAAGGAAGCCTCTCCGTCCCTCAAGCCATGTGTGCTGCACATCATGCCTGGGAAGAAAATTACAGCTACTACTACTAGTCTCATATCCTAGCGAGCACGGCACGACGATCCTGTCCGATCCGGGCACTTCGTTCCGGTGGCTTGCTTGGCTCCTGGTTTGCCTGAAGTTTCCCGGCAGAGAACGAGAACCTGAGATCTCTAATCTCCCGCGTTTCCCATTCCGGCCAGCCGCGCCGCGCGCGAGCTCACGCGCAGCGACAGAGCAGGTGCAATGCACCACATGCCGCAATTCGCTGCCTGGCCGGCGATCCGAGTGGCGGTACTGCGCTGTCAACATCGATCGTCGATCTTATCGGCCGATGCATGGTGCGCATGCATGCTGCACAGGTGATGAGGTGCACTGTTAACTTCCGTTCATACAGGCACTGCACTTGTTTCTTCGTTGTTTCAAACCGTGCAAACAAGTTGTTTGCAATCAAGCAGCAGCAGGGGCAGGCAGGCAGTTGATTGAGGCCGGGGCCGGCCGCCGCCGCAATCTTTTTTGGGCAAAAGCCAAAGGGCTCCACCGCGCCCGCCCGCATCAGATACGGGCACGGGCACGCGCCGGCCGGGGGTGATCGATCGATCGCCACGAGAGGAGAGGAGAGGAGAGGACGCGACTGCTTCCTGAGGCGACAGGCCGGCTCCCTCCCTCCCAAGTGGGGAGATAATTGAGCTTTTCCACTGTGTGTGTGCTTCGCGTGCCCTGGGAGCAGTGCCGCGACTGGACATCATGCATGTCGCCTGCTAATTCCATGCCTCCGTTGCATCTACTAATAGCTTTCTTCTGGCTCATTTGGCCGGACTGATTGCTTGTCAGGCAACGGGGCAACTAGACACGCATCGGAAATTTTCTTCTTCTTCAGGTGGGGAATTATTGGTGCTAATGCATAACATACCTGATCTTCAATTCAGCAGAGATTCGTTTTGCCGGGCACCATTCAGGCACTGTAAACTCGCATCGTGGTTGCTCAAACCTACGTAGCTATCTCAAAAAGAAAGGTGTACCATCCTAATAGCCTCCGTACAGGTAACTCGTTGTTATCTTTGCCTGCTGGTTTAGTTTGCACCGTAGAGTGGTCGTGAAATGCTTGACGACTCATCAGCCCCCGGAAAACAAAAGAAAGAAAGAAGGAAAAGATTACCTTTCTGGCTAGTATCCCTTTTAATCTTGTCGGGAAAATGCATGGGATTACGTCTAACTTTTCTAGATGCTCGCACTAGAACCACAACACTATACTAGCAAGTACGCTTTCCTTATTAGCTCGCAGATTCGCGGATCATCAGGGGGACGCAGAGATCAATTAGCATCCTCATCATCGCGTCTCAAGCCCAAATGATTAGTCACGCAGATCTTACATGGTTCCGATATGTGTGCTGACGCCAGTATTCTCTGCTGCTGCATCGTACAAGATACGAGACCTGCTGCTCCGAAGCTGCAGATAGCAATAGCATATACTGGACTCGCAAAAGCGACAGAGGTTTAGATCAGCGAACAGATCTTTCTCCGGATCACCAGATGGATGATTCCAGACGCGTGCGTGACGGCCGCACTTGCGTTTTCTTTCTTTCTTTTTTTCTCCTCTTTCTACTTCTTCTCCTTGGTTGATCTGGACTCTGGAGACTGGAGTGGTGTGGAGTGGAGTGGGCATCTGCATCATCTGGGCAGAGCAGATAGATAGCGGTGGCTGGGCACTTGGGCAGAATCGGTCGACGGATTCCATCATCACTTGGCTTTTGGATGGATAGATCAGTTCGCCGCATATGAGGGGACTGGCCGGGGGGATAGCAAGATGCTTAGGCTCTCATTCGCGTGGCTGATTATTGTTGTTAGTGCGGCAGGCTAATCCAGTGCCGACATATGCATGCTTATCATCTTGTACTAGGACTAATATTCTCCTTCGTGGATCATCATCATTGGGTGGATACCTGTGGTGTGGAGCAGGGGGATATTGGTACTACATGATGACATTGACACCGGTTTGTTTGTTTTTCTCCCGAGGCGAACATCTTTGTTTGTTTGTGTTTTTTTTTCTAGAGGAAACATTTTTTTTTCTTAATGGGGAAAACAAAGTTTGTTGGACAGTGGACACTAACACGTTAAGTAAACTGGGCCCAAAACGAGTGCCGGCCCAACAAGCTTGGCTATGGGCTTCAGTCTACTTGGGTGTATAACGAGATGGGCCCCGCTCTCTCTCTCTCTCGCAGCCCACTCTCGATCATCAAGGCGATTAGACCACGAATGATCACACACTGACACACATCACATACGCCATCAAGGCCCTGTTTAGTTCCTGGTCACATCATCAAATTTCTAAAAATTCTCTCTCCAAACTTCACTATTCACCTATCACGTCAAATCTCTCTCCTCATGCATGGAGTAATAAAAAAAACTAGTTACATGGTTTTGATGTACACGACGAGACGAATCTTTTAAGTCTAGTTAGGTCATGGTAGGACAATGTTTACCACAAACAAACGAAAAGCGCTACAGTGTCCGATGTGACTTTTTCACTTCACTTTTTAACTTTTTCCAGGAAAACACCCCCAACATTCAAGCACTGCACAAAACGAGAGCTGCAGGTACTTCCGCACTTTCCTTTTTGTCACCAACAACGTGCTGTTTGGCATTCCAAGAGCAAGAAATTATTCCCAGCTCACCGGAGCTGCAACAGCATAATACAATGTACACTGCAGGACTATCCTTCACCTCTTCCGGTCCATTCATGGCACGTTTACAGATTACAGAATCATTTACAGAGCGAAGCGAGGATGCGCCTTGGCGGCTCGAACGAGCGGCGGGAGTGCAGGACGGCCCAGTTGTCGACGAGGAGGATGTCGCCGTGCTGCCAGGGCACGGCGGCGCACTCCTCCTCCAGGACCTCGCCGCAGCCGGCGATCACGTCGGCGGGCAGCGGCGAGCCGTCGCCGAAGGTCACGGCCCTGACGGGGTCGTTCCGGGCGTCCTTCCACCCGGTGTAGGCGGCAACCATGCTGTTGAACCAGATCTTCCTGCCCCGGCTCTCGTCCCACTTCACCGCCGGTATCGGCCCCATCACCGTCTTCACGCCGTCGTCAGTCCATTCCAGCTTCATCCCAAGCTTGGCGGCCCTACCAGTACCAAGAACAGTTGGGTCGATGTTTCAGTCAGGAGCAGCAGCTTGGTAAGTCAGGAAAAGCTTAAAGTCGCACTGAAATCCCATTTCAGTCGATGATACGGAGGAAGTTCATTGTGATCTTTGGATTGGGAAAAAAATGGAATGTCCACATCCCCCCAATGTCTGAACTGAAGTCAAGATAATAACAGGGATATTCATGTTGTGCTTGGTATTAGATACCGTAATCAAAAGCTTTTGGAACGACCAAAGTTGATATAACACCATTAAACTAGGAACAATCTTTACATGGTAGGAGTATACCATGGATATCTGATGAAATGCAACGAATTTTTTTTTAGTGCAAAATGTAAATGTTCCAAACTTACCACAAAATTACGATGAATTGCAATGATGTTACCTTTCCTCAGCGACGGCTTTATCTTTAGTGAGAAATGTTGACTGCCATCCACGCCCGATTGGAGAAGATGGGTCGTCACCCTCTCCTAAGACCCTTGTATATATCAGCCCGTCCTTCTCCAATTTCTCCACGAATTCTGGATATTTTTCCTTCATCCTCTTGTAGACATAATGGCTCAATACTATTGGTGTTTCCCCACCACTCTTGGGTTCCACCTCACAGAAGAAGAACAATTTCGACGGAAATGTTGGAACCTAGAAACAAAATGTTGTTCACCATAAGCCCGTTTCGGTCACGAGACTCAGCTCTACTCGAGCTTTTGTGCTCAAAATGGAATTCGCACTCAGTAACATTTCACTTAATTCTAAAATGGCATCAGAATACTTTACACTGCCAATATGCTCATTGCTCGATTCTGTCAAAGTGTCAAAACACTGAAGTTTCAGCATGGCAGTGTCAGGTATAATACCAATTTGTTTCTTGCTCAGCACTGACTAACTGACCTTTATTAGCCGGTTTAAAGACTTCAACTACTCCGTATGAAAACACTATTCAAATATCCAGTTAGCACAAAATTGCTCGTGTCTGTTAATACCTAAAATTGTTTCAAAGAGGGGTACTGAATTATGCAATACAGGCAGGCTTGCCCCCTTTTGTGTTGCCTCCTGAATTTTCAGTTTATTCTGCTGCCTGGTTGCTATGGTGAACTTGGGCCTGAGCCAACTGCGCCCGGAGGCTGAAGCTCACCTGTGCCATCTCATGGTGGAAGGGGATCTTCTGGTCGGGCGGCGACTCGTTGGCGGTGAACACCCTTCCCACCACGTTGGTCCGCGGCGCGGCGCCGCCGACGTACGGCAGCTCCTCGTACCCGAAGGCGTCCACGGCGCGGTCGAAGTCCGCCGCCGTCCCGACGGGGAACCCGCGCAGCAGCAGCGCCCCCGCCTCCCGCACCAGCGGCTCCAGCCGGGACGCCCGCTCCGACCGCACGGCCGCCAGGAACTCGTCGGCGCCGCTGCCGGTGGCCACGGACGCCGGGACGACCACCGCCGGGAAGGCGACGCCCTCGACGACGCGCTGCTGCGGGAGGCGCGCCTCCTGGAAGAAGCTCGCCGCCATCAGGGTCAGGCCAGGGCTCGGCTTGGTTTGTTTTCCTCCGGTGTGGGGGAGTGCATGAGTGAGACAGCGAGTGAGCGCGCCCGTGTGAGATGGTGAGAGCGGTGACGAGGACGATGAGGCGGCTTCCCTTCACGGCGTGTCCGGATTCGTTGGGAATTTGGAATGATCCTCGGGATGGATGGATGAACGTGGACGGCTTCGCGGGAGTTTGCCGTCTTCGGCTGTGAAGCTGGAGTGGTCACACACTTGGCACCGATGGCAATAGGGACAAGCTGCTGTAACTTGTACTACCTGGAACTCTTGCAGAAACTGAAGAAATCAAAAGATATGTTCATTTTTAAAAAAATATATATATGTTCGTGAGAATTCAATAAAAAGGACCAATATTTCTTATGGCCATTTTATTAGTGGTGCACAAAGCCACAAACACGCAGCTTTGTAACAAAGTTTTACTTTTTTTTACTTTTTTGAGATCTGAAACAAAGTTTTACAACCCTAGGCCCTTTGCGCAGCCCAGTACACGAGCTGCTGGCACCTGGATGGTTTGCAGTTGCGGGCTGGAATAGAGAATGAAAGGCCTCTTCTCTTGAAACAGTGGGCCTAGTTTACTATGGGCTACTGTTAGATTTGCAGCCCACCTAGCCGCTATTGACTCCATCAGCGTACCTGTCAACCTCTCCCCTTCTTTTTTTTTTCTCACCGAGTGGTTTCTGAATTCTGATCTGCATGGCCTCGATAGGATAAATATTGACTGCTGAAGCGGAGGCTGTAGACACGGAGTGCAACTGGCATGGATGATTGTCGTGCTGGAGACAGATTCGAGCTCGTTGGTGCAGACGAGAACTCCAGGATGCCGTGCAGGTCGGAGATCTCGTCGATTCTCCGAGACATAGAAGCTACTACTCCAGTAGCCTTCTTTTCTCCTCTTTCTCTTTCTTATTTGTAAGACGCGAAGTAAATTCACGGCTCATGTTTGTGCCAAGATGCATCCTTGATGCATAGTATGTGGGTGGATGTAGCTCCAGACTTTCTGCCACAAATTGTTCAGAACTCAACGAGTGATTAATGAAGAGGAGAAGTATTGGTCGAAAAAAAAATCTGACCTGCATGTGTTCGTTTGGATTGTTTCCAACGAGCCAACAGTATTTTTTTCTCAGCAAAAATCAGCGCCAGCCACCAGCCAACAACCAGCCAGTTCATCGAGCTTGAGTGAACAGCACCCTGCACCCATCTTCTCTGTGATTCCGAGCGACCGCGCCTGCTTCGGTGCTTGGGCTCAACCCTCCGCGCGTTGCGCAAAGGCCATTGTGTCGTGTCGTGCCTTGCACATGATTCCGCGCCTGCTTCGGTGCTTGTCGGAACACATGGCGCTGACGGTTGAAGGACGCCCTGAGATACTGTCGAGTTAGCATTTGGCAGCTTCCGGCCCGGCCGGTCACTGTCAGGCTCAGCAGTCAGCCTCCTGCTGCAAGAAGAAAAGAAGCAAAGCGTTTCCCTGAAAAAAGGAAAGAAGCAAAGCAGCCCGGCGTGTTTCACCGGAGGCCTGACTGCCGCAAACACGTTATCAATAACCCCTAAACAAACGCCTCACGCCAAAAAAATAGAGGACAAAAAAGGATGTTCCCTTTCTTTGGGAGAGAAGAAAAGGCGCGGCTGGATCTCTCAGCTCAGCCAAAAAATATACCGATCATTGGTTACGACGAGACAATTTGCATTGTTCAGCTTTTTTAAAGCGCAAAGGTAACCCAATGATATATGCACGCACAGTTTCAGCGTATATTTGTGGGCGTCCGTCCTCGCTTGGTTCTTCGCTTCTCCAATGAGATGTCGCTATGAGATCCAGCCTCGGCGGGACCGGATCGAGGCACACGACGACACGCGACGCCAATTCTGATCGATCGATGAACAACTTGGCGTACTTTATAAAGTAGCAGCATGATCAACGAGTCTATCCCTTGTTGCTTGGCAAAGGATCGGAGCAGCTCAACAGCGTATGGTCGCAGGTCTCTGGTTCTTCCAGACCACGCACACTGATAAGTGATAAAACCTTGATCCATTGGAGATAATGCAAGCAGACTTATAGCGGCAGCATGCATGCTCATGAGTTGGTGCACACGCAAGTACGACGGCCACCCCCACCCGGATCCCGGAAGTGGACTCCACAGCAGCAGTGCACTACAAGTGGCCCATGGAAATACTCATGCCAATTTTTCAAAAAGAAATACACTCATGCCGCTGTCAGGGTTCAGCAACCACGCCAATACGCCATATCCATCCATCCACGGCACGAGGTGCGAATGCGTCGTCGCGACCCTGTGGCTTGGCTGCCGCCTGGCCGGTCGGTAGGAGTAGCAGGACAGCGGCCGCGGCTGCTTTTTTTTTGCTCGTGCGGTGCGGGCAGCAGCTAGCCGCGCGGCGCCCACCAGCCGGCCGGGTGCGAGCAGGTACAGTGCCGGTCGCGATCTAGCAGTAGCAGCTAGCGGCCGTGGCTGCTGGCGCTCGGCGACATGGATGCATGATTGGGGGCCGCTACGAGCCATGTCCACGAGGGCCACGTCCGCGTCCGTAGCGGGGCGCTAGCGGCGCAGCGCCGGCCACCGCGCCCGAAGGTTTTCTGTGGCTCCTGTGGAGTGCAGCCGGGGCTGCGGAGTACGCTAGCTGCTCATTAATCGCGACGCTGACAGCTGAGATTTTAGAGAGGCCGGGCTCCTGGTTGCTGTTAAACGACAAATCAGCACGCTACTGTTATGAACGGCGGCGAATAACGAAGTAATCAAACCCAGCGGGACACAAGATTTAACGTGGAAACCCCTCCAATGCGAAGGGGAAAAACCACGGGCACCAGCCAGCACAATCTCACTATATCCCAAGAGTCGGGTTACAATCTGGGCTTAACCATAATATCACATAACTTTGGGTTCCCTTGAAAGCTTGAACTCGGAAATGTATTGAACTGACCTCCAGTTGGAATAGGCCCTTCTAAATCGTTATTAGAAATATTGAATTTTTCGAGGAAGCACAGTTTGTTCAGTGCCGATGGGATTTCACCTGTGAGATAGTTGCTAGACAGGTCTAGCAATTGCAGCTTCGTCAGACTGCTGAGCTGCTGTGGAACCTCTCCTGATAAGTAGTTGAAGCTGAGGTTTAATGTCTGTCTCTTATACACATCTCTCCCTGCGAGCGA
>OAMR01000069.1:786347-799207 GCA_900205405.1 Echinochloa crus-galli
GCAGGAGAGCTGCGTATCTTTGTATTAAGAAGATGAAAATTAGAACGTTTTACAACGCGGGCTCACAGCACAACTGCCAACAGTAAACACATAACCAGTAAGTGATCTTCTTCTGTCCATATCAGCAGCATAATCTGAATCCACATAACCAATCAGCCCCTTATCTGTTCTTCCAAACTTTAAACAATAATCTGATGTGCCTCTGAGATACCTGAAAATCCACTGAACTGCCCTCCAATGTTCTTTACCAGGATTAGACATATATCTACTAACCAAACTCATAGCATGGCCCAAGCCTCCGGCGACGGGCCTCCGCTGCGCTTCGGCAGAAGCCCGGCCTTTGTCGTGGATGTGGAATTTGGAACATATCCAACAGCTACAAATGGCCAGGCACATCGGCTTGTCGTGAGCGGTTCTCCAACTGGTCGGTGCTCGCCTCGTACTCCCTCGGGTACAATTAAAAAATGTAAAAATATTTTACTTTTATTTATTCACCCTGATCGGTTGGATGATTGCTGGTGGTTGGTGTTGGTTTTTGCTGACAGAAAAACACTGCTGGCTGGTTGGTGGCTGGTGCTGGTTTTTCTGAGCGAAGAGCATTGCTGGCTGGTGGCTGATAATCCAAACGAACAGGACAGTTGTTTTACCGGTTGTCCAACTGGGTCGGTCGGTCTTTCTTGGATCGCCTCCTACTCCATCGATTACAATGGCTGTGTTTAGTTCTTTGAAAAAGGATGAAAAGGGGTGAAAAAATCACTGTAGCACTTTTCGTTTGTTTGTGGTAAACAATGTCCTACCATGACCTAACTAGGCTCAAAAGATTCGTCTCGTCGTGTACATCAAAACTATGCAATTAGTTTTTTTATTTACCTACATTTAGTGCTCCATGCATGAGGAGAGAGATTTGATGTGATGGGTGAATAGTGAATTTTGGAGAGAGAGTTTTTGGAACTAAACAGAGCCAATGTTTTACTTTTATTTGTTTTTTTATGATTCCAACTAAGTTTGAGAAAAAAAATTAACACCAACACCTACGCCATCAATTTCTTTACACTCTAAGGCTCTCTTTGGGAGGACTTCACCTCCTACCAAAACGGCTTCAGTTGTGGCTCATTCGGTGAAACGGCTTCTTTTGTGGAGCGAAGAGCCATTTTATGAAATGTTTGGTAAAACGGCTTCTTCGTTGTTTTATAAAAGGATGAAAGATATAAATGTCTAATATATCCTTGTCCATTTCATTGTACGCATTAGATTATATTTGCCCTTATACTTATAATTTAATTTTTTATCATTTCGCTTCCTAATCATTGTCCCTTTATTTTTTTTCTCTTAGTTATGCACACATGCATATTGTTTACTGGGTTCCTTATTAGACTCAAGACCCAAGTGAGAGAGACGTACATATGCATCTTATCCTTTTCAAATTTCCTTCGCGCCAACCGCTCATTTCTATGGTGTTCTACCTTCGTCTTCCTCCTTATCCACTCAGCCCAACTACTCCCTCTCCATTGGCTTCGCTCAAATTAGCTCGTCTTGACCGGTTGTCTAACTGGCCGGTCCTTCTTGGCTCGTCTCGTACTCCCTCGGTTACAAAATGTAAAATGTTTTACTTTTATTTGGTTTTTGTGCGATTCTAACCGAGTTTATAGAAAAAAAATTAACACTAACAAATACGGCATCAATTTCTTTACACTAAGTCCCCTTTTGGGAAGGCTTCGACTCCTACCAAGACGGCTCCAGCGGTGAAGCGGCTTCTTTTGTGGAGCAAAAAGCCATTTTACGAAATGTTTGGTAAAATGGCCTCTTTGTTTTTTTTATAAAAAAAGGATGAAAGAGATAAAATGTCTAATATATCCTTATCCATTTGATTGTACACACTAGATTATATTTGCCCTTACTTATAATATGATCCTATGTGTAATTTAAAAGATTAATAAATAAAAATTATAGCTTGAAATGTAACCAATAACACTCATTGTTTTATTTCTATTGTATTTATTGTTTTATTATTTTGCTTCCTAATCATTATCCCTTTTTTTCTCTTAGTTATGCACATATGTGCATATTGTTTAGTGGGCTCTTTATTAGATGCAAGACTCAAGTGAGAGACACACATATGCATCTTATCCTTTCCTAGTTTCCTTCGCGTCAACCGCTCGTTTCTACAGTGTTCATCCTTCGTCTTCCTCCTTATTCAATCAGCCCAACTACGCCCTCTCCCTTGGCTTCGCTCCCGCTCGCCATGCTGCATCGTTCTATCCTCACGTGTGCATTCCTTCTCGGCTTCCCTCCGGTCATCACGCCTCCCTGTGCTACCACATCGTCACTCCCACGCTCCACCTGGGTTCCCTACTCCCTCGGCCGCTATGGCTGCACGCTGCCGCATCCCTGCTTGCATTTGTGTCCTTGGCCGTCGGAGCTGGCGCCCGCAAAGGTGAGCGGCAAGATGGTCTGGCTGAACTCGGGGCCAAGGCGGAGCCATGCAGAGCCGGCTTTTGGGGCTCTTTCTCCGTCGAACGACTCCAGTCACCGGGATTTCAAGAGCTCTTCCGATGAAGCCGTTTCGAGCGGGAGTGTTTGGCAGGGCTCCAGCAAGAGCCGCTGGCAGTGCCGAAGCTGGAGTCTTCCCAGCGGGGTCTAAATGCACGGTTATAAAATACATTTCCGTTAACTATATATTAGGTATCATATATCATATTTTTTTAATAATAAGCCCGATTAAGGTTAAACAAGTTTGATTTACGATAAAAACTTTATTTTCGAAGATAGTGAAATAAGTTTGGCTTCCCAATTGCAAGAGAAGTTAAGTATAAAGAAAATGCAAGAGAAGTTCAAAAAGCTAGCAACACCGCGGTTTATATGGTCTGGGGACCTGGGGCTGCTCAGAGAGTCAGAGCATCAACAAACGGATGGTTAACCGTCCTTGTCGATCAGTACTCGATGGGTTCTAACTCTCCTTGATTTGTGGAGTGGAAAACATTGGTTCTGAACTCCTGATTAACCACGGCCGGTGCGTAATCGTTTGCCAAGTTGCCTTGATGTTAGGGAACCGACACGGCGACACCAGCAAAGCTATACTACTAGGCGACAGAGAAGCGGGACGATGTAACTGTACTCCGCAGCCTGTACAGTACCTCCAAAGCGCTCGGATTGTTTGGTGACGGCGACCTTCTTGCTCTTGCCCCGCGGTGTCTGTTTCTGACAGGGCTTCTTTTGTAGCTTAGTGCTCCATATAATATAATCCATACCCCCATACTACGTACACAACAAGTATGACAGCTGATTTTGCATGGCGCGCGTCGTGTCCGCCACACTCGTGTTCACGAGTCGTATTTAGTTTGGCGTGAACTCGACACCTGCCGGAAAATCGCTGCTGGTTCCGTAACCGCATCCGTGGTGGCGTGGTTAGTTCAGGCTGGAGCCTTGGGCATATTTTTTTTTCTCTCGACTCCTGACAGAATTCAGCAGTAGAATCCGCCGATTAGAGCGGTCAAGCCATATGTGCTGCTAGATTCACATTCGCAGACGGGGATCCATCAAACCGTGGCAATTAGGCTAGTCCCACTCGGATTTCATTTTCGTGTTTTCAAGAATGTCACATAAGTAAGGAGACAATAAATTTACAGATGGAATGGTTCATACAATGTAAAGTTTTATTTTGATGTTTTCTAGGTGATGCATGCAAGACACAGACTTATTGAAAACTGTGTATACAGAGTTTCATCTATATGAAACCCATTTCATCTCTCTCCTCATTAACTCCTTGCCACATCATCTAAAATGCTGAGTTGGCACCCTATTTAATGGGTATGAAACCTCATGAAACCTTGCACTTGGGGATTTCATTTTTGTGTTTCCAAGAATACCACATAAGTAAGGAGATAATAAATTTACACATGAAATGGTTCATGCAGTGCAAAGTTTCATTTTGATGTTTCCTAGACGATGCATGCAAGACACAGACTTGTTGGAAACCGTGTATACAGAGTTTCATCTAGATGAAACCCATTTCATCTCTCTTCTCATTAACTCATTACCACATCATCTAAAATACTGAGTTGGCATGAAACTCATGATAACCTTGCACTGGACTGCCTTACGCCCCGGCGCAGACGCCCACCGGTATTAACGCCCGTCGTTTGATAGGAGCAAACGGCGCCGGTCGGGTCGCGACGCAGCTGCCAAGAAGCAGCGCGCCAGGCCTGACGGGCGCGGTGTACCCAGGGAAGGCCACAACTCGGGGCTCGCCCGTTTCACCTCAAACTCCGGGCCCCGTCCCGTCCGACGCTGCGCGCTGGCTCGGAGTTACTGACACATGGGGACAAAGGAAACGTGGGCCCGTGTCGTCATGCACGTAGGTTGTCCGGTGCGCGGTGTGAAACGGCCAGCGCCAGAAGCCACCAGGTCTCGAAAGCCGTGCGCCGCGGTGGAGGACTGGAGGTGGCTACTCGCCGCGGCGCGCGAGGTCGCGAGCGGCCGGGCGTGCCCCACGTCGTTTGCCGCCGGGCGGAGGATGACACCGTCACGGGCCTGCCCTGCACCACCCTGCCTGCCTGTCTTGGGTGTGCGTGCGTGCCTGTTCTGTTCAGTCACGTCGGTAGTTCGGTGAACGGTGAAACAAAAAACCCTCCGTTCCGTCCGTCGTGCACCAACCGGGAGGAAAAAAAAAGAAAATATTCTCCAGCGAGGAAAGCAGTACGTGCACCTAGAAAACGTTGTATATATATAAAAAAAGTGCCCCTAGAAAACGCAGGAAAAGATTCTCTTTGTCAAAAACCAAGGAACCGTTTAGTTCTAAAAAGTTACTCCCGAATTTACTATAAAAAAAGATTCCCATCACATCAAGATGTCATAACATGTATGAAGTACTAAATATAGATGAAATCAAAAACTAATTACACAGTTTTGTTGTACTCTGCGAGATGAACATTTTAAAACTACAACAACAACATAGCCTTTTGTCCCAAGCTAGTTGGGGTAGGCTAGAGGTGAAACCCAAAATGTCAAAAAAACAGAAAAAGAGTTAGAGGAAAGCAGAAAAGAAAGCAAAGATCACGGCTCAGGAACATTTTAAAACTAATTAATAAATTTTTAGATAATTTTTTGCACGTATAAACAAAATGCTACGGTGTGCATTTATTGCGCCCTGTACATAGCATACCCGATTCGGCACCACCCGAATCGGGATCTAAATACGGAAAAAAAACTTATCACCCCTGTAATGCTCGGCACACCAGATCGGACCAGATCTGACGGCGGGGAAGGATTATAAAAGTACTCCACGCACTGGCAGTCGTCCTCTTCGTTTGTTCCCATCGCCGGGATCTCATCTGCGTATTCGCCTTTCTCCAACAAAAAAATATTGGCATCAAGAGAAGAAAAGCATCTGTATATTCTGCTCCGACTGGCCGCACATCCCATCATATCATATACTCTGAACTATACGCCACTTTGATAAAGACCGGCCCCCCTCGTGGTCTCCTACTTCACTACTTGTATACTGCTACGTTAACAGCAGGGGAAGAAATTATCAAATTCAGTGGAGTATGCCCATGGTTAGTGCATGGCGTAAGCATGTATATTACTACCGCTCCATCCGCCAACAGGTGAAAGTAAAAAATAACGCGCTCTTGTTGAGTGAATGGGTTTGGTTTTGGACGCGCAGCTTGTATGAATCCTTGGATGGATCTCTCAGTTTTTGGCCAGCCCGAAAGGCAAATTGGCATTGCCCACTTTATTCTGTGATGAAAGAAATGGGAAGATCCTTTCATGCTCGCCTTTGGACGAGTCAGTTTAGTGGACAGGACCACAGAATCAAGCGGCCTGACAGGTGAATGATCCGTGGATGGGCGTTGCCGTGCCGTGCTAGTCCACAAACGCAACCGGTTTAGTAAGCTCACCGGTCATGGCAATGGACTCGTTTGATGGAGAAAAAGTAACTTTTGCGGAGGCAACCACGGCCTTAAATTTGAATCCTCAGAAGATAAATACGGATAGACATGCTGTCTACGCACAACCACTAATTTATCATTTGACAAATAGAGCAATGCACGCACCACATACGAATTTGACATGTTGGTTGTTGCCGTGGATATCGTTGGGAATCAGTTTTGAGTCTGTTTGGTGGATTTCGCCATTTATTTTATGTGCTGGAGTAACAATCACCATTTTTCTATCAAACATACTAGCCTCAAAGCAATCTTTTGGGATCTTTTATCCCAAAGTAAAAGAGTTTCAATAAAAAGTTAGGTGACTGCATGTTCTTTTTCTCAAATATTCTAAAAGTTGTATTAAATAACTCTTCACTTCATGTAAAGTCTTTAGAAAATTTTTTCTTTCGATGGAGAACAATCAGAAAAGTAACTTTTGCAGCCGAAACCACGACATTGAATTCACAGCAGATAAATACGGATAGACATGCTGCCTACACGCAACCACTAATTCACCATTTGATGAATAGAGCAATGCACGCCACACAGATGAATTTGACGTGTTGGTTGTTGCTGTGGATATGGTTGGGAATAAGTTTTGAGTCTGTTTGGTGGATTTTTGCCATTTATTTTATGTGCGGAAGTAACAATCACCATTTTTGCCATCAAACATGCTAGCCTCAAAGCAATCTTTTGGGATCTTTTGTCCCAAACTAAAAGAGTTTCAATAAAAAGTTAGGGCGTCCGCATATTCTTTTTCTTCAAATGTTCTAAAAATTATATTTAATAACTCTCCAGTTCACGCGAAGTCTCTCTATAATTTTTTTTGTTTACTACTGAAAATCAGTGGATTTCTTTCGGTGGAGAACAATAAGAAATAGTAGCTTTTGCAGCGGCAACCACGACTTTGAATTCTCTGCAGATTAATACGGACAGGCATGCTGCCTACACGCAACCACTAATTTACCATTTGACGAATAGAGCAATGCACGCCACACAGGCGAATTTGACGTGTTGGTTGTTGCTTCGGATATGGTTGGGAGTCAGTTTTGAGTCTGTTTGGTGGTTTTGCCATTTATTTTATGTGCGCAAGTAACAGATCACCATTTTTCCTATCAAACATACTAGCCTCAAAGCAATCTTTTCGGATCTTTTATCCCAAACTAAAGAGTTTCAATAAAAAGTCAGGTGATCACATATTCCTTTTCTTCAAACATTCTAAAAATTTTATTTAATAACTCTCCAATTTAAGTGAAGTCTCTAGAAGTTTTTTCGTTTACTATTGAAAACCAGTGGATTTCTTTCGATGGAGAACAATCAGAAAAAGTAACTTTTGCAGGGGCAACCACGGCCTTGAATTTTCAGCAGATTAATACGGATAGACATGCTGCCTACACGCATCCACTAATTTACCATTTGATGAATAGAGCAATGCACGCCACACAGCCGAATCTGACGTGTTGGTTGTTGCTGTGGATATGGTTGGGAATCAGTTTTGAGTTTGTTTCATGAATTTCGCCATTGTTTTTAGGTATGAAAACAATAATCGTCTATTTTTTCCTATCATACCACTCTCAGCGCAATCTTTTCTCTCAATCTCAAAGCACTACAAGAATAACTCACATCCGCACCCCTCATATGCCTCGGTGCACTCAAGATCCGGTGCTAATGTAACATTAGCACCGGATGCAAAATTGAGGCGCCCTCGGGAACCCTTTAGCACCGGGTGGTGTTACGACCCGGTGCTAAAGGCCCTTTAGCCCCGGTTCGTAAATACGATCCGGTGCTAATGTAACATTAGCACCGGATGCAAAATTGAGGCGCCCTCGGAACCCCTTTAGCACCGGGTCGTAACACCACCCGGTGCTAAAGGGCCTTTAGCACCGGGTCGTAACACCACCCGGTGCTAAAGGGCCTTTAGCACCGGGTCGTAAATACGATCCGGTGCTAATGTAACATTAGCACCGGATGCAAAATTGAGGCGCCCTCGGAACCCCTTTAGCACCGGAAGAGTAGCACCGGTTGGGAAACCCGGTGCTAAAGGGGCTTCCCAACCGGTGCCAATGTCCATCATCCTGGTAGTGAAGGGTTAGTTTGAATAAAAAATAGGCCACTAGCATTTTTTTTGTGCAAATGTCCTACAATTTTATTTATTCTTCTTGTCGGGAAGATATCTTGAGTTATGTACTAAGAAGAAAATATTTTTTTCTCGAAAAACATCATACAGTGACGCTTGGTTACATGTGCACACACTCAGTTGCTTGCAACTGCTAACTTTATTCAGCTCATGCATAGGTCAAAAAAGCACATCAGTTGGTCATTACCCGAGATCAACATTTGTTTGCTTGTTTTTTTTCTACCAGGGCGAGTGGAAACCACACGACACAAGGGCAAACAGACAGTGCGGACTTTAGTTAGGTTAACGCTCCAGCCGACTGAAACGAAACGAAACGAAACGAAAATTCCTAATCCACATTAAGGCATTGACCATTTCCATTTGCAGCCGACTAACCCACCCACCGCACAATGAACTGGACCGACAGAAGACGTACGCGAGGTTCATTCATTCATCGAACCACAGGCGAGATGACCTGGGTGTTGGGTGGCGAACTAAACGGGAAGCACCGCACCGCGCGTCCAAAACCAAACGCCGTAAGGCCCCCGTCCGCGTGCGCCGCACACGCGGAAGGAAGACTACACCGCCGAAGCGAAACCCGCCGCCTCCCTTTTTATACCCCCGCCTCCCAGCCTCGCTTCCATCGTCGCCACCCGCATTTCCATCTCCAAGCTACTCGGCTCCGGAGTCCAAAGAGGGAGGAGGACGCCGGCTGCCACCACGCACCCCGCTCCCGCCTACCTCCCTCCCTCCCTCCGCGGAACTCGCCGCCACCATGCTGTCTGCACGCACCGTCGCCACCGCCCCCGCCCCGGCTGCCCTGGTACGCGCACCAAGCCGCCCCCCACCACCTTCCCCGCTAAGCAATTACGCGCGTCCTGCCCTNNNTGTCTCCGCAGTGGAAGCGGGGAGGAGGGAGCGATGGCGGGAGCTGCGACGGGTGCAGGACCTACAGGGAGTCCGTGCGGAGGCGGGGCGCGGCGGTGAAGGTGCACGCCGCGGCGCCGAAGCGGGTGGAGGCCGTCGCGCTGGGCGCCGCGGCAGAGACCGAGGAGGAACTGGCGGTCGTCGTCGAGGACGAGGACACGGCCACCGACGAGCCCGTCACGCCCTGGGCCTTCTCCGTCGCGAGGTGAGCGAGCCGGATCGCGCGGGGGGATGGAGGATTTGGGTGTGAATTCGGGGATCGGCGGATCTGGGGGCTCTCGCGCGGGCGGACGTCCCGATGCGCCGATCCGGATTTGGTTGCTTTTCGCGGCTGATTTGGTTCGGGCTCGTGTTGATCCGGCCGGGTTGGTACGCGGTTTGGTCCGCGTGATGCTGACGTGTCAGGACTGCGGATGCGTCGAGGTCTCGCTCATTCATTTTGCATAACGTGCGCTTGGGTCGAGTCAAATCTAATTTGCCGTATAGTGCTCGCGTGCTTGACTCGGTAGATTCCTGTGTCGTGAAGCCTTCAGCAAAGGGGAGATTGTCCCTTTACTCTGTTTTACTTAAATATTTTATCATACCGTGCTTCAGCTTAACTGTGCTGTAGTCTGATCATCTCGATTTGTTAAATATTCATGGACATATAGTTTCCCGCGGTGTTTTAAAGAGTTCAGAATCAGGTTTGAGTCGTAGGTGGACTTACTTCTGGGGTTGTTGAGCAAAGCCAGGAATTCTCTGCTTTACTTTGTTTTTTTCCTCTTTCTTGCAAGTATATTCTAACCTGGCCCACCAGCGATTCTTCTTTGTCTTGTTTCTTCTATTACCTTTCGACAGTGAAATACGATGGAAATTGACACTAAATTACAATTGCATATGATATAATAGTAGTCAATTGAACTTTTCACATGATCGACTGTAAATGATAAACTTAGCTGCACAATGGTAGCTTGCCAATCATCAATATGAGTATATGACCATTTCACCCAAAGAATACAATGGATCTGGTACTCTATAGAATGTTCACCATTGATTGCAAGTTTGCTTCTGAGTGTGTGTCTATATGACCATAACTCTTCCCAATAAATAAGTTCCGTCCACTTGATTCAAAAATATGCTGACATGTCTTATTTCGACAACAGTGGTTACACCCTTTTGAGGGATCCCCATCACAACAAGGGTCTTGCCTTCACCGAGAAGGAGCGGGATGCACACTACTTGCGTGGCCTTCTTCCTCCGGCAGTTGTGTCTCAGGAATTCCAAGTATGGGCAATACTTGCGAGAAACTGTACTAATAATTGTGCTGGCCTTTTTCTTAACCTGAAGATCGCTTTAATGTTCATGTAGATTAAGAAGTTCATGCACAACCTGCGACAGTACCAGGTCCCTCTACAGCGCTATAAGGCAATGATGGACCTTCAGGTAGTTCTAGTTTTTTTTTTTTCACTCTTATGAAACCTTGCATGTGGCAGCATAATATGTTGAGTTAGAATGAATGTTAGGTTGCAGCATTGTTCTTAACACGTTCTGTTTTCAGGAAACAAACGAGAGGCTTTTCTACAAGCTTTTAATTGATAATGTAGAGGAGCTGCTCCCTGTGGTTTACACACCGACTGTTGGTGAGGCCTGCCAGAAGTATGGGTCCATATTTAAACAACCGCAGGGTCTGTATGTCAGCCTGAGGGACAAGTACGTGTAACTATATTTGCTTAAATTTACAATAATCATATAGTTGTATTCCATCTGTCGATTAGATTTGGACTGACTCTGATGGGAGGTGCATTCCAGGGGGAAGGTTCTAGAGGTTCTAAGGAACTGGCCGCATAGGAACATTCAAGTTATTTGTGTTACTGACGGCGAGCGAATCTTGGGACTTGGAGATTTGGGTTGTCAGGTACGATTGTCTTATTAGTTGCTTACTTCCAGGCCTTTGCTTATATTATGCTTAATCCTTCTATAGGGAATGGGAATTCCTATAGGCAAACTTGCTCTCTACACTGCCCTTGGAGGAGTTCGCCCATCAGCTGTAAGTGGTCACATCTTTACTGTCCCCTGTTTGTTGCTTCTCTTGTAATGAACCTGTATGTTTGGTATCAACAAACAACAGACTCATCTCAATTTATGATAAATTACCTTGCAGTGTTTGCCTATCACAATTGATGTTGGCACAAACAACGAGAAACTACTTAATGACGAGTTCTACATTGGACTCCGGCAAAAACGTGCAACTGGCAGGGTATATAGTTGTCATATGATTGCATGAAGTAAGGAGTTGGAAAAGTATCAGACACTTGAGGTCTTATGTGTGCATTTTCCTTAATGGCAGGAGTATGATGAACTTATTGAAGAATTCATGAGTGCTGTGAAGACAATCTACGGTGAGAAAGTCCTCATTCAGGTCAGTCACACACTTCCACTGTACGCTTTTATGTCAGATCAATTTACTCTTCTCACAAAATGTAACCGGATTTTTTTGTTTGACAGTTTGAGGACTTTGCCAATCATAATGCTTTTGATTTGCTTGAAAAATATAGCAAGAGCCATCTTGTTTTCAATGATGATATCCAGGTAAATGGAACGACCCATGATACTGTTACCAAGTGTCATACTTAATCAAGTCACCATCTCCATCCTCCAGTTTGTTGCCTTTTATGGTTGTACCAATGAGGAAATATGGATGATTGCAGGGCACAGCATCAGTGGTCCTTGCAGGTTTGTTAGCATCACTCAAGGTGGTTGGTGGGACCCTAGCCGAGCACACCTATTTGTTCCTTGGCGCTGGAGAGGTTAGTCATAGCTCATCTTGGTGGACATTTTTTCCCCTTCGTCATCGAACTGCCATAATATGTATCTTTTGAATTGAAATTGCACCCATCAATGAGATTCTTCATTTTTGGGATACAGTAGCTACGATTCTGATTCTGATTATGTATTTGACTGCAGGCTGGAACTGGCATAGCAGAACTCATTGCTCGTCAGATTTCAAAACAGGTAAACATTGTTTCAGAATCTGAATGTGTGGGGTAGGTCAGTTTCTGTTGTTTTAATGCTCACCGCTAACGTTTACTGGTTTGATTTTATAGACAAAGGCTCCGATTGAAGAGTGCCGCAAGAAGGTTTGGCTGGTGGACTCAAAGGTTTGTAACACAAGGAATTTGCACAATTGCTAATGCAATATTTCTTCACTTCTTCACCTGTTCATCTGATGGCCTGATGCAATATTTTATATACAGGGTTTAATTGTTAACTCCCGTAGAGACTCCCTTCAGGCATTCAAAAAGCCTTGGGCACATGAGCATGAGCCTGTGAAGACATTGATTGATGCTGTGAAGGTACGTACTCACTGTTGATGTGAATTTAAGATTGTGATAGAATTCATTAACAACTGCTGCCTTTAGTTAAAACTGTCCTTTTCTTGCTTGTTTCATCAAAGTCTTACTAATGTTTGTTTATTTATTCTCCAGTCCATCAAACCTACAGTTCTGATAGGTACATCAGGAGTTGGAAGGCAATTTACGAAAGAAGTTATTGAGACAATGGCTTCCTTCAATGAGGTAATTTATGTCAGCTTTTGCTACCCAATGTTGGTGTTGTATAATTGTATTACAAGGGTGGTTTGCTAACTTATGCCATCCTTGAAATATAAATGCAGAGGCCTGTCATCTTTTCACTGTCAAATCCAACCTCGCATTCTGAATGCACGGCTGAAGAAGCATACAACTGGAGTCAGGTGAGCTTTCTTGCAGAGTCAGATCTGCAAACTTGTTTGCTTAAGTCCAAACATTTGACATCCCTACTGTGCAAGTGCCGTTTGAAATGCAGACATCACTAGTAAAAAATGATCGTGTTTAATAACATGTTTATAAAATGTGGCCTAATTGGCCAGG
>OAMR01000069.1:803782-853694 GCA_900205405.1 Echinochloa crus-galli
CTTGTTTGCTTAAGTCCAAAAATTTTACATGTCTAATAGGAATATTCAAGTTATTTGTGTTACTGATGGCGAGCGAATCTTGGGACTTGGAGATTTGGGTTGTCAGGTACGATTGTCTTATTAGTTGCTTACTTCCGGGCCTTTGCTTATATTATGCTTAATCCTTCTATAGGGAATGGGAATTCCTATAGGCAAACTTGCTCTCTACACTGCCCTTGGAGGAGTTCGCCCATCAGCTGTAAGTGGTCACATTTTACTGTCCCCTGTTTGTTGCTTCTCTTGTAATGAACCTGTATGTTTGGTATCAACAAACAACAGACTCATCTCAATTTATGATAAATTACCTTGCAGTGTTTGCCTATCACAATTGATGTTGGCACAAACAACGAGAAACTACTTAATGACGAGTTCTACATTGGACTCCGGCAAAAACGTGCAACTGGCAGGGTATATAGTTGTCATATGATTGGAGGAAGCAAGGAGTTGGGAAAGTATCAGACACTTGAGGTCTTATGTGTGCATTTTCCTTAATGGCAGGAGTATGATGAACTTATTGAAGAATTCATGAGTGCTGTGAAGACAATCTACGGTGAGAAAGTCCTCATTCAGGTCAGTCACACACTTCCACTGTACTATTGCTTTTATGTCAGATCAATTTACTCTTCTCACAGAATGTAACCGGATTTTTTTTTTTTGACAGTTTGAGGACTTTGCCAATCATAATGCTTTTGATTTGCTTGAAAAATATAGCAAGAGCCATCTTGTTTTCAATGATGATATCCAGGTAAATGGAACGACCCATGATACTGTTACCAAGTGTCATACTTAATCAAGTCACCATCTCCATCCTCCAGTTTGTTGCCTTTTATGGTTGTACCAATGAGGAAATATGGATGATTGCAGGGCACAGCATCAGTGGTCCTTGCAGGTTTGTTAGCATCACTCAAGGTGGTTGGTGGGACCCTAGCCGAGCACACCTATTTGTTCCTTGGCGCTGGAGAGGTTAGTCATAGCTCATCTTGGTGGACATTTTTTCCCCTTCGTCATCGAACTGCCATAATATGTATCTTTTGAATTGAAATTGCACCCATCAATGAGATTCTTCATTTTTGGGATACAGTAGCTACCAATATGATTCTGATTATGTATTTGACTGCAGGCTGGAACTGGCATAGCAGAACTCATTGCTCGTCAGATTTCAAAACAGGTAAACATTGTTTCAGAATCTGAATGTGTGGGGTAGGTCAGTTTCTGTTGTTTTAATGCTCACCGCTAACGTTTACTGGTTTGATTTTATAGACAAAGGCTCCGATTGAAGAGTGCCGCAAGAAGGTTTGGCTGGTGGACTCAAAGGTTTGTAACACAAGGAATTTGCACAATTGCTAATGCATTATTTCTTCACCTGTTCATCTGATGGCCTGATGCAATATTTTATATACAGGGTTTAATTGTTAACTCCCGTAAAGACTCCCTTCAGGCATTCAAAAAGCCTTGGGCACATGAGCATGAGCCTGTGAAGACATTGATTGATGCTGTGAAGGTACGTACTCACTGTTGATGTGAATTTAAGATTGTGATAGAATTCATTAACAACTGCTGCCTTTAGTTAAAACTGTCCTTTTTCTTGCTTGTTTCATCAAAGTCTTACTAATGTTTGTTTATTTATTCTCCAGTCCATCAAACCTACAGTTCTGATAGGTACATCAGGAGTTGGAAGGCAATTTACGAAAGAAGTTATTGAGACAATGGCTTCCTTCAATGAGGTAATTTCTGTCAGCTTTTGCTACCCAATGTTTGGTGTTGTATTACAAGGGTGGTTTGCTAACTTATGCCATCCTTGAAATATAAATGCAGAGGCCTGTCATCTTTTCACTGTCAAATCCAACCTCGCATTCTGAATGCACGGCTGAAGAAGCATACAACTGGAGTCAGGTGAGCTTTCTTGCAGAGTCAGATCTGCAAACTTGTTTGCTTAAGCCCAAACATTTGACATCCCTACTGTGCAAGTGCCGTTTGAAATGCAGACATCACTAGTAAAAAATGATCGTGTTTAATAACATGTTTATAAAATGTGGCCTAATTGGCCAGGAAAAAGAAGTGTCTAAATTTGAGAAAAGAAACTTATGTGGGGGGCTGTAGTACTCAAAACTTTTCTCTCAATCTGCAGGGCCGTTGCGTATTTGCCAGTGGTAGTCCGTTTAACCCTGTGCAGTACAATGGGAAGACTTTTGTACCTGGGCAGGTAAGTTCCTTTTCTAATACTTTTCAAGGCAGTGCGATCTTGCTGGTCTAAACACCTGCTATTTGAAAGCATAAGTTTATTACTGACTCGATCGTACTGTTCATGACAGGCAAACAATGCTTACATTTTCCCTGGGCTTGGCCTTGGTCTCGTTATGTCTGGAGCCGTTCGTGTCCGTGAGGACATGCTTCTTGCTGCCTGTAAGTAATCTACTTCTGGTGGAGCCAATGAACATACAAAATCGTTTATTCATTTATCCAATGGTTTGGTGCGAACCAATCTCATGGTTCTATTCATTTAAACAGCGGAAGCACTAGCTGATCAGGCCACTGAGGAGAACTTTGCCAAGGGATCAATCTTCCCGCCCTTCACCAGCATCAGAGATATCTCTGCTCGCATTGCTGCCGCCGTGGCTGCAAAGGCCTATGAGCTTGGTATGTTTCCACCTCCGTTAGACACCATTCCAAAACTTCCCATTCACAAGACTGACGAACTTGCCTCTGCAGGTTTGGCGACCAGGCTGCCTCCCCCAAAGGACCTGGTGAAATATGCAGAGAGCTGCATGTACACTCCTATCTACCGCAACTACCGGTAGAGCCTCGGGATCAATTTTGCAGTCATAAAAACCGATCATTGCAGAGTACTGCAATGTTGTTGTTGCCGCCGTTTGCTGTTCGCTGTCACCGCTGCTACCACCCTTGTTGCCGGTGCTGCTGGTAGACAGTGTACCTGTCTGTCTATGCATATATGATATGTTGTAACGTTATGAAACCTTCCTTGTTACCAATGTTTGTTCTTTCTACCGGTCATGACCGGCTGATTTGGTGTCTGAACAGTCTGGATCGATCGCTGTGAAAACAAATCAAGATGTTCAAAATTAAGCAAGACCATAAAAATCTGCAAGTTGGCTCAGGCCTACGGCAGAAACGAACAACTGCGAGTGATTTTCATTCAGCCCGACTATGCTGCCCGCGAAGTCTCAGAAACAATAATAATGGAGATGTAACACATAACCAAGGCCTGCCCACGGCCACAAACCTGCATCCGTGCTGATGTTTGACGTTTGGATACAGGGAAATGCAAGGTGAGAAAGGAAAACAGGAGCACAAGGATATCATATCCAATGCTTGGATCAGGGGAAAAGGAAATGAGGAGGGATATGGATAGAGAAACGAGGACCTCTTCTTCCAGCGATGTTATCCCAATGGGAGAGGTTGGTTTGGAAATGGGGCGCGATGATGTTGCTGCCATCTGAGCTGCTGCTTGGGCGACGGGGTTGGAGCACATCGTGGGGACCTGAGCTCGCCGCATGGCTCAATCGCGTGGTTGCCTCCCTTGATTTCGCAGTGCGGGCTGGTGCATCCGCGTCTGCTGCAGGGTGGCCGGAGCTTCATCAAACAAGGAGCAAGAGGCGAGGTCCAGTCCACGGCCCAAGGGATACGCTCGGGATAAGAACAACCTGAGGTTGTTCATCCACACTGTTTGCAGTGTCTATTTCCCACTTTGCCCTGTGCCCTATTGTGGGTCCAGCGTGAATCGCCGGGTGCAATTAGCTTACCAATCAGAATTTTCTAGAGTTCTGAATTCCATGACTCCAAATGTCCTGCGCCCATTATTCATTTGCACAGCCAACAAGCTTTGTATGGCGGAGCTGGATGCTGCCCAAACTGATTTGTTTGTGACGCATCTCGCCAAAAGCTTCTTATTGATCTGTGATCTGCACACTAATTGTTCTGCTAGTATCTTCTATTGATCAATCTGTAGCATGAGGAAACTACGTGGACTACTAAATCTTAGGGTCCTTGGTTGCATTCAAACACCGGTCTGTACATATTTATGTGCTTATATGTCGAGATTATCTACATATTTAGGGTTACCAGACCAACAGAGATTACAGGAAATGTAAGTACACATAGGACATCCTTGTAAGCAAAATACTGACGCCAGTGCATCACATAGACCAAAATACAACCCTGTATCTGGTAGTACGACGAGTATACTATAATAGTTCATTCATTGATCTGCCTGCAGCCCTACATACCTCCCGAACCAAACTTAGATCACACTTCATCTGCATTGGAAATTTGCCTTCTTTTTCTAGCAAATGTTTGTGACATGAGGCGTCTTGTAGTTGTTGCCTCCCCCTACCTTCGACTCTGTCGTGACAAGCTGCAATGTCGAGAATATCATATTTGAAATTTTAAGGTCATAATCTGCAAAGGCTTTCTGAACAGCAGCAACTAGTTCCGGTAATGTCCTAGGAGCCTTCTTATACTGAATGGTCTGAATGGACGCAAAGAAGCCCAAATCGTATATCCCAATCCATAACCCACCAATTCATTCATATCCCATCATATATCCATTTCCATTGCCCACCCACCATCCAAACAACTCTACGGGGAGCATCGTCACGCCATTATGTTGGATAAAGCTGATTCCAACCAAGATCGTGACACGGCCGGATAACCTGACATCAGGCACCTCGCAAAGTTTTGGCATATGCCGCACCACGTGTACCGGACAGATTTATTTATGCCACAACAAAATGGCCCAGGGGCATCGAACAATTTGGGTCCAGAATTGTCCCGACGCTTTCCATCACAACGAAAGCTATTGCCAAAAAAAGCGAAGGGACCTCAACAGCGACGAGGATAAGCTCGGGAACTCCACAAGAGCAAACACTACATGAGAACAGAGAAGGCCATTCTTGATTCTTCTCTTCATGGTACATGGAGAATGGCGTCTACAAAACTGCTATGCATATACTGTTGTCCATAACACACTGGTACTGATATTAGTACATACACACAGTGCCATCCTCTATAGTCTACACTACGGTGTTATTGCAGGTTACATGTAAGTACTGGATGGCTGGAAGTGAAGATTCAGAAGTAGTGGCAAAAAACACAGTAGCATCCTCCTTCAGGCCTTGCTGTCACTGTAAGCGCTCAGATCTGCATGGGTGTCCTTGTAGCGCTGGCACAGGTAGGAAGAGCAGGTGATCGGGGGGAACCTGAAACAGGCAATGCGAATTGCAAACTTTTAAACCTCGTGGGGCTTCATAGTTTCATATAGCCGGATCAGAAATGGACTGCAGATTTAACCATCTGAAGGAGCTGTAGCTTACTTTGGAGGATTTGTTTCAGATTTGCAGGTTGGCAGGCACTCGACCACACAGTCGTGGCTTGGTTCCACAAAGTAGGCTATCTGTTCCAGACAAGGGAAACCAGCTTGATTAAGAGCAATTAATTTGGGGCATATAGACATGCTCTGTATCCACGACAACTGATGAAACAGGAAGAACTTAATGATGCGGTTTTCTGTTTTACCTTTCATTTCGCAACATGACTTGTAGGATTTGCATAACTAAAACAACCTCACATTTTATCTTTTTTTTGTTTCAGATCAATATGTTCATGATTTTGATAGATTTACGCTGTCTGCTCCAGACAAGGGCAATGAGCTTGATTAAGAGCAACCAATTTAGGGCATATGACCAGACATGCTTGGATCCACAACAGCTGATGAAACAGAAAGAACTTAAATGACATGCAGTTCTCCATTTTACCTTTCATTTCACAACATGACTTGTAGAATTCGCACAACTAAAACAACCTCAATTTTTTATCTTTTTTCAGATCAATATGTTCACGATTATGATAGATTTAGAATAACAACTTACTGAGTACCGTTGTCGCCCATCTAGGACCACTCGGTGCAAAGTTGACCTACAAGTGCGAGAAACAATTGTAATGCACCATAAGAGAGCGGTAATAAGAAGAGGATAAGAAAACTCTTCACCAGCTATTTATTCTTCAAACTGACTGCTTGGTGTGGAAGCAACACCACTTAATTGCCCAATAATAAACAAGTAATAATAGTATAGATGCCAGTAAGAAGCACGATCTTGCCACTGTGCTAGAGGCAGGATGGCCTACCTGAAAATGCAGTTACTCCACCTTTCAAGCATATCACCAAGATTGACGATAAATCCTCTGAAAATCAAGGTCAAACACGTTTTGAGTTATGATTAACAGGGTGAAATTCATTCCTTTACTTTCCAAACACAAAGCATCAGTGAGACGTGCATAAAGTAATTGGATTTATACACTTACCCTTTCACAGGACCTACATATTCCCATACTTGAGGCTGAGCATTCCTGTCCTTGCATATCTGCGGCATTCAGAGGGCAAAATCCCAGTCAAAGCAAAGCCAAGAAAAATATAAGAAAATTATCGTTGTAAGGCGTATTACTTGAAGTCCAACTACATCATCGGTTGCAAGGAGAGTTATTAGGCCATAATCAGAATGGGCACCAGCCCCGAAGACACCCTTTGCACGATTTGACACTCGACCTGGTGATAAAAGGAACATCAAACAACAGAATTTTGTTATGTTCCTTGCGGATAAATATCATTTGACACGAAGGCATGACCTGTCTTTTGTCCACCTTCGTAGTGCAAGAGCCTTAAAGTGGCTATAGGCTCTCCAAGCATTTCAGGTCTATCAAAGAAGTCCACATCTAGGTCCAGAGCAAGAGCAATGATCCTTGCAACCGATTTTGCTACCCTCCTAAATTCTCAGAGTGCAGATCAAGTCAGAACAATTGTAGCTCACTTCCAAGAAACTAATCTTAATTATCATACTACAACAGTCTAGATATGAGCAGATTTGCAATCTCATGGATCATCGTTGTTCACTTTGTCAAATCTACAACTGATTACAAAGTGTCATTTCTGAAGTCAAGGTACAATTAACTTACAATGCCTCCCTGTGATATTGCTCCATCACTTCTCTCCATTTTGGCAATACCTCTGAAAAAGCGGTAGGGAAAGTATATGTAAATCAGGTAAACACAATACAATGTCACAATAATCACCAAATTAAACATTAAAGGAAACATAATTTGAATGATGGTAACATTAGACCCTGTAGCTTATATGAGCAAAGAAGGATATACTCTTATGTGGCAAAAAACCAATATAGAAGACTTGGACTAAAGAATCTACAGTTCTGTTTCATGCTACCAAGTTTCAAGCAAACGTTAAACCATAGCATATCAGGCACTTGCCATTCATGGATTACTCAGTTTGGTAAATGGTATCTTTAAAAGAGGGAAAGAGCTTTACCATCAGAAGGCCACTGATTTGGACCATAAAATGGTCTGTTTGCTTCTGGATCATCTGCAGGTACCTCAACTCCTATGTAATATCCTTCCTTATAGTCACCTGAAAGCAGATCAAGTTCAGACAGTAAAAATGTGTGAAATATGGAACTGAAAATAGTACTATATAAACGAAGGGCATCCAGATTAAATTTTGATTTTCTCAGTGCAGTTAACACTATAGATCCCCCCTTTTAAAAAAACAAATGTATCCTTTTTAAATTACAATTATATAATCTGTGGAGATTTACATCACCAGAAGTGCAGTAATTCTCTAACATGTAGATGGCCATGCAAAGTAAATATAAGTGCAGCAAAAAATATGGAGTTTGAAAAACTTACCATTAACTTGATTTTCTGGGTCAAGAATTTCATCTAGCATGGGTGTATACCCTCGATTCTTCTCATCTCGGAGAAGCTTCATTTTCTCACTATGGGGAAGATCAAAGAACTTCTTGCTCTGGGCAAAAACTTCGTCCATGAACTCTTGGCTTATCCCATGATCCACAACATAGAAGAAGCCTGAATCCAAGCATGCCTACCAAACAATAACATTCTTTTAGGGAGAAAAGTTATGATGCAGGAGTATCAGAAGAAGCAGAACCAGCAGAGGTAAACAATACTTATTAAGCACTCGGCTTCTAAACATGAAATTTGTAATTTGATAAGAAGCCAAAAAAATAGTTCTTCACACATTCGTCAATCATAATCGATGCATCATATATTGATGTCTTACTCTTTACCATTTTCCAAATAACACGCAATAAATGATAACAGCATTTATATAGATTGTGCCATAGAGGCAAAGAATTTTCTTCTTGGCATAATCAAGGATTCTAATTGAAAATGTACAGTAGAACAAATAAACTGTCCAAGTATTAAAACAGCCCACCTAATAAAGAATTAAAGAGAACGAACTATACCCAAATCCTTCGAAGGCACCCTGCCAGAATTTTTTTTAAGAATCTTTCTGTTGACAAACCCAACAGATGAACAAATTGCAAAATGGCAGGTCACTCTCGTCAGCACAATCTTAAAAGACTCTTCGTTTGTGCAGAAGCTTTGAAGGCACAATTAGATAATGTAAGAGGTGAGCAACAGTTGACTCATTAACTGGTGATACTTCAATTAGTATTAATATATTGAACACGACTGAAGTCCATACTTTTGTCGAACTTGTGCCACTGACAGGAGATAGCAACACAGCAATTATAACAAGCAGATTCCTTACCCCTCACTAAAAGATGATTTTGTATACAGGCAGATAGCAAAAAGGTGAAAGGTCAAAGGTTTAGCCGTGATCGTAGGTCTCGAGAAAGAAAGTGACAAATTCTCTGCTATTCAGACATCTGTTGACTAACAATCTAAAATTGAGATAATCAAGAAAGAACCGCGGACCTGCTTGAGGAGGGCGACGGATTTCTGGACGTCCGGGTCCGCCAGGCTGATGCAATTCAGGTCAGTCCTCGAGATCGGGCTCTCCATGCTCGGCGCTATCTCTCTCTACTCTCTCCCTCGGAGGCTCTGATCTCCCTTGGATTTGCCGCGCTTCTTTTGCTCCCTGCCTGGCGCCGCCGCCGCCACCGACGCCTACCTCCTCTTTTCTGGCAGCCGCCTCTCTTTCCCGATGCGCGCAGGCACAGCGAAGGAATTGCCGGATTGGAGTGGTATGACGGGAAGATTTATAGGGTGGATGAGCCTGGTGCCTGGAGAGGAAGGTTGGTGGAAAAGGGTAGCAAAAGCCAAGGCCAAGACCAAAAGCGCTTGGCAATGGGACCCGATCTCTTGGTGGCCACCGAGTGCCTTGGTCTTTGGACCAAGAAAAACAAATTTCTTTGTATTTATATTTGTTTAAAATAATTATATGTGTCTTCTCTATTGACTTTTAACAATTTTGTCTATATTTTCCTGTGTAATGGACTAATGGGAACCTAATCTACCCAGCCACTATGGACGGATCATATTTCAGGGCAGCCACTTCCCTCGCCCTTTTCTTCCATGATGGACAACTGGTCATGAAGAATGATTATTTATGTTTTCTTTTGTTGTGAGAATCTAATCTCTCTACTTCCTCTCCGGAAAAGAGAAAGAATCTAATCTACCCCACAATCCACATCGATGGGCCGTAGGTCAAAGCAGTCAATTCTCCCCCTCTATTTTGTTTCGGAGTACATGAGAAGACTGGTTCGGAAAGATCATTTCCACTGTGTTGATTACAATATAATCTGTGCTCTTTAGGCCAATTTTAAGCGGAATTTCAAATTAGCACTTTTCGAATATGTGCCACATGTGCGAGAGACCATTTAGTTAATGATTAAAATAGTTATTGCAATCCGTGCTTCATTTTCATTGTTTCATAGGTAGGAGAGTATTTGTGTTGAAAAAGATTGCCACAATAGTTTGATTAAAAATACTGACATAATATCCTAGTTAACATAAATGAAACCCTGATTGGAATGAGTCTTTCACGTGCTATCCAAAATCGGCGGGGTTTAGTTCTTTTGACGATATAAAGTTTCATTCTTAGATCAGCTTTGACAGCTATTTTTTTTGAACGATCAGCATGTAGGAGAAAGCCCACATGTATAATGTGTTTCTTATGAACAAGAAAGAACTGTTGGCGTCTAGAGAAGTCTATATGTACTGGAACAAAGAATCCTGCTATAGGCTAGTATAGTGCAAAACAGTACATCACATTGGCAGCATTTCTTTCACTTGCCATCGTGAAAGGCAAACGAAACAGTACTCATCATGGACATCACGTGTCAAGAAGATGTCACTGATAATGACGACAACAATAGAGCCATTCAATTAAAGGTAGTAGTACATTATGATGACGACGAATCGTGGCGCATGGATTTCGTTTCGTGTGTGACGTTGTCGGAAAATCTATTCAACGTGTGCGTGCTCCTCGTCCTCGGCAACAGTACAATATGAGTGTGTTTGAGCTGCTAATTGAGGGTGAATGGGTGATGGCCTATGATGGGGGTGTTTGAGCTGCCGCTGAGGCTTACAGCGGGCTGCGGCATTGCGCAGTCTGTGTTGGTTAATCTTTGACTCCTTTTTCAGATAGTGGGGGTGTAGCGTTATGTTGTGTGCGTTATTGGCGGGAGTTGTTTGGGTTGTGGTGGTGGTGGTGGTGGTGTTACGCTTCGGCGCATGATGTAACTTTGCTATCTTTTTAAATGACACGGCAGTGCTCCTGCCTTTCTTTAAAAAACAGTACAATACGACACATCGCTGCAGCAAATTAAAATGCATACCGTGAACAATACAAAATAAATATTTTGCAAAAACTATATTAGATAAATAGAAAGGTAGCACAATATATATTGGGGTAAAACGAAAATGTATAGCGTGTCAGCCGAATCCCTTGGGAAGGAGTTGTGAACATGGACCTGCAGGCAAGCCCATCAATATCATGGGCATCGCGGACCGTGCACGGCCCAAATGTAACTGATTGCATCCTGGGCCTGACCACCGCCGCCGTGGCACCCTCCCTCCAAATTTTTCACTCGAGATAAGCAAGGACGATATAATTACAGTATATACTGGATCTGTGTCCGAGTAGAGCTTCGATTTGATACTATTGTGGATTCCACTGGATGCAATCCGCTTCGGACACGATCATGCTGTGAGTTTCCAAGTTCCTTTCATGCACAAATTATTTCCTCTCGACCCTATATCAATGGAATTGAGAGGCGCTCCACGGCGAGAGGATCAACGGCAACATCTATCGATTTATCCATCGCAAGATACCAACAAAGATTAGAATCGCGAAGACATGTCGACGCCTAATAAGCGGCATCTCTACCTGGTGTTGGAGGACTGGGAGGAGGGCTACACCGTCCGCAAGATCGACGTCGAAAGCTTCGACGACGCCGGCGGCGGCGCCGCCGACGCCAAGAAGGAACCGGCCGAGGCCCTGCCGGACCCGCCGGTGATCCGCGTGGAGGCCGAGCACGGCCAGGCGGCGCTCTTCACGGCCCTCGGCACCAGGATCCTCGCCCTGCACCGCTCGGCCGCCGCCGGCGCGGGCGTCCCGGTCTTCGACGGCGGCGGCAGGAGGACGCCGTCGCCGGAGTGGAAGCTCGGGGCGGAGCAGCTGTTCTGCGACGACGAGGAGCGGCATGTCGGCGCGGCGCTGGTGCACATGGGGGACAGCAGGTTCTGCCTCCTCGAGTGCGTGAAGCCCAGGGCCGCCGTCCTCGAATCCGCCGTAGGAGAAGGCCATGCCGGCCAAGGCGGACGGAACGGGGAAGAAGAGGATGTGGAAGGTGAAGCAGCAGGAGAGCTATCTTCTCCACGTCACGGCCTTTGGGCTCAAGTACGGCGATCACGGCGAGCTGACGGCGGCGGCGATGGGGCGCCGGCGGCGCTCGTATGAAGTGCCCGAAGGCGCGGCAAAATTTCTGGAGAAGCCCGTTGCGTTCTGGATGTAGGCTGGTGGCCCACACTGTTGTACGGCCCAAGAAGGCGAGAAATTAGTGGCAAGTAGGAGGCCCGTTGGGATTTTATTTGTTGGGCCGAAGTACGATTGACCTCGTTCTTGTTTTTTCTTTCTCCTTACTGCTACGCGTCTTTTTTTTTTGAGAAAGTCTTTTCTTTTGGCTTTATATAAGAAGAAAGTGTACCATCCAATTCTTTTAAGAAGATTCTTAACCTTATTTTGTTGGTGTAAGCGTCTTGTACACAACCTATGTGCAAACTTGGTTTCTTTATAAATAGATAAATGGCTTTGAGCATTTTTAGTTGACGCAGAGGTTGGAGGTTATCTCCCGTGGCACCAAAGAAACCCCCATAAATACTTTTACTTTAGAAAATGATTGATCAGTCAAGTCATAGTACTTGTTCATGTTACAAATACACAGTTCAATTTGGAGAAAATTCTGATCAAACTTTTAATAATTTAACTACTAATAGTAATAGCCTTTTTATATATACTTTGTTTAAAGTATGAAATTCACATGCCTTAGTTCCTTTATTATTGAGAAAGTAGCTTCACAATCTAATTAGTTTTGTACATTACATGATTATTGTGAGTTTTGACTAGAGAGGTGGTCCAAACTCTTCAAGGTGGTGACCTCCCGTCCAGGAAAAAAAATTGCTCTGTGATAAAAAAAAAAGAAAGAAATACCGTAGTATTAAGGTACAAGCAAAGATAGCTTTGCTTCACCACTCTGTACACTTCATAGATAGATATAAATATCTGATTAGTTCGATCTTCAAAGTGATAGATTTAGGAACTAGTAGTACAAGAAATGAACCCTAGCCAGAGCTCCCATAGTCACATGTTCAACGCCGGAGCTTGACGACGAATAATGCAACCCCAAGGATCGATTTTGACGGCCTATCCGTCTATCGTCCTCTGACGACCGGATGCAACACGTTCGGTGTGCATCTCGATCACAATTGCGTTATCAAACACATGCTCCTCCAGGTTTTCTTTAGCATTACCCATTGTGTACTCCTGCTCTGAATTCTGAACACCTGTGCCAGCTGATTTAGCCCCCGTTTAGATACCAAATTCACACTCCCAAACTTACTATGCAAAAAGAAGATTCCCATCAATCAAAATGTCATAGCATGCATGGAATACTAAATGTAGATGAAATCAAAAACTAATTGCACAATTTTATTGTACTCCGCGAGACGAACATTTTGAGCCTAATTAATAAATTTTTGGACAATTTTTTACACATACAAACGAAACGCTACAGTGCGCGTGCACCCCCAAATCCCCAAATTTGGCTCCCAAATTTGGGAACTAAACAAGGTCTTAATTAATGGAGATAAGATAAACTAAGCAGACAGATAGATAGATGTAGGGAGGAAGAGATCGAGAGACCCGATCCATCCTCCTAACCGCATCCAATCCAAAAGATAGGAGAGATCACGAAAGCGACGTGGACGTTGGGGGAGCACGGGCCAGTTGCTTTCCTAGCTAGGGTTGGAAATAAAGCCGCCGATCAGGTTCCTGACCTACAAGCAACAAGCCCCTCTCTGCAGCAACTCTTCGTTTGCAAGTAACCTCTCGTGCCTTGCATATGGTATATATACAAATAACCCACTTTTAGGCAGCAACAAGGTTGCTTTATTTTATCACCACCGATCGATTTGACATTTGCAGAGAAAAATGCTCCATTTGTTTCCTTTGGTGATGGTAGACATATCCTTGTGCTTTCAACGTGACCCCAATCATCAGGGTAGCCGGGATGATGATAGGTGTCTAGCTAGTGGAGCGAATGAAACCTTTGGACTATCTATCCTGGACAGATCTTGGACTAGTTGTTGTATCCTTTGGTGGAGCCAAGTCTGCTCATTTTCTGCAAATAACTGACTTTTTTCTTTCATCAAACGCTTTAGTTGCATTTGGTAGCTAGTTGGATTATTCGTGCTCAATGTTTTGAGGTACATGCATCATTTGTCTGTAAACTTGACACCAACTCATCAGTAAACCAGATCCGACACAGGCGGCCCCCAACCCTAGCGTCGCCACCACCCCGTCCACGTCACCGCGCCTCGCCGCCGCCGGAGCTCACCGCCGGAAGCCCGGGCGGAAGCTAGGATGGCGGCGGCGGGACCTTCTGACCTGCTCGCAGCCGGATTTGGAGCACCGAGGTGGCGGCGACAAGGGCGGGGGCGACCGCGGCGACTGGGGCCGGCGACGACCGGGGCGCGAGGGGACGACGGCCGAGGCGCGTGCAGGCGGCGGCCATCGCGCGGGGTGACCTGCACTCGGGCCGGTAAGGCACGTGCAGGGGCCGGCGGCCGCGGTGCGCAGGAAGTCGTCGCCGGCGGCCAAGCGCCTTCGCTCGGGCCGGCGGACCTGCGCGACGTTCGTCCGGTGGATCCAGTCCCCTTCGCCGGATCTGGTCTTCCCGGGCGGCGGCGGCGGCGGCGGCCTGTGCGGCCGCCGACGGATCTGCGCCAGTGAAGGTGGGCGCCCGGGGCTCAGGGGGGTGGTGGCTCTACTGCACCCGACGGTGGCGGCGCTGGGGTGGCAATGGCCACTCCCTGGCCCTGCCCTGCTCTCGTCGTCTCCCCTGCCCAGGTGGGCTGGGGGGATGGGGGAAGTGCGGAGTTCCTGCCGGCCTTCTGCTTCAACTCGCCGTGATTCAGTGCCTTCATCGCTTCGCGTCGCTCTCCACGGGGGCAATCTGGACGAATTTCGCTAGCAGTCGTGCAGCCGCCTTCCCACGGGTTGGTGCCGTTCCTTTGCCGGCGGAACCTTGCTCCGGGTGGCAGTGTTCGTCGATGGTGGCCGGAGTGCGTCTTTTCTTGCGATAGCGGCGTCCTGTGGTTGTGCGAAGATGCTGGTGCCCTTCTGGTGAGGGCGACTGTGGTGACGGTAGTGGCGGCGATCTGGGAGAAATCCTTGTCTAGTTGGATTATTTGTCGCCAACAAAGTCCAATAAGACCTTGTTTAGATTTCAAATTCACCTCCTAAATTTACTATGCAAAAAGAAGGTTCTCCATCACATCAAAATGTCATAATATGTATGGTGTACTAAATGTAGATGAAATCAAAAACTAATTGCACAGTTTTGTTGTACTCTGCGAGACGAATATTTTGAGCCTAATTAATCAATTTTTGGACAATTTTTCGCACATACAAACGAAATGCTACAGTAATGCAAATATTTCGAAGTGACGTATTACTCTCAAATTCAACACCCCAATTCTAACGTGGCCTAACCTCTCCGATCTCTGTGCGGTGCGTCGTCGATCGAACTGACGACTCAAATCCATTGACTGCAGGACCGGTCGTCGTCTGTCTGAAAGGCTTTAGAGAGGGCATTGCTTGTAAATAAACCGCGAGGAAGATGCAGAACGGCGGTGTAAACGCACAGCCGCTGCTGTCAGTGCAAGAGAGGAAATGGGTGGATAATGCGCTGGATCATCGAACCAAGACAGTCATCTCAGACTTTTGTTCAGTGAACGAAGAGCAGCAGGTACCACACACGTACACAGCTGCACCACCGGTGCAGCATGGTGTGAACGAGAAGCAAGCGTGCGTATACATTAATTTCCCCGGCCGGCAAGCTAACTTTGTTTCTCCATCATCTTTGGGATCGTCGGTCGATGGCTGGACGATGGATCATGGATCTTTCCAACAACAAAGCAGAGAAAGCGCAGGCAACGCGTGGGGACGAGTAAAAACTAAAAAAACGAAAAAAAGCTTCGCGGCATCCCTAAGTTCAATTTAGCAAAATTTGGATCATCAATCCAATGACCCAAGTGGAACAAACTCACATTACATCCTTACATAGTATATGCACACGCAGCATGCATGATGCTCCGTCATCAGCGCGGTACGTAGCTCTTCCCGGACAAGACGAACACCGATCGAAATTTAAAAAACCACACGTCGGCGGTCGGCCCTTGGATTCGTGCCACACCCCACGCCGTGTTACTGTAGCCACCCCCACCGACATGGCGTCTCGAGATTCGCGAAGCAGTTTACACCCGGTGAGAGAGCACGACGCGCTCGCCGCCCGCTCTCGCCGGTCGCGCGCGCGCGTAAACAATCGTCAAGCTGACGAGGCACACACGCACGCGACGCGTGCTCGGCCTCCGCCACCGCCCATCGTCAGCCCCCGTTCGCCGGAGGAGAAGAAGACGGACGTCCCCCCCGGCGGCCACAGAGAAATTCCCCATCGGCGACGGGCCCGGCCGGCAGGTCAGCCCGCGGCGGCGCAACGTGCTCTGCGCAGCTAGCCCACTGCCACACTGCGGCCGGCCGGCCGGCTGCCCATCCACTCTCTTATCTATCGCCTTCGAACCGCTAAAACCTTTAGCGCCGCGCCGTACGTCCCGTCCGTTAGCTCCGGCTCGCCGCCGCCGCTCGGGCCGGATCGAGGCGCCCATGCCCGGAATGCCCCGGCCGCGCGCGGGCCCTCGCTCGCTCGTCGGATTCTACGCCGTTGGAGTGCTAGTGTGCTACCGCTACCGCTACCGGATCGATGAGGGCATTTGGTAACGACGTTCTTCTTCTGTAACGGGTCAAGGCCTGGCGCGGCAGAAGCTTCCATGGCTCTATTCAATATTCATTCCTCCTACTACCGTCGATGATGCTATGAACGATGCTACGTACTAGCAAGAGGAGTAGTGCGCGGCGGGCGGGTTAAGTGAAGGAAACAAAGACAAGGATATACGTATATATTTATATTTTTTTTGTAAAAAAACAAAAGACAAGTAGATCACGAAACGTATCCGTGGATCTTCTAGCCCACGGAACTTGATGTGCAAACTAGCTAATTGGTTGCGAATCGTATATATAGATCAAGAAGATTGGATTAGAGATCATGCGTACATGACATATATGTCTTCTTTTAGAGAAAGATGGATGTATCTGCTTTGCGCTAAGAAGAATAAAGTGCGATAAGGTAACATCATGCAATAATATTGCTATATTAAGATGCAGTGTTTTAAGTTTGCCATATTAAGGTACCATGTGTATGAACCATGGTACGCTGAGAAAAGATTGGACGGCACAAGAAAGCTTATTTGAATGAGGTCATGCACACGAGACATATAGATGTCTATTTTCCGAGAGAATGAATGATACTGCTTCTTTACATTAGGAATAATATGCAGTACGATAAGATGAGATCACACGAATTGCCATATTGAGATGCAACATTTCTAGTTTTTTTTTTGTGAACGATGCAACATTTCTAGTTGCTGGTTGATGATGATAATATAAGTGCAATTGTCGACTCATCACTTGAAAAAAAATAAGCTCACGCAACCGGGTGAAGGTGGGTTATTTCACACGCATTAGCATATTTTCTGCATCATCTTAATCCTTACAATATATATGAATAATGTTAATTTAGATACAAATCCATATATGCACAATATGCATACATGTAAACACAACAACGAATCAATAGAACATTTTATAAATCATTATCTTTAGTTAGTTTGCTGTTTTTATAATTATATAGTTATTTGCTGGTTGAATTAGACCTAGTGAACCAAAACTACAAGAATTCAACTTAAGTGAGCTCGTGCTTCAAATCACTCCATCTCTCAAACGGCAGTTTTAGCACCAAGATTCGTTACTTACAAATGTAGCCGTTATATTTCCTGACAATTCACGCAGTACAAAATCCTACATCAACCAATAATTCGGAATTTCTCCATTGCAAACCGGGTCTTAGTAGTTAGTACAAATAAAATATCGCAAAGAAAATGGCATTAATAAATGCTGATTCCTGGTTGAGTGGTTGTGCTCTGTTGGAGTTTACCGCCACCCGTTAAAGGGAAGGCGCTGGCCTGTGGCCTTTCTCGTCATTTCCTCTCGCCCTGTCCTTTTAAATACTCCCAAAATATCATCCCCTCGGCAAGAAGAGAAGGGAGAAGGAGAGAGCGAAATCCAGAGGCCAGGCACACGGACACGGCGTCGCATTTGGAGCGCTCGCTGCTCGTCGCACGTACGAAGCCCACGCGTCCAGCACGTGCCGGAGCACCCGCACGGGCGCCCCGCCGGAGAGGATGACGCGGCGGTGCTCGCACTGCAGCAACAACGGCCACAACTCGCGCACCTGCCCCGCCCGCTCCGGCGGCGGCGGCGGGGTGAGGCTGTTCGGCGTGCGGCTCACGACGGCGCCGGCGCCGGCGGCGATGAAGAAGAGCGCCAGCATGAGCTGCATCGCGTCCTCGCTCGGGGGAGGCAACGGGGGCTCGTCGCCGCCGACGGGAGGAGGAGGCGGGGGCCGGGGAGGGGGAGACGGCGGGGCCGGGTACGTGTCCGACGATCCCGCGCACGCCTCCTGCTCGACGAATGGCCGCGCAGAGCGCAAGAAAGGTGAGGCCTTTTTTAACATTAATCGATTTCTTTGGTTTGCGTGCTTTAGGATCCTCGCGACGCGCTTCTCATCTCTCGAATGCGCTTCTCCTCGATGAATTGCGTCCACGAGCGACCATGAAGCTGCAAAAGCTGTCGCTTTGCGTGCTTATTGCACTTCACTTTCGTACAGTTATTTGTTTCCTTATTTTGCGATCGTGTTGTGCTATGTGCCTTGCCAGTTACCACCTCATGCACAACGCTGGGCGCTAGCGGACTGGGGAATTCTGGTTAGTCGTACTACATTTTGTTCTAAGTTAAGAGAAGAAAGATCCGATTTTTCTACAATCTCCAACCTCGACTGCTTGAAATTCTCTACTGTTCCCTTCAAGTATTGCATTATGGGGGTGTTCACTCCCTCAAAAGAGAGGGTAAAAGTTTTTGAGAGGGTAAAAGTTAGGTGAAAATGTCACATCGGACACTGTAGCGCACTGTAGCACTTTTCGTTTGTTTGTGTTAAACATTGTCCTACCATGACCTAATTAGGCTCAAAAGATTCGTCTCGTCGTGTACATCAAAACTATACAATTAGTTACCTACGTTTAGTGCTTCATGCATAAGGAGAGAGATTTGATGTGACAGTAAATAGTGAAGTTTGGAGAAAGAAAGTTTGGAGGAATTTTACCTTTTGAAGGGAACTAAACAGGGCCTATGTGTGCAATCGAAATATAGATTTGCGGGGGTTGAATTGCATAGCATACTCTTCTTTTAATGCCTTCGATACGCCCATCTCCTTTTCTGGTTTTCCCCTTTGTTCCATTGATTTATATATGCAACGAAAACGGCGACACTGAGTATAATGACAACCATAGAACTACATTTCCCTGAGTTTTGAGATCACAGAGTGGTAGGGCCCGCCTTGCTCCATTCAAGAAGCAATCAATCTTTCCATAGGAAATTAAATTAAAGAAAAAGGAACTATCTGCACTTGATATCAGTATTTTTGGACACATGCTATAAGAACCATGGTCCTTTTTACGAGTACTACTTTATTTGCTAGACTCAAGTATTTGGTGTTATTATTTTTGAGGTTGGATTCATGGACTTTGTAGGAACCGTCCAGAATGGCCGACACAAATCAGATCAGCTAAATATCTTTGCTCACCTTATTAAGTTACATGGACATGTGCATCACAATACCTTGGTAGTAGATCACATCCCCACAAGAGTCAGTGGCTGGCCACGACTACAGAGTCCAACAAAGTGTCCCCTTCATGTCTCTTTCACCTTTAATTTATTAATCACCTGATCCTAAAAGAATCTAGGCATATAAAATTTCTGGTTGTTTTGACCAGTCCTTAGTGCCCACCATATTTTTCTTTAACGTATCGGTGTTGGTAGGTATATGTTATTCAATCAGTTCGATTGTGCAAAACAGTACATTATTGGCACTTGGCTTTAAAGGGACCGTAGGAGCCAAACAATTTCATGATTTGCTTATAGGTTAAGTTAGAGTATATAGGATCACTTGCCTTTTTCTTTCGCTCGATTGTATATGGTGTTGAATCAGCTACGCTAATAGTTATGAGATGAGTAGATTATCCTGCTGTGAATTTTAGAGAACAAGAACAAAACCTTGATGGGAATTCTCTTGTATGAGTCAACACCATGAGATCTGCTGTGGAGCTGAGCTTTAAAGTTATGACTTTGCTACTGAATGGTTTATCATGCTTGCTGAACCATTCTGTTTCCACAGCTATTAAATTTGTAAGGTCTCATCCCATGGGTGTCCAATTCAAGTGGTATGCCATATTGTTTATGCCTAAAGTGTGCGCTCACCAAGTTGCCATAAAGATACCTAAGACAAGATAACATTTAGCACATTATCTGTTGTGCTACTATGGTTTTCGAATATAAGGATGCAGACACAGATGAAACAATTCATTTTGTGTGGAAACAATAGTATGCATTGACTGGAGTACTGCTCCACATCACCAACATATGGAAGTCTCTGACTGCCTCTTACGAGTCTTGTGTTCCCTTTTATTTCATCTGTTACAACATATGGAAGTCATATCTTCCTACCATACTTGACTAAGGGCCTTCTTTGCCTTGCATACAAATATGACTTTAAATGCTTAGAAGTTAAGCCCCCTTCATGTCCTGAGCATCTTCTAACCACTAAGCCCCTTTCATGTCCTGAGCATCTTCTAACCACTTCCGTTATTTGAGGACTTCTTAGACTCATCACATTTTAGTATTACTACACCTATTTGCTCGTGCCTCCACTTGAAATATGTGAACTTGGCATCAATAGCACCTGGGGATCTCAGCAAATATTTCTTCTTGACATGTTTGTCCTGACTAGAATTCGATTCTAGACAGCTTATTAAATAAATTAACTATCGTGTTTAATTGTTCAATGCCTTCTTGTATGGCCTTACCCTTTTCCTTGATAATTAAGTTCTCTAAGTTAGGACATTCAAAATCTCATCATGCAAATGTTTTTTATCTTTCTTCCAAAACTATTTCTAAAGGTGGTCTGTGGCACGAGAGTTAGGCATATCCACATTTCAATAAAAAAAATGCCAACGGGGACAAGCCTGTTTGCCCTTTTATTTTCATGTGATTAGATAGTTGTACTACATATCATGGGGACGAGCACTTACAATGAGATTATAAGTTTATTTGTCTTTTACCTTTACGGAACTATTCTTGTGGTGCTGGGGGCAATCTTGTGCCTGAGAAATGGAATCTTCGACGAAGCAATTGAAGATTCATGCTAGTCAATTCAAAGGGAACACCCGCCTCTTCTAAAATTAATATATTTTTTGAAAATGCGTTATTCTTTATTATTTCTCTCAGTTATTTGGTGTGCACATCACAGTTTCAAAGGTACTACTTTTATGCTTCAGGTACACCTTGGACTGAAGAAGAGCATAGAATGTTTCTGATGGGTCTGCAGAAGCTCGGCAAGGGAGATTGGCGTGGGATATCACGAAACTTTGTCGTCTCCAGGACCCCAACTCAAGTGGCAAGTCATGCTCAAAAGTACTTTATTAGACAGACAAACTCATCAAGACGGAAGAGGCGGTCAAGCTTGTTTGACATGGTCCCGGAAATGGTATGTTATTTTCTTATCTGTTATACCCTCTTACAGATGGCCTATATACACTTCCAGCCTAATCTCTGTGCTTCCGTTTTCAATCTGCAGCCAATGGATGAGTCCCCAGATGCTGCAGAACAATTTACACTCCAAAATACTCAAGATGAAGCTACAAGTTCAAATCAACTGCCAACCCTACATCTTGGGCAACAGAAGGAAGCGGAGTTTGCTAAGCAGCTGCCAACTTTTCAGCTAAGGCAGCATGATGAATCTGAATATGCAGAACCAGATTTGGAGATGAACTCCAACGTACCATTCAAGACCATAACTGTTCCAACGGTGCCAACATTCTACCCTGCATTGGTCCCTGTTCCACTAACTCTTTGGCCTTCAAGTGTTCCCCACGTGGAGACAACAGGCACAAGCACAACCCACGAAATCTTAAAGCCAACTCCTTTGAACGGTAAGGAGGTGGTTAAGGCTGATGATGTTGTTGGTATGTCTAAGCTCAGCATCGGTGAGGCTAGCTCTGGCTCTATGGAACCCACTGCTCTTTCCCTTCGGCTGATTGGATCAACGGATACAAGGCAGTCAGCTTTTCATGTGAGTCCACCTATGAATAGACCTGAACTAAGTAAGAGAAACAGCAGTCCAATTCATGCAGTCTGAGGAAGCATGGAATAGTTCCATTGGGTTAAGTCTTACAGATTATAGTAATGGTCCCAATACCCCAGAACGTGAGCATGTACTTCTGTAACAATTTCTATGTTAATTCCTTCTCATCGACAAATGTAGGGATATACATGTCAATCAAAGTAGCACACCGTTAATGTCAGACTGTATTCTTGCCTGTTGGGATTCTACATGCATCTAACTTTTCCTATTCATCTTCCAAGCTTTGGAAATTGATGTTTAAATTTTGACATGCATGCTAGAATTAGGCATGCCAATTTCTAAGTACACATTTCCAAACAAGTTTATCAGTGTTACCATCAAACATTGCCAAATCCCTGTGAGCTCCTAATGTTGATAAAATGGTTTTGAGTGTGGAGTTTCCCATTGACATTTTAAGGGTCAAGGAGTGATCTTGTAGGTACTGGCTCCTCGGGATGACTGCATCTTAGTGATATTTCAAGTCATTGGCAAGCATAACTACTGACTCTTCGCTATGTAATTCAGGGCCTCTCCAATGTGAGGTCCTATGGTGGTCCTATAAATTTCTCTCTCCTATGGAACCGGGTCCTATACATTGTGAGGCTGACTCTATAAAGGACCAGGTCCTATACATGGAATCAGGTTCTATGGAGTAAATAATTGCGTCTCCAATGTATAGGACCACCCTGGTTCTATAGATCGGCCCCACAATGATTTGATGTCTACTGATGTATCGCCACCAATGTATAGAACCGGGGGTGAATCTATAAACGGGTCCCACATCTCTCTCATCTCTCTCTTTCTCTCTCCCTTTCACTTATTATTTACTCCATAGAACTTGGTTCCATGTATAGTACCTGGTCCTTTATAGAGTCAGCCTCACAATATATAGGACCCGGTTCTATAGGAGAGAGAAATTTATAGGACCACCATAGGACCTCACATTGGAGAGGCCCTGTGAAAGGCAGAAAGAAAGAGAGAGATGAGAGAGATGTGGGACCCGTTTATAGATTCACCCCCGGTTCTATACATTGGTGACGATACATCAGTAAACATCAAATCATTGTGGGGCCGATCTATAGAACCAGGGTGGTCCTATACATTGGAGACGCTGGGCACTTGCTCAAACTTGATCAGTACTTTTTTTTAATGGCATTGACCCTTTACTGTTTTTGTTGAGCCTTTCCCGTGGTCTTAGTTATGAACTTCAATGCAATCTATTGGAGTTTGCACTTCATATAGTACGTAACTACATTAGCAGTACTCCAGAGAAGTTATTCTTGTCTTAAAAGTAGTTACCAACATATGTATCCTTAGGTGCCTTGAGATCAATACTTTATGTTTTCATTTAGTTTCATTTTCCTGCTCAAGTCATCTTATCACTCGAGTATTTATACAAATAAGTTGCTATCACGGCCCCCAACTAAAAGCTAATAGCCTCAAAATGAAAATGAAGAATACTAGTTAATATTTCCATGTCCGAACCTGAAAAATGGAACTGAATCCCTAAACAAACATGGGGTAGCTCCTAGAATTTTTTTTCCATCCCTTTGAGTTAAATTGAGGGTGCATCTCTTCCCAGTGGACAGCATCATCAATGTTTCCCATTTCCTTCTCAGATCGGTGCCTAGTTTGGTTATCTGATGGTTTTGTTTCAAATCCGTAAATGCTTTTCATCAAGAATACTTTGACATATGAAATGGGCAAAATCAGCTGGCTGTAATGCTCCTTTGTCAATCAACACTTGCACTACAGTTTTTACTTGCACGATCTGCACTTCCATCTTAGATGCCTGCAAATGCTTGGAGATTCAGTCATTCAAGCAAGGAAGGTGTGAGTTGAGTTACTAAGAGGATATAGGTTGCATTTTAACACTGCATATTGGAGTATTAAGGACTAACTGATGATGTTTTCCAGATGTCACAAGCCATCATATTCATTCCATTCATTTGATAGGGTTTGTTCTGTATTAATACCAAAGGTTGAGGCTTATTTCCAGGTAGACATTTCCTGTTCTCCATTGCCACTATTATCTATTCGCTGGTCACTGCAGACCAAAGCATACTATATTAAAGTATAAAAAAGGCATACTGTCTTACCATATTGTTGAGATACATGGCTTGGAAAGTAGGCCACTCTGATCATTTTGTGAATTCATGAAAGATAAGGCAACGAATTCTGTGTCCAATATGGTCCTAATGTTAGAACACAGGACATAAGATTAGCAGGCGCAATTCTGCGGAAGATATGTTGACAGTGTCTTACTACCAGCATGAACAAACTATCATCGCACCTGGAGTTTTGTACTTTCAGTCTTGCAAGTATTTGAGAGCAGACACAAAGCTTTCTGTCTAACAATTTTGTTCTTGGCATATCAGTTGAGCACCCGATTTAGAGTTTTATCTGTCTACAATGATTAACAGCTTCTCATCTTTTAATATCAGTAGTTCAGTACTCTATCATGCTTAGTCCTGACTCCTGACCAATATCAGCATTACAGGTCACAACACACCAGGCACAATTTCTAGTACTGGTTGACTTTAATATAGCAGAATTTCCATAGACCATTATAAATGGTGCACTGTCCAAGTTCTTTGGATCACACTAAAGGTATAATGTAGTATAAACAACTAAATGAACATGCTACCAATAATTATCATGTGAATTTGACTATTGGAGGATTTGCTCAAATTTTGAGGTTTAGTAGAAATGGAGTTCATCTTTCCAGAATTCTCTCTTCGTTACATATCTGACCGTTTCTTTTGCGTACCGTATATACTATTCTGAAGTTGAAAAAAGAAGTTGTTCAGCCAATACAATGTAGTTAGTGCTGAGTTGCTGGCTTTATTATCGATATATTGCTGGTGCTTCTGCTGCTATCAGTTTCGTCAAACAAACATCCATGTAGTTTAGTGCGGTATATATGTTACCTGTATACTATTTGACAAGTTGACCTCACTTATTTTGGAGTAATAAATATGAACCACATCTCCTCAGAATTAGTACTTAACACATTTGACATTTTCTTTTGCATAACCTCTATACTATTTTGAAGGGGGAAACAAATTGTTCAGCCAGTCACGATGCTAATGCTGAGTTGCTGACTTTATTATCAATATATATTGTTGCTGCTGCTGCTGTTAACTCATCAATTTTGTCAAACAAACATCCCATGTAGTTTATTGCCCGTATAATTTTTCTCCTGACGAGTTGACCTTGTTTATTTTGGGCGAATTGAATAATGATGGGCTGACTTATTACAGTGCATAAACTGCAGATATGAAACTGCCATGTGTAGAAAATACAATTTTCAATTTTGTTTATACACAGAGAGCGACATCAATGGAACAGATGATACGAATCGGCCTATTTGATGGACGTACGAAACCAACCTCCTCCAGTGCCCTTAATCTATTGCTGGGTTGAAAAAAAAAGTACCCATCTCATTTCCTGAAGCCGTCCTCCAACTAACAGCAAGAAGATCAAATATCCATAGCTCACCTTTCAACTTCACGTGCAGGCGATGGCCAGCAAAAACTGAGTGTACCAGTTCATCAACGAAAATTAGGAAGGTAATCGCTGTCAACTTCATGATCAGCTCAAGATACTCTGTCAATTGCCAAATGCAAGACATTGAGGTCTTTGTACCAGGTTGTTTTCGGTTCCGGGTCCATGTTTTCTGCTAGCACCCCAGGAATTCAGAGGAAAGCTGATTCTAGGATCACTGATGCCAAACCAAAACATGTGTCGACGACATCAAAGATCACGATTTGGTTTGATCTGAAATCCGGTGTGATCCAGTACGTGACGAGAGAACAATTCTCCCGGATCGTCCCAGAATATGACTCCTGAATTGAGTCCGTCAATGCAGGATCGGGGCAAGATCACATTGCCGTACATTAATGCGAGTCAAGCACGCCCGTGTCAAACAAGGCAAGTCCTTCCCCGGCTTCATCGATCGGTGTCGTCCACGATTTCTTCGACACCTATTGAGATCTTGTGCATTGTTCGATTGATCATGTCTAACTTTTGAGTTCAGTCAGTTTCGCATTGAGTTTCTTATGGGTCGTCATTTCAAGCGTAATCTTGTCGAATCTTCTTTGGCAAGTACAGTGTCGACTCGTGTAAAAACCGTCGAGTTCATCTTCAGCTTCGTCGTCAATCGAAGTCTTTTTCCAATGGAGCATTCATAGCAGAAGCTATGTCAAAATGAACCATTCAACACGTAAATTGGATTGTTCTCAACTGATGATAAGCTCGAGAATATGCATGCCGAGCGAGAAAGATTCACAGAATCACAGTGCTTATTTTCTGACCTGCTGATTGGTTCAACCAAGTCAGGAAGAAAGTAAAGATCCAAGTCAAAGTCATTGTCGCAGTTGTGGAAGTAATACCGCCGCCTAGTGAGCTCATTGATCACCTGGGCCATCATCGCAATGCAAATCCGAGCGGATCTTTGGTGTCGCCGTGTCGGTCAAGGCCTGCAGAACTCAGCGAATCTATCAAATGACGTCACTCTAAGCACAAATGTCGCAAATAATCCAACAGGTTTTCTTATATACACAATGATACGGGATGGGCCGACATTTCAGTGACACGCCAGTTTTTCTTCTAGTTTTCTCTTTTGTTTTCTGTGTAATTTCGAATTAATTAATCTGCAATACATCTACGTTCCCGACCAACCAAAATGGCCTGGCCTTCTTTCAAACAATGCAAGGCCAAATGGGGGAAATAACAAACTGTTGGCAGTGACCCACGCTCGGCTGGTCGTTTTTATAAGTTGTAATTGTTTATTCTTTCTTTCCTAATATAAAACTTCACGGTAAATCTCTTGTCACCCTTTCAAATCGAAAACAATCTTTTTGGATCGGATGCTCTTAATGTAGAAGTTATTTTAAGTCAGTCGTACGTGTTTGTTTAGTTCCAAAAAGAGTGTGAGAAAGTTTCTATGGTGAAAATGTCATATCCGACGATGTAGCGCACTGTATCACTTTTCGTTTGTTTGTGGTAAACATTGTCTTATCATGATCTAAGTAGGCTCAAAAGATTCATCTCGTCATGTACATCAAAGTTATGTAATTAGTTTTTTTATTTACCCACGTTTAGTGTTCTATGCACGAGGAGAGAGATTTGATGTGATAGGTGGATAGTGAAATTTGGAAAGAGAATTTTGAGAAGTTTGGTGATTTGATGGAGAACTAAACACAGCCTATGTATCGGCCACATCAAAATCTTGAGTATTGTGTACCCCTCTTTCATGTAATACCGACCATGTAAACATTCGCATGCTTCTTCTTCTTAATGAATCGGCAGCGCTCCTGCTTAAAAAAAAATCGACCAATTATCGAACGTAATAGATGTGACTGCACGAGAGAGGATTGCTAGCAGCGGTCTTCAGGGCTGCCCGGTCGTTGGTTCACATCTCGGAAGATCCTGCCAAGCTAGAGATCGCAGCAAGATCTCTTGGAAGATCACCCGGGACAGTGTAGCTTGCCGGACTGAGGAGACAATTTCTTCCAGAACATGTGTAACTCATTGAGCGTCGTCCTACCCTTTCGGCTCGAGATTGGATATTTCCTCCGATGGTACTCCTTCCGATATGTTCATTTTTATAAAGAGTATAAATTTGACTGTATAAGTTCACACTTTGACCAAAATACAATAATATGTGTCATACGCACCAAATTGGTGAACCCGTTAGATTTTTCATTTAAAAGGACTTGCTAATGGTGTAATGATTATGATTTTATAACTAAGTTAATAAAAATAGTATAAGAGAATTTTGTTCACATAGTGAACTGAGCTAGGCCTCAGAAATGCCATTAAGTTCACGTAAGCATCAAGCCTCGGCAGGGCATGTGCTATTATTTGTTGGGCAATGAGATTTCTAACCATACACGTATAAGCTTTCTCTTCTATGCAGATGGTTTTCAGAGGAACTCATTGGATTTTTTTGTTCCTACTGCAAAAGGAGGAAGAAAGACATGAATTGAATAAACTGGGGGTGCCGTCACTACTCCAGCACACCCCATCACAAACGGTTTTGGGAACGGTTCTTGAACCGTTTGTGATGCAGTTCCAACCGTTTGTGATTTCCTGCAAGTCGCGTCATTTTATCGCGCGCTCCGCGGCCGGCCGAGTTCGAACTCACGACCTCTCCCTCGCGCGTTGCCTCCTCTACCACTGCACCTGTCCGTCACCTGTGACTAGATATCGTTCCAATTCCTATCATATTATACCAAACCGAGTTTAAAATTGCTTGTTTAAGGCCCTAAACGACTTCAAATCAAAACATGTTGAACTACAAAGTTTCCTAACTTTTCGAAATCTACAACTTTTATGTTGACCGTTTTTTTCATCCGAGACCATTTACAAAATTTAAATTTCAAATTTGAGAACATTCAAACTTAGATCTAGCTAACTAGATGACTACAAATTACAAAGTTGTCAACTAAAAAGTTTCATGACTTGTCGAGATCTACAACTTTCATGTTGACCGTTTTTTCATCCGAGGTCGTTTGGAAAAACTCAAATTTCAAATTTTGATTACAAACTTCCTTTTCATAAGTAAAACAATTTCAAATTAAAAAGTTGTCAACTACAAAGTTTCATAACTTCTGAAGATCTACAACTTTGATATTGACCGTCTTTTCATACGATGTAGTGAGAGTAATATTGTTTACAAATCTTATAGGTCTCTCTTATAGTTTTAGAAACTATAACTCTATGACAGAGATGGATTTTATGAACAATATTTATATGAATTTGTCAAATGAAGAAATGACCAAAGTAAAAGTTTTACATCTTGAGAAGCCATAAAACTTTGTAGTTCAATACTTTTTGATTTGAAGTGTTTTACTACTTCAAAATGTGGTTTGAACGTGTACCATACACATCATCACAAAGGGTTAAAAACCGTTTGTGATGAGGGGCATCACAAAGGGTTCGTACCCCATCACAAACGGTTCGTATTACGAACCATTTATGATGTCCCAACATCACAAACGGTTTTACTAAAACCGTTTGTGATACCCCCCATCACAAACGATTTTGGTAAAACCGTTTGTGATGATGCCGTTTGTGACGTCGCTTTCTGTAGTAGTGCGTGTGCTTAAGTCACTAATAGACTTCTGCATTCTTGAATTTAGTTTGGAGGTTGTTTTAAGCGCTTGTTTTCTTTTGTTGGAACTTTAGGTGCAACGTTATAATAATGAACAACTATATGTATCCATTGATACAGAGACTGAAATATCAATACATATTCTCCTTTCTAGAAAAAAAATAATAACCCCTTCAATACATAACATCGCATTATTGTTCCTTATGAATTCTTAAATAAAACAATCAAGTATTGCGGGGTTGCGTCCATGAGAGTGAATACAACTTCATTCTCTATTTTGTTCTTTGCCACACAAAAAACCGCAGGTGACATAAATAATGACGTGCTTGCTTATGCATGTCAACCTTACTTTTTCTTCTCTCCATGGTCCATGTGAAGTGCTAACCCTGCTCTAATGGGCGGTCATACTTGAGTTGGATGAAGCCATCATCAAAGGCGTAGCAACTCTCATCTTTGTCTAACCACTCATGTACAGATCTCGAAGCCAAATCGACGGTATATATAGCTAGCACAACAAAACAGTCCCATGATATGGAAGTGCACCGAGAGTAGTGGATATGCGCATTGCAATGGTAGTAGGATGCAGTAAGTTAGAAACATACGTGGAACCAATTATTTTGAGCTCTCTTAGTTATGTCACTACACATCTAGTAAGAACTTTTCTCTTCTTGTCATGGTCCATGTAAAGTGTTGATAAGCTAGAGCTCTAATGAGTGGTGGTACGGTACATGAGTTAGACAAAGCCACATAACATATCTATCAGATGTGTATGGCAACACTGATCGACCTCAATTCTCAAAGCACATCGATGGGATATGACCAAGTACAGCAAACAGACCACATGGAAGTGCACTGATGATCGAGTGGATGCATTTCTCTGCGCTTTGGAGTGGCAGGACACGTATGTTAGGTACAACTGAACTTACTCATCTCTTCCAACGACATTGGTACATGCTACATTTATAAAAGCACGCATACAAATGTGGAATAGCTAGGGCCGGGTGGCCATCGCCGTCTTGCAGAAATGCATGCATGCACAAATCTGTCACCGTATCATGGAGCATTTAGGGATTATCACTTTCTCAGGTGCCTAGCTGACACGCTACGCCTGCCCCGCCTGCTGCCCTGCCTGCCTTGGTGCGTGTGATGAGAGGTATGTTTCCAACCCATGAGCTGATCATAGGAGCAGGGAGAGCATCACACCGGCCGGTGAACTTTGCAAACGTCAACGATAGATCCGATATATCTGTGTATTGCGTAGCTAAAGGCATCGCAGATAAGCACGGCGCAGCCTATCTATGAACGCGTCGTCATAAGGCTTGTCGCATGCGTACATGTGGTCTGATTCTGATGAACAACCGGTCGATCGAGAGATTGAGACATGTTTATATTTGTATCTGTCTGTAACGTCGTCGTAGCCTGGAGATCTATGTGTCCCTCCGGCTCGTCAGATCACTGCATCCAAAATGTGTCAATGTCATTGCAATTTTTCTATTGCTTGAACAAAGGTAAGAATTAATGAAACAAGGGGCTTAGTAGACCTCTAGAGTGGATTTTGTGTGGACGGTCTTGCACACCGTGTCGAAAAGGACGCTTTCAGGTGTTCTAGAGAGAGTTCGCAAGACTCACTCATGATTTTATCACGTTGAAATTCATTTAAAATTTCCTTCTGATTTAGGAGGAATTTCCACCGAGATCCAAGCACTGATTTTAATAACCTCACTTTCCGCCTTGATCCCGCAGGGTAGATACTGGTGTGAACTTCCACGACGTCAACGATACGATGCATCAAACATCGAACTGCTACCAACGTAACGCATGACAAGAGGCTGGGTTTGAAATCTATGTGTTTAGAAAGACAAAACAGCCGTTCTCCGATTCTGAATCTGTCGATGCAGTCATGCAGGCATCTCTCCCCTCTCTGGCTCTCCCGGTCTGCACGTCGCAGCAGATGGATCAATGCAAGCCGCAAATTAATTGCGCCCGAGACTCCAAGGAGACAAGTCACAAATAGTAAATACGGAGTACTCCATCAAATTTGTTTAGTTTTGACCATCACCACAGCTACAAAAAGAAAAACAAGTATTGTGATATACGGAGTAAGGTTAACGCCACTGAGCTCAGCATCAAAGTAATGCCCTAAGAAACATGAAAAGTAATTTCAGAATATGTATATTTTCTATATAAAATACTCTCTCCGTATCGAAATATTCGTCGCCGTTGATTTTTTTCTATAACTTTGATCATTCGTCTTGTTCAAAAAATTATGTAAGTACCATCCATGTTATTTGTCACATGCTTTACTATTGTAGGTATTTTAAGTTTGACTTACCCTTTTGCATATTTGCGATAATTTTTTGAATAAGACGAATGATCAAAATTGTAGAAAAAAGTAAACGGCGACAAATATTTCGATATGGAGGGAATAATATGCTTATAGAAATTAGTGGTCCAAGTTGCACCTTGTAGACTGTAACGGTGTCTTAAATTGATTTATATTTGTGATGGGCGGCAGTATAAGACTTACCGGCGTTTTTATAAACTTTTTCTAATTAAACTATGGAAGGAACATGATGTAATACCTCTCAATATAAACCTTTGTTACTTTTTCATCTGGGCTCGTATCTTATTTCTTTGCCACTTTTCTTCCACCAAATTTTAGTTAACCACTGTGGACATGTAAAATATTGTCCAAACCCTAATAGATTCGTCGATGTCTCTTTCGTATTGTCAATAAAAAATTCGAAATTACAGTGTGATCCTGTACACATTCTAAAAGAACGGCTGTTATCTTTTACTACTAGAAAGTGTACTAATTAGTCAACGATTGAAAATGAATTCCTTGAACATTTGTAGGAAGTCTTTAATTACTAAGTTCGCAAGAAATGAAAATAGTAATATTAATTACTGTTTAAAACCGTGTATACGTAAATATATAGTTATACTCTTGTCCTATTAGCATGAAGGTACTTCTGAAGAAAACAACAATAATGTGGAACCAGGCAACAAAGGGGTCAAGGAACCACTAAAAAAAGAACGAGGCCAAAGAATTATGCTGATCTTATGACATTACAAAAATATAGAGATTAGCCGCTAAAATTGACATGTAGCCACCTTCGCTGAAACACATCTGCTCGTTCATCCTACGCATGATGAAGGGACTTATCGATCAAAACACAATAAAGTCGCAATCAAGGACCATTGTTTCCGATATCTTGTCATTTTCCTCGATCCTTTATTCATGGTTATTCAGACAAGATAAAGTGACATGAAAGCTAAAAGATTCAAGGAGCGTTATTTCGATGTAGTAGTATTATATTATCATTATTAGCTTGGTCAAAGGAGATAGCATATCACATATGCAAATGTCGCAGCTGCACAATACAATAACGAACTTCTAGTACCTGGTCTGCAAATGTTCGGACAGCCAGCTTTAACAAGATCAGGGACTGCTAATTACACATAAACATCATATATATATGCAGCTTATTTTATTTTCCTATGGTCAAACAGAATAAAACAACAATTCACCCACCAGGATTCAAATCGTAAAGTCTGTCAATTTAGATGTTTAGGCCCCCTTTGGGAGAGCTCCACATGAGGGTGGAGTTGGAGTGGAGAGCTGGTTTTTTTAACTCCATCAGCTTCACTTGTGCCATGTACAAAACAGTCCCACCTCTCACAACCAACCCCTCAGAAGTGATTCATCGCCACAACCATTCGATACAGCTCCAGCAAAAATAGCTCTAGGAGCTGTTTTTGGAGCTCTACCAAACTGGGCCTTAATCTGTCGATTTAATTTTTCGCAAAAATGTTGTCGATTAAATGACAGGCCAGAAACCTGAAGTTAATTATATTTTCTAATTTTTTAAAAAAAGGTGGAATAAAACCAAAGACCAAACTAGACGGCATGTTGTATATACGACTTCCATGCGATTTTCCTTGCAAAATCAGCTTTGCGATGGAGTAACTGAAGTATGTAATCTCACGTGTATATGTTGGCCTACCTCTCCTATATATACAGGGTGCAACACCACATCCTAGTTACCTAACACATCGATCAGACGATCACACTTCTTTCTCCTCCGGATTAAGCCCTGTGAAACGTCGCTAATGGCGGTTGTTTATTACCTGCTGTTAGCCGCCGCCCTACTAATCGCCCCCAGCTGCCATGCACGCGCCGCCACGTCTGGCGGCTATCGCCCATGGCCAGCCTCCCTCGCCTTGCTCGCGGCGGAGGGCAAGCTCCGCACCGACAGCAACGCCACCGTGCCGGCCTCCATGGACTTCGGCAACATCACGTCGGCGCTGCCGGCGGCGGTGCTCTTCCCGGCGGTTCCCGGCGACCTCGCCGCGCTCCTGAGCGCCGCCAACTCCACCCCCGGGTGGCCCTACACCCTCGCGTTCCGCGGCCGCGGCCACTCCCTCATGGGCCAGGCCTTCGCCCCCGGCGGCGTCGTCGTCAACATGGCGTCCCTCGGCTCCGGCGCCGGCGCGGCGGCGCGCATCAACGTCTCCGGCGACGGCCGGTACGTGGACGCCGGCGGCGAGCAGCTGTGGATCGACGTGCTGCGGGCGGCGCTGGCGCGAGGGGTGGCACCGCGGTCGTGGACGGACTACCTGGACCTCACCGTCGGCGGCACGCTGTCCAACGCCGGCATCAGCGGCCAGACGTTCCGGCACGGCCCACAGATATCTAACGTGTACGAGCTGGACGTGATCACCGGTACGTATGCACTTGCGCATGCACCACACCAGCAAGCAAACGCCAAGCCTTTCATTTCGTTTCTTCTTCTGATCTCTAGTGAAATTAATTACGTGCCACACCATCAACTTGGATTAATTGACCGGATTGCTTGTTGTCACGGTGCAACTCGATGATCGCAACCATGCCAATTGCCTAGCTGAATGATCTGATTTCGTCGTTAACCAATAACCACATTGCAAATCATATAATTGAGATGGTATTATAGTGTTGTTAGCATCGGTGCATGACGTGGTTAAATGTCCAGCGCTAGCTAGCTACCTGCTGCACCGGCCGGCGGCAGGCCGGCCGGCCGGCCGGCGAGGGGCGGCGCCGTCTTTTACTAATATGCTGGCCTGATGGCTTGCACGCACTGATGCGTTGACATTGACAATTCCCGCGGTTTAATTAATTTGTGTGCACCTGATTAATTGTTGGTTCGGCGCTGACTTTTTATCACAACGGGGTGCAATGCAATTCGTGCAGGCCACGGGGAGACGGTGACGTGCTCCAAGGAGCTCAACGCTGACCTGTTCGACGCCGTCCTCGGCGGCCTGGGCCAGTTCGGCGTGATCACCCGCGCCCGGATCGCCGTCGAGCCGGCGCCGGCGCGGTCGCGGTGGGTGCGCCTCGTCTACACCGACTTCGCCGCCTTCAGCTCCGACCAGGCGGCGCCCCGACGGCGGCGCGCTCGGCCCGCTGAGCTACCTCGAGGGCTCGGTGTTCGTCAACAAGAGCCTCGCCACCGACCTGGCCAACACGGGGTTCTTCTCCGCCGCCGACGTCGCAAGGGTCGTCGCGCTCGCCGCGGAGAGGAACGCCACCGCCGCGTACAGCATCGAGGCCACCCTCAACTACGGCAACGGCACGGCCGCCACGGCGGCGGTGGACCAGGAATTGAAGGCCGTGCTGGACGGGCTCGCGTTCGAGCCGGGGTTCGCGTTCGAGCGCGACGTGGCGTACGCCGAGTTCCTGGACCGGGTGCGCGGCGAGGAGGCGGCGCTGAGCAAGGCCGGGCTGTGGCGCGTGCCCCACCCGTGGCTCAACGTGTTCCTGCCGGCGTCGCGCATCGCCGACTTCGACCGCGGCGTGTTCAAGGGCATCCTCCAGGGCACCGACATCGTCGGACCCCTCATCGTCTACCCCGTCAACAAATCCAAGTACGTGCTCGATCGATCGTGTACTGACTGACGCATATATGCAGATCGATCAGATATATGCTTATCGATCAGAGTATCATATCAGATGCTTATTATCTCTCTGGTTTCACGGCCTGTAGGTGGGACCCGGCGATGTCGGCGGCGACGCCGGAGGAGGAGGTGTTCTACGTGGTGTCGCTGCTGTTCTCGTCGGTGGCGAACGACCTGGCGGCGCTGCAGGCGCAGAACCAGAGGATCCTGAGGTTCTGCGACAGCAGCGGGATACAGTACAAGAGCTACCTGGCGCGATACACCAACAGGGACGGCTGGATCAGGCACTTCGGCAGAGACAAGTGGAACAGGTTCGTGGACATGAAGAACAAGTACGACCCCAAGAAGCTGCTGTCCCCCGGCCAGGACATCTTCAACTGAATTAATGGAATGAAAGATGAGATACTACTATAGTACCATGCAGCACCACGTACTAACTCAGATAAGATCGCAAATAATGCAGCCTTTATTGTTGGGTTAAAAATAAAAAATGTGAATTCTCGGCCGTTAATCTGTATAGATCATCACTGATCGATGACCATTTGCGTCATGGGACATAGTAATTAATAAAGTGAAATGTGGCATATCAATATTCTCATGTTAACACTTGTCTATGTTTCTTTTTGTTTCATTGGCTTGCGTTGTCATCAACACAGTGGTCACCTAAAAAAGTGTGACGTTTTAATTTTTTTGAAAAAAGGACACCGTTACTTGCGAAAGACATTTTGTTCGATCGAGATGATTCTTCCTCATTTCGCACGTTTTGCTTCGATGGCACCGTCATTTTCTATTAAATACAACTTGCTACGTAATTGATCCGGTAGCACGCATTTGACAACTGACATCAAACAAGATCCGGTAAAGGGTCATTTGTAACCAGGTCCGTTGATGGTGATAAGTGGAATACTCCGGTTGACCGACCAAAGCCGGCTTCGCTTTCTCTTATTTTCTCAGCATTCACCACATGCATGCATGCATTGCACTTGCCCGTTGACTAAGTGGCATGCTTGGAGAGGCTTATTCCAAGCTTTAGACGAAGTCACCCTACAAAATTAAAGCTAAGCAACAGTGCTGACCTGAATAAAGGTGGTCGTAGATTATTGGTTACCATCACGCGTACGCAAGCCCAGGCTATACAGCCTAATAGCCTATCACTAGATCACACCAAATTAATCAATTGCCGTCAGCGATTAAACAAAAGGAAACAAACAGACCACACCAATTATCGGCATCGCCAGCGAATAAAAAAGAAACTAAAATTAACCAAATAAGCATGCATGTCAAAGAAAACATCGTGTCCATGTATAGTCTATTCCTTTTTTTTTTGGTAGAACACTTCTAAGAGCTACACGGACAATCAGCCCTAAAACATCATGTGTATATGTAGTAATATATAGCATATTCCCTTTTTTGTAGAAAGACTTACAGAGCAAGCTAAGAGGGGTTTTTTTTTAGAATCAAACTTACACGGACAATCAGGCCTCAAGACATCATGTGTATATATGTAGTAATGTAGAAATGTATAATACGGACAATCAGGCCTCAAACGTCTTTTGTACGTATGTGTAAACCGTGGGCGGGATTCAATGGACGGGCTTTTGTTTCCTAGCGTCAAAATAGCATTACCGGAGTCAATTGGAATTAGGCAGTCTATGTCACACGGCACGGTGAGAGCTCGTACAAAGCTACACGCTTGGCATCTCGCGTCCACACGGTCAGGCCATACCCGCAAGTGGAACGCATCTCAAGTCGTGGCAGTTAAGGAGCCGCATGGGAAGGTGATATGAGGATTGCGTCACTTATCAGGCCTCAGGAAACTGGGCATACTGTGCACTGTGCTACATCGTCAGCGCTCGACTTCAGAGCTGCCATAATTTACAAGCATACACAATACAATGATGGAGAAGTCGGAAGTCATTCTTCGATGAGGCTGTGGTGCTAGATGAATGCGCAGCCGACGCCGCCTCCTGGTCCTGGTCCTGGTCCTAACTAATTCTGGGGCGACCAACTCCACACCTTGAGCTCGCCGGAGCAGTCTCCGGTGAAGAGCGGCCCACCATCGGCGAGCTCGATGGTCCTCACTTCCTTCTTGGAGAAGAGGGTGCCCACTTCCTCAAACCTGAAAGATTGACAACCAAACAAGAGCCGAGCTCCTTTCAGTCAGTAAGGAAGCAGTAAGGTACAGGCGATTTGTTGACCTGATGAAACGGACGGATTTCTTTCTGAACTTACGATGGAAGGTCGAGCAGGCGGATGCAGTTGCTATTATGGAGGGAGCAGAAGAGAAATGGTGTCTTCCCGACTCGGTGCATGCCAAAGAGTGTACGCAAACCCTGCAACAGAATGGCAAAAGGTTAGAGCTGTTGTGAGGAGAAATTCAGAAACAAACCATCGTTGTGCAGGGAGAAAAGAATCTGGGGAAGAAAACAAGGCACACCCTCATTTCATGACTGTATCCTTGTGTGATTAAATGATCGAGCACACAAGGCAGCAGTTTTGCTCAGACCATCTCACGAAAGAGCTGAAAATTTCAACTTGTTCCCATTCATAAGAGCACTAAAGAAAATAATGCATTGAAAGGACACTTAAAAATACATGTCTAGAGCTAGAGAGTACAAACTACTACAAACAAGAATACAAATGCTGGTAAGCAATCTAGAACAATATCCAGGAAATTTCATTAGTTCTCACCGCGTGCAGACCAATCTTTTTATGAAAAGCAAAACAGTCAAACTAATGTTCCATAAGTTGTTTCCCCAGTTCTAATATATATAATACTCTTCATGGCATGACAAACAGATGAAACGAGCAGACCATGAAGTTCTCGTCCAATTAGGCTTCTATTAGTTTATATAGAAACTTAAAAAATTGAAGTTCCAGCATGCCTATGCTACAGCTAGTTCAGAGACCGCGTTTATGGATCATATTGCTTGGCTGAGAGCAAATGGAATCCCAACAATCAAGTCCAATATGAAATCATACAGGATATAGAGGGAAACCAATTGCAGCAGCAGTTGAAGGGTTCTGAGAAAAGATATTCTGCATAAGCATTTTATTGCCACATGAGAATAGACAGAAGCTGATCAATCCAGTAGCACACATATATAAAACAAAATGGATGACCAATGATAGTTGAAAGACAACGGAAGGCAGCAACAAACCAGCACTGGGTGTTGTTGAAATAAATGAAAACATGATTTTTTTTTCACGCTTTTTATTTGCTGATTTCAGGCAGTACCAATACAACAACAAAGCCTTTTAGTCCCAAGCAAGTTTAAGCAGTACAATTAGAATATAAGGAAAAGTAATTCTGAAGTCTGAACCTTACTAGTACAAGTTAGTTACTACTACAAAAATGCGGATGAAAGTTAATATTTAGCATAAACAGCCTGCAGCATTAAACAAACAAAAATAACCCATGAGAAGCAGGAGTGTAGTACTTACATGCTCCTCAGCATGGGTATATTTAACTTCAAGGTTTCCAGACTCTGAGAGAGTCCAGACCTTTACAGTCTTGTCCAGTGAGCAAGATAATAACTCTTCACCCCAGCATAGCACAGATGTTACTGCAGCTTTATGCTCAGAGAGTGTTTGGACGCACTGCAGAGTCATGAGGTCCCATACCTGATATATTACAAAGAATGCATTAGTACCAGCATAACATCAGCAATAAATGTGAGTGAAAGATGGAGGGGGTGGGGAATGTATATGCGTACTTTGATGGTCTTGTCAAGTGAGCCAGAGTAAAGCCTTGTTGCTGAGATAGAAAGTGAAATCACAGCACGTTGATGGCCACTGAGGATCGACACTGGTTCAATGTTGCTCTCCTTAGAAGTAAATTTCCAAGCCATGATGCGACCATCTCCCGTTCCAGCAAACAGCATCCCATCCGTGATAGTCATGGAACAAACTAGACCAGAAGGCCCCTGAAGACTTAGTTTCATCCCTGTCTGTGTGTTCCATGCCTTGTACCAATCAAAGTAACTCTCAATATAAGATCACCATGTACAGTACAAAATGAATGTATTTTACTCCCACTAGAATCCAGGAAATCAGAATATCACCTCCACAGACTTTGAAATCCCAATGAATACCCATGGGCCATGGGTGATCATGCAGCCAATCTTGCTTCCCATCTTGATGACATCAACACACTATTGCGGAAACATTAAGAAAAAAAGGCAATATGTAACAGATTAGAATTTTTTTTGTCTTCTACATGAAGATCTTCCCTCTTTTCCTCGTCTCAATCTAGAAAATATGCTCACATCTCTATTTTTTTCTCTCCTTTTGTTTACTTTTTTTCTTCATTACTATTTTTTCTTACAAAAAATGCATGAACATCCGCTAGTGAGACAACTGTAATCTCAAGAGTCCCTTGCAAATCAGCAAACCAGTTGCTTGTCCGCCAGGTGCCAACCAGTCAGATGACCACCCAAACTGATCCCATGCACACTGATAACTGAAGCAAGCAAATAGCCTCTACTGACACTGATCCCAGCCAACATATAGATAACCGTCGACGTGCAGAGAACAATCCAATCTGAACTGACAGACACATGGACCACCACAGCTAATCAGAAGATATCCACTGGCAATTGGTGACGCAGTCAGCACATTGATTGCCACAGCAATCAGAAGAAATCCTGAATTGCCAATTGGTGGTACAGGCAACCGCCACAAATTGCCAAGCAGCACAGCAACCACCAATCCACCATGATCAAATAGAGGGATCAACCGCCAAATTGAACCGCGCATATAACTGGTCAGATGAGATTGCCGGGAACCAAGAGCCGAGCTACCTTGCCAGAATTGCAGTCCCAGATGCGAACAGATCCATCGACGCTGCCGGAATAGAGTTTGTTGGAACCCTGAGGCAGAGAGATCCCGCTGATAGCCTGTCGAATTATTGATCACCGTAAGAACCCATCACAATTGACAACTGCTACACCAAATTTGCATCCAAATCGAACCGCCTTGAACGCGCCGGAAATAGCGGTGAATTTTCAGAGGCGGGGATGCACGCACCTCCGTGTGTCCAGCGAGGGCGCAGAGGAAGACGAAGCCGCCGCCGCCGCTGCCGCTGCCGCGGCGCTTCTCAAGGGCCGCTGTATTGTCGACAGCCTCCGGCTTCGGCTTCGCCTCAGGCTCCGGGCTTGTCGTCTCGACTCCACGACCCCGGGCTTGTCGTCTTGACGGTGGAGCAGAAACGGCGTTGGACGCGGCGGGCTCGGCACGGCGACCCGATCCGGACGAAGCCGCCTTCTGCGCGGGACCGAGGAGCCTCGCCGTCGCGGGATCGAGGCGTAGGGGCGGGCGGGAAGCCTTGGCGCCGCGGCGGCCGCCCTGGGGCTCAGGCACAGAGGGCCGGGCGTAGGGGCTCCACCGCGAGGGCGCGGGCGCGGGCGCGGGCGCGGTCCCGGTGCCAAGGCGCGCGGCGAGGGTGGACGAGATCGGCATGGCGGTGGCTGGTCTCGAGGCGGCGCTAGGGTTCCGCTGGGCGTGGCGGAGTTGTGATCGCGGTCGCGGGAGATCGTGGAAGGAGACGATCAGGCGGGCGCGGTAACTGGCACTACCTATATATCGGCCGCGTTCTGCGTTAAGGCTAACCGCAACCGAACCGTCAAGACATCTTTCGAAAATTCATTTTTTTAATCAATAAAGAAAGAATTTTATATGTCAAGTACCACTGCTCTTCGTTTTTATTATACCCACGGTTTCAAAGCTCGATCGTAATAGCCATACGCTTCGGAAGCAGAACGAGTACGAGCGTCTAAGCAATGACGGCTAACATTCGCAGGGACAAACATAATCGTCTTCTTCCTTCTCGTGTTTTGTTTTTCTTCTTTCTACCATTAATAAAGAAGAGAGATTGAGATCTTAGTTTACCGAATCCAAGGCCGATCAAGACCAGTCTAAGATCACAATTACTTGTACAAGTCTTTCCTCGTAGCTACGACAAAACGAAAACAGCCTAAAAACACTTATCCACGGCGATCATGCTATCACCGTCAGGATACCTAGGTCTTCATGTCGCCTTGGAAGTTGCTGACATTGTCGTTGTTATAAAAAAAATTCCATAATTTCTTGAGATAGGTATACTAACCTTTAGATAGCAAAGTAATGTTAGTCTATTTATATATATCGACATGGAGACTTTGGTGAGATTAGTGCCTTGGGAGTTGTTATTCTAACCTTAAATTCCATAATTTTTCATGACTTGTGAAAAGTGTGATGGCAGAGTGGGGGAAATGATATCTCTCTCAAAGATGCTAGTGGACAGGAAGGGGAAATTATGCTTACGTTCCCAGGTTCCATGGCTGCACGCTGGGGTGTCTTTTGGTTGATGACTTATAATGTACAAAACCACATATGAAAGCCACAACCTAGAGATCAATAAGCACAGGAAGAAGGTTATAGAGGTATTAAACTTGATAGAAACAAACTAGTCCAGTTGCTTTTATCAAGTGTGATGGATAATGACGAGCACATAACACCGAAATATAGACAGGCAAAGAATACTTACAACATTGACCAGTGAAGTTATGTTCCACAATGCATATACACGAGCAAGGCCTGCTGACCGCCTCGGTCCATGACTAAAAAGAGCATTTATACCAGCAGGGAAAGGCGACAAAATCCCAAGAGGTAGAATAAACAAAACCAAGAGAACATCGACCATAGAATATGAGTATAGCTGGAGAAAAGTAAGCAAAACTAAGCTGAAATCTGCGAGAAGCAGTATTGAGATAACTAAACCAACAAGATCCTGCAGTTAACAACAACAAAACCATGATTAGCACAAAATGAAGAATCAATCTGTAATCATTCTGTGAACAGAAACAATGGCAGAGCAAGACCTGATGCCCGACTGGTTTCGTATTGTGCAAGATAAGAGAAAATGGGTAAAACAAATCTCTCCTGTCTTTTAGCGTCCTTAGGCTATTACTATCAAGAACTCCACCAGTAATCCTTTTGCGCATTAGAGCATCCTTAACCCTTGACTGGCCTAGTTGAGTATCAGTGAGCAAGTTTTGTGTTCTGCATGGTGTAATAAGCCATCATAAATAATAATGATGATAAACGGTCCAAATGATCAATTCTAAAGATTCAATATAAAAGCACATAATAACTCACAATGTGCGTTGCTCTAGTTTTGTTCTAGGGCTTCCATCAACCTCAGCAGCCGCTGACTCTCCTTCAACAGCATAAACAACAAGACCAAGTTGGCAGTACCCTAATGCTGTAGCTTGGAACCAGGCAAGATCGACGCGGATACCATTCACAGCTAAAGATTGATTTGCATGAGTTTCAAGCCAATCAATGACAGGAAGAAATGTTACTTTCAAATTTCCACGGCGAACCAAACGCAGCTGTGCATTCAACCCAGCTACAAGACGGTGCCATATCCATGAGGGAACAGCCTGAAATGGATATGGCATGAGATTCTGAGGAAAGTGTCAGGACATGAGCAGTGCAGTTTGAAAGATCTTAACATGATACCTGGCTCATAAGACTAGTGAGCACACTGTCACTATGAAGTGAAAACGGAGCCATGTAACTTCCATCACCTCCAAAGATCAAAGCCATTGGAAACCTTTGACGAAGACGAGGTGGAAGATCAGGCCTTTTTTCATCTCCCCCGAGGAAGAAATCTACATATCCAAGCATCAGATCTGGAGTCGCGGTCACCTAGAAATTTGAAAACAAGGGATCATCTTAAATCCAATAGATTGATGAATGGAAATGAGAACGGACATAAACAGTATACAGTTGACCAAAGAGAGGACAGTAGGACACAAGAAACTATAAAAGGGTCATTTACAGATGGTATCTCTAAATCTGAACGTGACTCTACTGTCTACTCTAGTGGACCCAAATAAATTCAGTGACAATGTATTCAGATATGTCGATAATATTAGTAACAACACAAAGTCTTGCTATCGACCCAAAAAGTACCATCTTTGAGAGTACTACAAATCATGGAAGTTTTGGAGGCCTCCCTTCTGCCAGTATTTAAATATTTTTAGTAAGTTACAGTAATAGGTTCTCTCACTATGCAAGCAGCACCATAAGTTTTAAGTGCACATGAACGGCAAGATCCACTTTAAGAACTTTGCATTTCGAATTTATGAGAATGACCAAGAGCTTAAAAGGCATTCGAATTTTCTGAGAAACTAAGTCAGACCTTGAGGCCTTCATACAGTGCACGTGAACGGCAAGACCGTAGGCATGAATGGTCATATTCAGAGCGAACAAATTCGCGAAGTCTCTGTAGTTTCTTTCTCCTACGCCACTGTTGCCATGACCAAGCCAAGGGGTAGGCAAGGATACAGAGAATACTGTAAATAGATCCTTCCCACCACTGATAAGCAGCAAGGGTGTTTATCTCATCGACAAATCGGTTAAACGCGTCTTCATATCTGACAAGGAGATAGCAAAATTAGAACACCATTTCAAGTAATTTTGATAGCACTTCCAAAATGCAGATTAAAAAGGTTATTCGAATCAAAAAAGCAACTCAACAAAGCTCAGGGGGTAAAAGAAAAGGACCACAAAGATTGAATCTGATCGATCAGTATCTAGGTTCAGTTGAGAACATGAATGCATACACAATCTCTGTAATTTGTTCTGGTGGGCTGTGTGGGAGATGCCAAGGTTCACTGAAGGTGTTGGGACCCATGAAATACATCCTGTGTACATGACCATGTGACTCTTCAGCCCTATTAGTTTCCAAGACCTGAAGAAATATCAAAATTTCTATCAGAATTCAAGACGGCTCTGATAAAAAAGAATTCAGGATGGCACATGGCACTTGCTATATGCAGAGAAGGTATGAAGTACCTCATTTAGTGATTCTAGGAAGGGAAAAGAATGATCAATTTGGGACCCTTGTTGAGTTGGTGCTGGCCCAGGTAACTCATCAGTGCCGACAAATTTCATACGAGCAACACTTAAAACAAGAGCTAGCAAGATAAGAAGGCCCGAAAGAAGTAGGCCAAATAACCACGGTCCTCCAAAAGTGTATATTAACTCCTCTAGAGCTGTATAACAGTGAGGCATGCGATATCTGTCAGACACACATCTGTAGGGGCATGGAGTTTCAGCAGCACCTCCTATTAAACATAAGAAAAGTTAGAAATATTCAAATAACAGAATTGTCTGGATGCCTATCTAGTACATCAATCTACAAACTAAACAAGGTGAAAGGATCTAAACTAAATCCAGATAGAAAACATGACATGGCAGCAGATTCAAATTTTAAGTAAAATTTTGTTCTGCGATAGCAATTTCACTTTATACTGCACAAGAAAAACAGAGAATTACCTCGGACATTTATGTATATAGCGCGATGAGGGAGTTCGTCTGGGGGGCATGGAAAGCATAGAGATTTAGAAGATCCAGTGACATTTTTATACGTTCCTAGAGGGCATTCCTGCAGTTTACACAGACAATTACCATCACATTAAGTGGCGCTGGAGTCACAACATGGCCACCAGAACCAGAGCTAAGGGAGATATCCAATTGTTCAATGTTTACCAAACAAAAAAAAATGGACCGAGATATTACACATTATCAAGATACAGAATATTAGGGTAGGCCATTATCTGTATTACCAACCAAACTTTACTGCCTAATATGTTTGTAACATATAAACAAGTTACCTTGCAGAATGTACCATAAAGGCCTTTTGGGCAAGCTTTTCCTGTGACCGTTCCATTCCCACCAGAAAATCCCTTCCCTTTACTGACTCCTCCACTGTATACGAGTACACAATTAGTATACGAACAATATGTACACATAGCTCAAAACATTACAGTAATGTGATATGGATTATTTGGCGGGGATTAGATCACACGATACAGCAGAGGCAGAACCTGGTTCGCCCTCCCTTGGAGGCTCTGAACCAATCTCGCCCTCTTTCGAGGCTCTGAGAATTATGGTTATACTTCTGCTTATCTTCTGATTGATACAACTCCTCTCATTATATAGAGAGGTTGACTTGACCCTAAACAATAAACTACCAATCCGGTACTAAAAAGGCCTAACCCCTAACCTACTGGCGCGCTACAGTACCCGCGCTACAGTACCAGCGGTACTGTTCACAGGCTGGGCCCTAGAAGGCCTCCAGCCAGCCCACTGACCATAACAAATGTCAGACATGTACAGTAGCTACAGGTGATGAAAGGGAAAATTTAGAAATTTAAAACTAAACTATATCATGCTCATGCACATCACAGCTCAACTGTTCTGCTGTAAAAGATACGATAACTCCAACAGCCAGATGCAAAAAAGAAAGAAAAGGATAATAAGAAGTCTGAAAATAATGGCACAAGATACAAAATCGATAAGGCTGGCAGAGCTCCTAATTTTAGTTCCCAAAAATCAAGGAATACAGTATAAAATAGTTCTTCAGCTTTTCCTTGGCCTTATTGTCTCATAATATCAATTGTCAAGCATGTCATCAGAGTTGCATAAGAGTAGATTTGGATAGTAGTTAAAAGAATAGAAGCAATATTAAATTTGAAGTAAAACACACAAGCATATAGATAAACTGATACCACATGTAATGACCTAAAACACCAAGTAGTCTTTTATGAGTGATAAAAACAAATACTAAAGAAAATATCAGACCAGACCTTGTACGTATTGATCCCTTAACAGCTGCAAAAGGAACATATTCATCTCCAGTAGGAATATTAGACCAATGGAAGTGAATCCTTCCCCCTCCACCTCCACCACTGCCAGCACTTCCGAAGCCACCAGCACTCGAAAGGACAGAGCTTTCCGCCAAGAACAAAGTGTGCACAAATAGAAGAATTGTGCCCCCAGAACCACCACCAGGTCCTCCAATAGAGGCATTAGTAACCATGTTAGCATAGCTGCCACCATTTGATTCTACTGAACCATAGAGGGCAAGACTTGGCAACGAATACTCCCATGAGCCCATCACTGGAAAGCAGTTACAGAAAATATTAAAAGACACATTTTTAAGGCATAATATGAGCCAAAACTGAGGACAATAGGAGCATGTGATACGGAAACTATGCCGACATACGCACATGCAGCCATTCTAAGCATCGTGGAGTAAAACAGAAAAAGTTTTGTGTTACTCTCATGCCAAATAAGTAACAAAGAATAGCATGCAGAACGGAGAGGGCAATATAGAGTGGAACTACTTATTCTTCAATTGTCAGTTTAGCATATAAGCTTTTTTTCTGCCTAAAATATTAAACCGTGACATGTCAACAGGCTGGGTGAATTCTACTTATCATTGTTGAGATATGTTCACAATAAATAGTTAACGATTAAGTGCCACTCTCTTATACTCAGCAACCAAACAACTCTGAAAGTTTCCACAATAACTCTGGACTGTAATGGCGGAGCTAATGATATGATCTTTCAGGAGGACACGAGCTGTCCCTATAGATTATAGTTGCTGAAGGCAACAAGCGATTGGAGAGTTGCTGTAAATGCAGAAAGATAAAAATTACCCAAGCCTGATGCGCTGATGGTCCCAGATGTATGTACTGTGACACTTCTTGCCCTATTGAAATGAATTACAGTTCCTTGCACGAGACCCCAGACATCAATATCTTCAACACGGCATACCTAAATGGGAGAAGTGGCCATACGATAAGTTGTATGAGTAAAACCACCTGGAAATTATGTAGAAGTGTGTGAAAACTGAGTGTACCTGAAGGGTAAATGACAACGAAGAATTTAGATTGCAATCTTCTGGTGGATGTATAATTTCCACAGGACAGCTATCATCTTCACAATTCAGCTTTGGAGCCCTAATTGATGCACAAGAGATCATTAGCGAGCAAAAAGATTCCCAAGACAGGAAATGTGGAAAAAAAGAACATCTTAATGTGATAGCTAAAGGTGAAAGTATTTACACATCATCGCTACTTCTGTTTACAAGTGGGCCCCGTAAAATAGAACCAGGTCCAACCTACAAAACGAATATTATCACTATTCTTTCTTTCAACTCGTTCCATAAGGGTAAAAGGTAACATAATACCTCGCTTTCAAAAAAAAAATACCTCATGTGAAAACATATTGAACATTCAATCTGAGCAGTTGTAAACTAGAATTACAAGTACAGAAAAAAAAAATACATTCACAATATACCATGACACAGCAGAAGAAAGTATGGCACTCATAACAGCAGTACAAATTATTGCCTGGATACACTTAAGCTAAACGGAGACATGATTATACGAACCATCAAGATTAGCATAGCTATAGAAACGATCTCGGGTTCAATATGCGAGCTGTAAATAACCACAGACAAGTTTCAAAATGCAGCTGAATGTCATGACTAAATATATTGCCAGGGGAAAAACACGGTTAGGATGCTCTGAAATATCCCCGCAAGAAAAAAAGACATCAGAATAGGCAATGGATTGAGAGAACAAAAGCACTAAAGCTGAAAAGCATATAAATCATACTTGTATGCTATAGAATAGTGACAAAATAAGGCGTTGTGCCTCAATTGTGTCTCCATCCCCAGATAAATTCAGCAGACCTTGACCACGAACTCCAAGATTAGCATTAGAATGTATCACAGATGATTCCTGAAATGTATAGGAGCAAAAATATGCATATTAAGAATAATGAGCAAAATAGAAAAACAGTCATTAATATTGGAGCAACAATGTACCTTCAGAACTATCAAATTGCTAGCATCCAACAAAGAAGTTGCAACTATCGAATCTCCACCACCATCAATTAACATTCTGGAGTTCCACATAAGGAGCATCTTTACAGACATTCTCAAAGCACCGAACACCTGGAAAAAAAATCAATTTAGCGTGCAACAATCAATACATATAAAGCAGGCACACCAAGCTGAAGGTGAATAAATGAACATCACAAGAGATCAACAGGAAAAAAAAATGACCTTGATTGTTGAGTCACTCATAAGAAGCTCCTCAGCCATCAGTTCAAACTCCGAGTATGGATAACGAGTGAGACCAAAAGTTAGAACAGCACCAGAAAGAAGGCTAAGTTGCCCTTGGACCTAAAAATTACAAATAATCAGTTGCATACATAAATATTTAGAGAGAAAGCAGAAAAATAATAGGATAAAAGAAGAGACTCCACCATAGGCTCATGTCTAATTTTATAGAAAATGTGCCCCAATATAGCTTATGCAAAATATGTGTAGTACTTATTTTATGGAGATGTAAAAGAGCTTCAGTGACGACGGAGAAAAAAGAAATCTAATATATAGCATCAAGACTCCAGTAACTACTAAGTACTAGCATATAGCCGTCAACTGTAATTTCTTGAAAGTTGAAATATAAAATAGTTGAGGGCGCTTTTCTTGTTTAAAATGATGCCATGATATACACAACACATTTACACTTCAGTGCTTTTGATTGTGACCTCTAGGATGCAGTTTCCTCTGATATACAATTGAGACATTGACTTGTACAGCATATGCATACACAAACAAAGTTATGATGTATTATTGTCTTTCTGTAGTCTATAAAGGATATATAATTCGACAATAAACTGAAAAACAAGAAAAGCAACATTACAGGATTCAATGATTCAATGTCAGCACAATTTATAAATATTACTAAGAAGGCACCATGGTTGGTAGAGCGTGAATCAAGATAGCATTACAAGGTCAGATACCTGAACTCGACTCCAGAGCAAGGGAACAGCAACTTTTGCATGATTTCTCACAAAAACATTTGTCCACAGTGGCTGATTTGGGAACTCTAAAAGAAGAGTGTCTGTCTGTGTACTCAAATTATTGTTACTAACAATAAGACTCTTTGGTACTGCTTCATAAAGAGTTCCAGCAGCTCCTGCATTATCCGGACAGCCTGAACTCCTTCCCCCTGAAAAGATGCATATATTAATTTTAAACAAGATAAATCCATAAGCATCTTATCAATAGCTTCAGATGTGCATCATTGGAAAGTTAACAAGACTAATGAGTTTCATTGCAAGCACCCATAACATGCTGAGGCCTACGAGTTAAGAGTGAAAAGGAATAGTCCGATGCTTCTATAGATAAGCAAACATATTTTCTTGTCCTGATACAAGCACTACATGGATTGCAGGTCTCCTGAAAAATTATAGCTGCTAAATCTAAATTCAAAGAATACAAGAAAGAAGGGAAGTAAAGATCAATTCAGTTATGAGCCTGGATGGATTTAGAAAGGCAACAATATATACCCAAAGCTAAAATAACAAAACAGGCAACTCAACACTGAAACAGATGGTAAGCTATATGCATGTGCAACTCGTCCAAAAGGGAAACCTGTTAACACTAAAAACTGAGTAAAGTAAGAAAAAGGAGCAAGTTACCATGAACAAAAATCTGGGTGTCATCATGTCTACTAAAAACGTTAATAGAAACTCGTCCTCCACCTCCCCCAGCCAAACCATCACCCCCGGAAGCACTGATCTTGCCACCACCATGCCTGTTGCCAGCAGAAGATCAGAAGAGATGAAAAAACTGCAAGATCTTAAAACAAAACAAACTTACAAATGAACAGAGGTTCCTCGACTGCCCCTTTTCATACATAATATTTATATCATTGCGGCCAGCACCACGCACTGTTAAGCGGAGACATGATTATACGAACCATCAAGATTAGCATAGCTATAGAAACGGTCTCGGGTTCAATATGTGAACTGTAAATAACCACAGACAAGTTTCAAAATGCAGCTGAATGTCATGACTAAATATATTGCCAGGGGAAAAACACGGTTAGGATGCTCTGAAATATCCCCGCAAGAAAAAAAGACATCAGAATAGGCAATGGATTGAGAGAACAAAAGCACTAAAGCTGAAAAGCATATAAATCATACTTGTATGCCTGTCTCTTATACACATCTAGATGTGTATAAGAGACAGGATTATGTC
>OAMR01000069.1:854233-869003 GCA_900205405.1 Echinochloa crus-galli
CGAGGAGCAGCAGGAGGCGGAGATTGAGGAGGGGGCGGAGATGGCAGGCCATGGGGTGGGACGCATCAGAGTCCAGGCTCTATGGGGGTTGGCTGCACCGGCACTGGGTGGGTTCCCGACGCCGCGCGTACGGTGGCCGCCGGCGACGGCGGCGGCGGCGGCGGCGGCGAGTTGGGTTTGGTGCGTCGATTTGGGTTTAGCCCCCTTTTACCCTTTCCATTTCGCTCCGATTTCCTCTTTCGGTTTTGATGGATTTGGAGGGGGGGAAGAGGAGGGCGGAGGGAGAAAGGCTGCGGGGCGTCGGATCCGCCTCGAGATTCGTGAGAGGAGGTGCGGGGTTGGCTCCGTGTGTGGACTGCGGTAGAGACAAGTGGAGCATACCACGCTGGTGTTTTTCACTTGTCCTTTTTGTTTTGTTTTTATTTTTATTTTTCCAGCCGATGCTTTTTTTATCGAAAATTTAGATTTCACTGATGATCTCACGTTTCGGTCCCATCAAGTATCCAAAATAAAGTAGGCTTATCTCCAAAAAGACCTTTGCTGCCTTTAGAAATTTATTTGGCATTTTTAGGGCAAATATAGCAATATGTGATGTAAGTTTTTTGAATGGCAAATTTAATTGAACAGTCTAGGAAGCTTCACTTTATCTAGTTTGTGTAAATCGATTTTGCTGAGACGGAGAACAGATTGGTGTTAATTAACTTGACGAAAGAGCATGAAGGACCTTTTTGAAAGGAAAAGAGAGAGAGATTGGCAGATATTGGATTTATCCGGAACCTTATCGAGTAAGTCATCCAAAAGGGACACCATGTTTTTGTGAAAGACCCCTGTCCTGTGGTGTGAGTCACAGGCTTACCCATTTCTTTCATGGAAGTGCGTATACGGTTTATCTGTATTTTATTGCCTTTATTTGACGTGCAGAAGTTGGGGATTTGCTCTCTTTCTTTTGTTTTGTTGCTAGCACAAAATCCGTCTTTTCTTTCTTTCATTCATTTCTTCCATTGAGCTGATGTCATCGAAGATTTCAAAGGTAATTCAGTCTTTGCCAAGAAAGAAAGATCCACAGGGTGAATTCTGTTGGAGAGAGATGGCTGGCCAAAGAGAAGACACTGATCTACTTCTAATTCAATGCAAAAAAAAAACACAAATGACAGGTGTTTAATTAAAAGAACTACTAATTTTGCTATTTGGGGTGAAAGTGCTACGTGTATTTGGCTTCACAAAGTAGGATGCCGCCCAGTGGAAGGGTGTTTAGTTCCCGAAAAGTGAAGGTAAAGTTTGGTGAAAATGTCACATCGAATATTGTAGTGCACTGTAGCACTTTTCGTTTATTTGTGGTAATCGTTGTCCTACCATGACCTAACTAAGCTTAAAAGATTCGTCTCGTCGTGTACATCAAAACCATGTATTTAGTTGTCCTACCAGGAGGGAGGTTTGATATGATAGATGAATGGTGAAGTTTGAAGAGAGAATTTTTGTGTTTTGAAGGGACTAAACAGGGTCCAAGTATCTATCTTGCAGACTCTTGAAGTAACTTGGGGAGAAAACAATTCCCAAGAAACCAAAGTTGCAAAAGGTAAAGAGTCACAGCAAGGAGGCAGTGTGGTGAGTGAATAAACCATGGGAATCTCTTGAAAACAGCGGGCCTTCATGCCCAAGGAACTATGCGTAGTGGGAAAGTATATCTGCCTGGGAGAAATCGGTGGACAGAGAAGAAGTAAACGGTGCTCTTTACCCCCCTTCCTCTCCTTTTCAGTGATGCAAGAAAATGGACTTCCAGGGTGATGCAGGCACGATCGAACGGAAGCTTTGGTTTTTCTTTCGATTCAATAAAGGTACCCGGCTGCTTTGTTGACATTTTTTCTGCTCAATTTTTTAGGGGGTGTACTCTGTTGAGGAAACTACAGAGTTTTTGGTCAAGGAAAACAAGATAAATAATATCCATCAATAAGAAAAGGAGATGAAAAGTGCATTCAAATGTCTATGTTCTTCTCTCAGTTCTTTATTTAAACCTTGGTTTGCAGCCATTCGTTGAAGGAGGTAGCAGTAGCAGCAAGAAGAAAAACAATAATAGACAGCTGGGCTCAAGGTTGCATAGAACCCACTGTACGTTTTTAAGATGGATGCTTTTTCAGCGGACAGAAGGCAAGACAAAGAAGTTGAGGAAACTGCAGAGGTTTTTGGTCAAGAAAAACTAGATAAAATAATATCCATCAATAAGAAAAGGAGATGAAAAGTGCATTGAAATGTCAAATGTCTATGTTCTTCTCTTAGTTCTTTATTTAAACCTTGATTTGCGACCATTCGTTGAAGGAGGTAGCAGTAGCAAGCAGCAAAAAGAAAAAAAAAACAATAATAGACAGCTGGGTTCAAGGTTGCATAGAACCCACTGTACGTTTTTAAGACGAATGCTTTTTCAGCGGACAGAAGGCGAGACGAGGCTTGTTTAGATGTTAGAATTAGGAGGGTGAATTTGAGAGTACGATGTCACTTCATAATCATTGCGTCACTGTAGCATTTCGTTTGTATTTGTGAAAAATTGTTCAAAAATTGATTAATTAGGCTCAAAATGTTCGTCTCGCAGAGCACAACAAAACTGTGTAATTAGTTTTTAATTTCATCTACATTTAGTACTTCATTCAAAAAGAAGATTCTCCATCACATAAATCTTCCTTTTGCATAGTAAATTTGGGAGTGAAATTTAGCATCCAAAAGAAGTTCAAAGCCAAACGGACTGTCTCGTTCTCCTTGGCCCGGATCGGAGAGCTTGACGACGTACTGTTGGCGTCTGTCAGTGTCAACCTCAACTAATTAATCCACATTTACAAGCAGCAGTTAAGGTGGGCTTAATCTAATCAAGATTACCACTAGTACTCCGTAGCACACAGTGCACGCAGACCCAACATGGTGGCAGGACAGTTAATGGGGGCGATTAATCCCCAGCTAGTGGAACACAAGTTGGTACCCACTGATGCATCGTTAATCACAGGACATCCAGTACAGCGACTACTGCAGGTCTATGCAAGTCTTCTTTTTTAGGGCTCTGCTGTCTGCCCCTCATCATGTTTACAGTAGGTTCCAGAATTGAATTCAGACAAGTCGTTGACGTGATCATGAACGCCTATCGAGAATCACTGCTAGGATTTCAAAGCCCTAATCAGTCATCAGTATCCCTATGATTAATTAAATTAGGGTCACCGGCCGAGTGTTAGAGCGACGGCGACCCTACGGGCTGGGCTGGCCGCCACTGTTATGTCATGTGCGATCTGAATGGAACACACGTGCGGTAAATGCATTTCTGCAAGGGGAAAAGGTCTTCATCTCTTGCCACTTAGCACAACATCATCAGGTACAAACAGAGCCAACAATGCTGATTATAGCTAATTCATTAAACTGCAGGGCCTACCAATTTGTTCTACTGGTGTTCAGTTGGTAACTATTTTCCAAACTTCGATTAATTAACTAGCTCACCAATTTATTCTGCTGGTCTTCAATTGTCACTGTTTTCTAAATCATATTATACTTCATCAACTAGCTTGTATGCCCGTATCTCAGTTCACTCAGCATACAGAGAGCAGAGCGGGAATTAAAATCATGCAAGAAACACTCACATCGTTGAAGCCTTTATATAGATGCTGCCCCCAGAACCCCCTCCGCCCTTCTCATTGCTATCACCGCCATCAGCGAGCACTGTGCCATTCATGACCAGGTCCTGAGCAAACAGCCACACGATGCCACCACCTGCACCACCATAGTCCTTCTCGACACTGGTAGAGCCCCCTTTGCTCCCATAGCTACACGGGTGTTCGAGGTCCGACCAGGCATAGGCATCACCGCCCCATGAATCCTCCTGCGTCTGCCCATCCTTGACGAAGCAGCTTGCACCACGGCCGCCGTGCCCACCACCGTCGCCGTGCGTCCCCGTCGGGACGCCACTGGTCCGGTCGGGCGGATCGCCGGCGAGCGCCGTGGTGTTCACAACAACGGTGTCGGCGACCGTGATGTTGGTGGCGATCAACGAGACCCTCCCGGCCGTGACGCGCACGCCGCGGCTGAGCCGAACCTCGCCGGAGAGATTGGCAGATATGACGCACCCGGCCTTCTTGCAGGTCAGGGAGGCGCCGGAGAGGAGCACGAGGCTGCCCTTCCCCGTGATGTTGACGTCCCCGCCCAGCTCGACCTCCTCGGAGACCTCGCAGCGCGTGCGGAAGTCCCCCTTCCCGTGGAGGTCCCCCGCGCAGGTCGCCGCCGGCGCCACCGGCGCCGGGGGCGGGGGCGCCGTCGTCATGCTAATTGGGTAGAATTCATTGGAATGGCTGCAAACCAAGGTTTAAATAAAGAACTGAGAGAAGAACATAGACATTTGAATGCACTTTTCATCTCCTTTTCTTATTGATGGATATTATTTATCTTGTTTTCCTTGACCAAAAACTCTGTAGTTTCCTCAACAGAGTACACCCCCTAAAAAATTGAGCAGAAAAAATGTCAACAAAGCAGCCGGGTACCTTTATTGAATCGAAAGAAAAACCAAAGCTTCCGTTCCATCGTGCCTGCATCACACCCTGGAAGTCCATTTTCTTGCATCACTGAAAAGGAGAGGAAGGGGGGAAAAGAGCACCGTTTACTTCTTCTCTGTCCACCGATTTCTCCCAGGCAGATATACTTTCCCACTACGCATAGTTCCTTGGGCATGAAGGCCCGCTGTTTTCAAGAGATTCCCATGGTTTATTCACTCACCACACTGCCTCCTTGCTGTGACTCTTTACCTTTTGCAACTTTGGCTTCTTGGGAATTGTTTTCTCCCCAAGTTACTTCAAGAGTCTGCAAGATAGATACTTGATTCCACTGAGTGGCATCCAACTTTGTGAAGCCAAATACACGTACCACTTTCACCCCAAATAGCAAAATTAGTACTACCTCTATTTTTATTTATATGATCTCAGTGGCAGGAAACTTAGGCCAAATAACACTAAAGTTGATGTCCGGAATGTCATCAAAATGAAAACGGAGGTAGTAGTTCTTTTAATTAAACACCCGTCACTTGTTTTATTTGCATTGAATTAGAAGTAGATCAGTGCCTTCTCTTTGGCTAGACATCTCTTTCCAACAGAATCCCTCCTGTGGATGTTTCTTTCTTGAAACCAATACTGAATTACCTTTGAAACCTTCCATGACATCAGCTCACTGGAGAAAGAAAGAAAGAAAAGACGGATTTTGCGCTAGCAACAAAACAAAAACAAAGAGAGCAAATCCCCAACTTCTGCACGGCAAATAAAGGCAATAAAATACAGGCCTTGTTTAGATCCTAAATTCTACCCCAAAGTTCACTATGCAAAAAGAAGATTCCTATCACATCAAAATGTCATAGCATGCATGGAGTACTCAATATAGATAAAATCAAAACTAATTGCACAGTTTTGTTGTACTCTACGAGACGAACATTTTGAGCCTAATTAATACATTTTTGGATAATTTTTTACACATACAAACGAAATGCTACAGTGACACACGCGCCCCAAAAGGTTAAAGTTTGCTCCCAAATTTGGAAACTAAGGCCACAGATAAACCGTATACGCACTTCCATGAAAGAAATGGATAAGCCTGTGACTCACACTACAAGACAGACCTCTCTCGCGAGCTGTCTGTCGGAACTCCACAAGAAAAACAAAACTCGTGCCTGATCACACAAAACGCATTCCGATAATTCAGACATTCTTGGTCTGAAGAACAACAAGACCGACGTGCAGTGCAGGCAGAATGCATTCTAGAATTATCCATCCCCTGTAGCTGTTTCTTTCAGTTCCAGCGACCCTTTGGCCGTCTCCTCCTCCTGGCTACAAGAAGCAACCGCGTCGAATCTGCCGTCGGCGTCGGCGCTTTTCTTCCTCCCGACGGCGGTCCCTTTCGGAGATCATCGCCATCGGGGTTGTGTCATCCTGGCCGAAAGGGCGCGCGGCCGACCAGGCCCCACGCCGCCCCGACGAGAAAACGACCGGCCGGCCGGTGATCTGATGCGATCGATCATGCGATTTGACCTGCGGAGAACGAAGCCAGGCGGAGATCCATCCATCCATCGATCGAGCTTGTCTGCGTGTGGTCGAAAAGTGGCTTTGGCTGACGGGCGGCTCTGCTTGGTGTGTTCCATTCAGATCGCACATGACATAACAGTGGCGGCCAGCCCAGCCCGTAGGGTCGCCGTCGCTCTAACACTGGGCCGGTGACCCTAATTTAATCAAACATAGGGATACTGATGACTGATTAGGGCTTTGAAATCCTAGCAGTGGTTCTCGAGAGGCGTACGTTCATGATCACGTCAACGGCTTGTCTGAATTCTGGAACCTAAACATGATGAGGAGCAGACAGCGGAGCCCTAAAAAAGAAGACTTGCATAGGCCTGCAGTAGTCGCTGTACTGGATGTCCTGTGATTACGATGTCCTCAGTGGGTACCAACTTGTGTTCCACTAGCTGGGGATTAATCGCCCCATTAACTGTCCTGCCACCATGTTGGGTCTGCGTGCACTGTGTGCGCTAGTAATCTTGATTAGATTAAGCCCACCTTAACTGCTGCTTGTAAATGTGGATTAATTAGTTGAGGTTGACACTGACAGACCGCCAACAGTACGTCGTCAAGCTCTCCGATCCGGCCAAGGAGAACGAGACAGTCCGTTTATGCAAGTCTTCTTTTTTAGGGCTCCGCTGTCTGCTCCTCATCATGTTTAGGTTCCAGAATTCAGACAAGCCGTTGACGTGATCATGAACGTACGCCTCTCGAGAACCACTGCTAGGATTTCAAAGCCCTAATCAGTCATCAGTATCCCTATGATTAATTAAATTAGGGTCACCGGCCGAGTGTTAGAGCGACGGCGACCCTACGGGCTGGGCTGGCCGCCACTGTTATGTCATGTGCGATCTGAATGGAACACACCAAGCAGAGCCGCCCGTCAGGCAAAGCCACTTTTCGACCACACGCAGACAAGCTCGATCGATGGATGGATGGATCTCCGCCTGGCTTCGTTCTCCGCAGGTCAAATCGCATGATCGATCGCATCAGATCACCGGCCGGCCGGTCGTTTTCTCGTCGGGGCGGCGTGGGGCCTGGTCGGCCGCGCGCCCTTTCGGCCAGGATGACACAACCCCGATGGCGATGATCTCCGAAAGGGACCGCCGTCGGGAGGAAGAAAAGCGCCGACGCCGACGGCGGATTCGACGCCGATCGACGCTTGCGGTGGCTTATTGTAGCCGGGAGGAGACGGCCAAAGGGTAGCTCGCTGGAACCGAGGCCCTGTTTAGATCCCAAATTCAACTCCCAAATTTACTATGTAAAAAGAAGATTCTTCGTCACATCAAAATGTCATACTATGCATGCAGTACTAAATGTAGATGAAATCAAAAACTAATTGTACAGTTTTGTTGTACTCCGTGAGACAACATTTTAAGCCTAATTAATCCATTTTTGGACAATTTTTCATATATACAAACAAAATGCTACAGTGTCGCAATGATTACGAGGTGACACTGTACTCCCAAATTTCCCTCCCAAATTTGGGATCTAAATCAGGCCCGAAAGAAACAGCTACAGGGGATAGTGATGTAGAATTCCCTGCCCTAGAATATGCATTCTGCCTGCACCGCACGACGCACGTCGGTCTCGATGTTCTTCAGACCAAGAATGTCTGAATTATCGGAATGCGTTTTGTGTGATCAGGCACGAGTTTTGTTTTTCTTGTGGAGCTCCGACGACAGCTCGCGCGAGAGAGGTGCAGAGTTTTCGGCCGGTCAGCGTCGCCTGAGTACTCGTGGTGGTACGGTGCTCAGGAGGGGTCTCTCGTCGTAGCAGCCTCGTCCTCGTGGGAGCCTCTCGATTCAGCAACACAGCCTAGCTAGTAGCTACGCTACGCTGTGATGTGAAGATGAGACCTGAAGCTGACAATCTGTCATCTCTCTATCTGCCGATCGATCGGTGTGTGACTCTTCTCTCCCCCCAGCACTTTCTTTCTTCTGGGTTCAAAAAATAAATTCTTCTGGGTGAGGAAGAGAGAGACTGGCCATCTTTTTCCTCCAGAGGACCTCAACAAAGGAAAAAGGACATGAACAAAAAGACTTGGCTTCTGCTTTTCTTGCAGCCTCACCAAAACTGCACGCAATCGATCCCTGTCAAAAGAAAGGGAAAAAAAATAGCAGTACGGCCCATAAAACTAACACACCGGACCAGCCCGTGCAGCTCTAAGCCCAACCAAGAACGTGATGGGCGAGCCGACCAAGAGGGCAGAGCATCATCCGTTGGGCTTGTGGGCCTATTGGTCCAGGCTTTTCGGCGTAGCGCGAGCTTCCGGCCCATCTTTTTTGCTGTGTGTGCATGCCTTCATCCATGCGTCACGCTCCATGAGATGAGACCATGCATGCACCGGCAATCGACCGGCAGCGGCAGTAAAGAGCTTATTCCGTTTGCCACAAACATGTCGAACGTTGTTTCTAGTAGATCCCAAAGCCTACGTACCGTCTAGCTAGGTTCTGTCAGCACCATTTTAATTTGCGTCTAGCTTCTTCTTCCCGCCAAATTAAGTATCGTTAACGAACTAACCAACGCGAGTGTCAAATTCTAAAAGGAATTCTCAGGAATGGCATCGATACCCAGAGCTATATACTCCCTCCGTCCACAGAAGAATGCAATTCTCGCTTTTCGATGAGTCAAACCATTTGAACTTTGACTAAAGATATGTAAAAAAGTAATAACATTCATGAAACAAAGTAAGTACCATTAGATTAGTTATAGAATAAATTTTCATAATAAATTTATTTAGAGATATAAGTTCTAATACTATTTACTATAAATTTAATCAAAATTGAGCTAGTTTGACTGGCACGGATCCCATAGTTACATTCTTTGTTGGACAGAGGTAGTATATCTTACGGATTCTAGATATAGCCAGCGTGCTACAATATATATCTGCACATATATAGTAGCCGGCTTCTAGGTTCATTGTCCATAGCCGCTGTTTTCATTACTATATCATATCAATCAAACACGATGAGAATCAGATCCGTTAATTTTTCTTCGATCATGAATGCCTTGGCGTGGGTAATAATATAATTACCGTTTGTTGACATTCCTATGCCTGATGAAAAGCAGCAGAAGTCGAATATCTGTATCTATATTTGAGCGACACTACGGCAGGCCAGAGGCCGACCTGAACTTCTCATTAATTGGGCCGGCAAAACCATATATTACATAGAAAGTTGCAAGCACAATGCAACACATAAAACGAGAAGAGTACAGGGGAACACGCCGGGAAGAAAACTAACTTTCATACAACACAAATGGCTCACATTAGCCGAAGATACACTGGTTGTCCTTTGCAAGGGTCGTCATCGAGCAATGTACTTGCCAGCTTCACCCGAGCCATTGCGTTTCCACACCACCCCTCGTAGCTACGCCACACCGCTGCCTCTTGTTCTCTCCAACGGAGGGGGACTTGGGGTGGGAGAAACAGTAGGCCAAGGTTAACTGAAAACGCCGACCTCCCTTCAAGCTGGCAGGAGCACCTTTCGCAGCGTATCCGGTCTCCACCTTCCTCCATCCAACGCCCTTTGGGGGAAGGAAGCCCCAAAGGAGAGACGGCCGGCAACATGGACACACCCGGTATATGATTTAGTGGCACCACCAACAAGGAGTGCGGCGACGATGAAGCAGAGGTGCCAATCACGAACACAAGGTGGCAGACAACCAAGAAGAAGGAGGAACACGAACACCCACCGATCCCAGAGGATCAGCTCCGTGCGACAGAGAACATGGTGCTCACCATGATGCCCCCAATAGGGAAAAAGCGACACCCCAAGAGTGCCGTCACCATGGCCACCGACAGAATGTCGGCAAAGGTGTTAACCCGACTTGACACCATGCCTGCCGCCCGCACAAGGTCATGACAGTGGCTCACTCCTCATCGCTTCCATGTCGCCAGCACGGGAACAGGACCGGCGCAGACCGCAGCACCACCTCGGCGCCCCAGCCTGGTCCAGCAGCCCCCCAGCCCTGCCACCGCGGCGGCGCTAACCCAAAGTGACGAACTAGGAAGAGGAGGAGCATACCGCCGGCAGCAGCAGCAGGCCAAGACAACTGAAGCAGGCCACAGCAGCCCGTAACCCGCCGCCGCCGGCCTGGGGCATTCAGCACGTGAGGTGCCAGATCTGGTCGCATAACAGCCTTCGCCCCAGGCGCCGCCGGCCGCGCCCGCTGACGAACGCAGCAAGCCAGGACCCTTCCCCGGCCCCTGTCCGCCGCCGGCCGTCGCCAGGCGCAGCCGCCCGCCGCCACAGTCGCCCCCCTCCCCAATCCACCTCCGCCCCCCTCAGCGCACCAGAAGAACCGCGCCTTCCCCGGCGCAGGGCCACCAGATCCGGACGAGGGCAGCCCGGATCCGTGGCCAACCACTGCCGCCGACGAGGGAGGCCATCAGCACCGGCGAAGGTCCCAAAGGGACGGAACGGTCCCGCGCGACCGCCCGGCGTCCCCGGAGGGAAGGAAACGCCGCGCCACCGCCTTCCTAGGGAGCGGCTCGGGCTTCCGTCGCTCCCTCCGGCGGTGGCTCGGCGGTGGAGGACGGCGGGGAGAGGTGGGTGGCGACTAGGGTTGGCTCCGCCCGAGTCGCCGCGCGGGGGCGACGCGAGCGGCCTTTTTTCTCCGGATCTTCAATATCTGTATCTATATATATGCATATGCATACAAGCCAGTGGTTCATTTTATAAGTGGCAACTGATGGTGGAATAATCGATACAGCCTGAAGCTGAAGGTAGGGTACGTGCACGTACAGCTTGATTCAAACCTAAGCAAAAACACCGAGGCTCTGCATATACTCCCTAGTTCCAAAGTACTGTTGATTTGTTCTAAGTAAAATATGTTTAATTCTGACTAAATTTATAGAAAAGTGTGCCAATACCTGTAGTATTAAATCGTCGAATCTACCATTCAATATACTCCTTCACCTCCTTTTTATATATGACATTGATTAGTTTAATTTTGACTAGCCAACATCGTATATAAAACAAAGGAGGTAGTATACTAACAACATAGAGCATGTTCAGCTGGTAAAATGAATAGTGTCCGGCTAGTAGATCGAATAGTATTGTGTGAGAGTAAATAAGCCAAAACAAGTCGAAATAAATCAAGTCTAGATAAGCCGAACAGGCTCATATTTATTTGGTACCGTTTGTATTAATATATTTTTATAGACCTAGTAAAGTTAAAAAAATATTTGAAAGTGAACTATAATCTATCCGATCATTTTTAAAAATTGGAACCTTTTTTGGAAATTTTTGAAAATAAAAAAAAATCAAAACACGTGACAAACAGTGGGCATACACATATGCATCTGTACTCGGCCTATGAATGCATCTATGCATACCCTACCCTTTGAACCTAATTATCCTAGATCTAGTATTGCCGCACTAAGTACATTTTTACCATTTTATGTGTTTAATTAGTACACATGCATTTTTACCAGATTATCCTAGATTCAGTATTGTCGCGCACAATTGGTGTGCCATATATACAATATATGTGCACATGGTAAATTTAGAACATAGTATTTCTTATAACCGCTAGCTTCGTGCGAACATAACTAGAACTACTGAATAACATTTACATGTCCTTTTCCCATTTCACAAATGACACAAATATGGCAGTAGCTACTTGAGAGGGTTTGCTCTTCCCGTCCTCGATGTTGTCTCCAACAGGGGACATAGGGGCAACACCATAGCCACCACATATAGGCCTCTCCTCCATGACATAACATTGGGCCGCCACCCCGCCTGGTCAGTGACGATGGCCAGTAGTGGATCCAAGCAAAGCCTATCGTATTCCCCTGCACATCTCTCCTCTTTATTTCACCACCTCAACCCCCTTAGAGCAAGTATTGTGATGGACGGTAAGCCGGCCTATTCCTACATGGAGGTGAGAGAAACGATGAAAGAGAAGCGTCCGGGCGTCTCCCAACTCGCCCGCTCGACGCCGGCGTAGAAGCGTTGGGCTGCTGCTATTCGTGGAGAAAGCAACAGAGCATTGAATGCTAGCGGGGTCCACCATTTGCATGCACCACCTCACCGAGCGTTAAAGCCGGCTGCCGGCGAATTTACTAATCTTGCTCTTACTCCTTTTCATTTGGTTCATATATATAGGACAAATAGAGAACCGCGCCTTCCCCGGCGCAGGGCCACCAGATCCGGACGAGGGCAGCCCGGATCCGTGGCCAACCACTGCCGCCGACGAGGGAGGCCATCAGCACCGGCGAAGGTCCCAAAGGGACGGAACGGTCCCGCGCGACCGCCCGGCGTCCCCGGAGGGAAGGAAACGCCGCGCCACCGCCTTCCTAGGGAGCGGCTCAGGCTTCCGTTGCTCCCTCCGGCGGTGGCTCGGCGGTGGAGGACGGCGGGGAGAGGTGGGTGGCGACTAGGGTTGGCTCCGCCCGAGTCGCCGCGCGGGGGCGACGCGAGCGGCCTTTTTTCTCCGGATCTTCAATATCTGTATCTATATATATGCATATGCATACAAGCCAGTGGTTCATTTTATAAGTGGCAACTGATGGTGGAATAATCGATACAGCCTGAAGCTGAAGGTAGGGTACGTGCACGTACAGCTTGATTCAAACCTAAGCAAAAACACCGAGGCTCTGCATATACTCCCTAGTTCCAAAGTACTGTTGATTTGTTCTAAGTAAAATATGTTTAATTCTGACTAAATTTATAGAAAAGTGTGCCAATACCTGTAGTATTAAATCGTCGAATCTACCATTCAATATACTCCTTCACCTCCTTTTTATATATGACATTGATTAGTTTAATTTTGACTAGCCAACATCGTATATAAAACAAAGGAGGTAGTATACTAACAACATAGAGCATGTTCAGCTGGTAAAATGAATAGTGTCCGGCTAGTAGATCGAATAGTATTGTGTGAGAGTAAATAAGCCAAAACAAGTCGAAATAAATCAAGTCTAGATAAGCCGAACAGGCTCATATTTATTTGGTACCGTTTGTATTAATATATTTTTATAGACCTAGTAAAGTTAAAAAAATATTTGAAAGTGAACTATAATCTATCCGATCATTTTTAAAAATTGGAACCTTTTTTGGAAATTTTTGAAAATAAAAAAAAATCAAAACACGTGACAAACAGTGGGCATACACATATGCATCTGTACTCGGCCTATGAATGCATCTATGCATACCCTACCCTTTGAACCTAATTATCCTAGATCTAGTATTGCCGCACTAAGTACATTTTTACCATTTTATGTGTTTAATTAGTACACATGCATTTTTACCAGATTATCCTAGATTCAGTATTGTCGCGCACAATTGGTGTGCCATATATACAATATATGTGCACATGGTAAATTTAGAACATAGTATTTCTTATAACCGCTAGCTTCGTGCGAACATAACTAGAACTACTGAATAACATTTACATGTCCTTTTCCCATTTCACAAATGACACAAATATGGCAGTAGCTACTTGAGAGGGTTTGCTCTTCCCGTCCTCGATGTTGTCTCCAACAGGGGACATAGGGGCAACACCATAGCCACCACATATAGGCCTCTCCTCCATGACATAACATTGGGCCGCCACCCCGCCTGGTCAGTGACGATGGCCAGTAGTGGATCCAAGCAAAGCCTATCGTATTCCCCTGCACATCTCTCCTCTTTATTTCACCACCTCAACCCCCTTAGAGCAAGTATTGTGATGGACGGTAAGCCGGCCTATTCCTACATGGAGGTGAGAGAAACGATGAAAGAGAAGCGTCCGGGCGTCTCCCAACTCGCCCGCTCGACGCCGGCGTAGAAGCGTTGGGCTGCTGCTATTCGTGGAGAAAGCAACAGAGCATTGAATGCTAGCGGGGTCCACCATTTGCATGCACCACCTCACCGAGCGTTAAAGCCGGCTGCCGGCGAATTTACTAATCTTGCTCTTACTCCTTTTCATTTGGTTCATATATATAGGACAAATAGACGTTTTTGAGAGCCTATCTGCGTGTTGGCAATTGAGGCCGTGTTTGTTAGAAATGGGTGGGTGAATTTGGGAGTAAGATGTCACTTCGTAATCATTGCGCTACTGTAGCATTTTGTTTGTATTTGTGAAAAATTATCCAAAAATTGATTAATTAGGCTCAAAATGTTCGTCTCGCAGAGCACAACAAAATGGTGTAATTAGTTTTTGATTTCATCTACATTTAGTACTCCATGCATGTTATGACATTTTGATGTGATAGAGAATCTTTTTTTTACATAGTGTATTTGGGAGTTCCTTTTTGGAACTAAACATGGCCTGAACCCGCTTGGATTCTACAACGGGTGCTCTCATGTCAAGCAACGCTACCCCTCTCCCCAGTCTTCAAGTAGTGGTGCCTTAGTATTCCTGAGTGTCGGTACACTACCAGAATCCTTCACATCCGCCCGCCTCCTCCGCCTCGGCCATTTTTGGACCCGGTGCTGATGGGGCTTCAGCACCGGGTCCAACGGCTAGGAGCGGGGGCGGCGCGGAGGTGCGTCCGGGCGGACACATTAGCACCGGGTCGTGGAAAGACCCGGTGCTAAAGGGTGAACATTAGCACCGGGTCGTGCCACGACCCGGTGCTAATGTGTCCGCCCGGACACACCTCCGCGCCGCCCCCGCTCCTAGCCGTTGGACCCGGTGCTGAAGCCCCATCAGCACCGGGTCCAAAAATGGCCGAGGCGGAGGAGGAGGGAGGATGGGATGTATATATGTCCGTTGCTTCA
>OAMR01000069.1:878907-891062 GCA_900205405.1 Echinochloa crus-galli
GGCGGCGGCGTGGGCGCGGGGACCACGGGCGGCGGCGGCGACGGGCGACGGCGACGGGCGGCGGCGGCTGAGGAGACGAGGAGGCACCGGCGGCGGTTTCGATCTGTGACGAGTGAGGGCGAAGTGAGGGAGGGGAGACAAGTCCCCGGCCTATATAGGTCCCCCGTCTTTAGCACCGGGTGCAGCCACGACCCGGTGCTAAAGGGCCTGCCCTGCAGCGCCTTTAGCAGGGCCTTTAGCACCGGGTCGTGGCTGCACCCGGTGCTAAATGCCCCGGCTCTATATAGCCTCGCGCCGGCCCCCGCTCCCGCAGCACTTCGTCTTCCCCCAAACCGCCGGCCCTCCTCCTCGCCTCGCCCCCTTCTCTTCTTTTCTTCTCCCTTCCTCTTCTCACTTCGTTTCTTGGTTCCCTGCAGGCACGCAAGAAGGCAGGCTGGTTGGCGCGCTGGCTGCTGGGCGGCGCAAGAAGCCGCGCTCGTGCTGGTGGGTCTTGTGCTCGTGGTTGAAATTGAAATGCTGAGTGTTGAATCTTGAGTCTTGTAATTAAATTTCTCTGTTGGATCTCTAATGTTGTAATCCAAATTTCCCTGTTAGATCTTGGATATTGTAATCTAATTTGAGCTATCTACTCATCTCTTCCTTTCTCCTCTTATTTATCGGTCATCATCTTCTTTCCTTTTCTGTTCTTGAAGAACAAGAACAAAAACAAAAGTACATTCATGGCGTCTGGAAAAAATAAAAAAAAATCTAAGCCCTTTAGCACCGGTTATTCAACCCGGTGCTAAAGGGGTACCCCTTTAGCCTCGGATTAGTTGCACCGGGTGGGAAACCCGGTGCTAAAGGGCTTTCCCACCCGGTGCAGATGTCGATCATTCTGGTAGTGGTAGCTATTCAATGGCTGAAAACTGCTATTCCTTGCGGTGATGGCTTCCATGGCTGATTGTCCTTGTTGTTCACAATATGGTTGTGCTGCGATGGCATGGCCGACCAATCTTTCTATGGGGTGTCATGGCTTCCATGTCTAATTGTCTTTGCAACCTTAGCTTTTCCTCGTAAACTAGATCAATTATTTTTTTGTTCTAATAAATACTATGGAGATTTTTTTTGCCATCCATATGGAGAAAAAAACTAAATCTGGAAATGTCCATCCTACTGAATTTCAGAGTACTGCAAAAAGATTTCCCAAGGTGGGTCCAATTCTAGGTTCCATGGGAAGCACGTAGTGGTTGACGTTGCTCATCAATGATATTGGCACTCCATAAGTATAATCATGTTGCTTAGGACATCAACTGCTTGATGTCCATCCATGTCACACTAGTTTGATGCAAATCCTATGAAAATTATTTTAGAGAGCATTTTCCATATATAATTAATCTAGCAACTTTTGCTAAAGTGCAGTAAATAATCTTATGTATTCAATCTACATGTGATCCTTTATATAAGCAGTAGATAGTTAAAGTTAAAAAACTAACCAACAATAATCTTAAAAATATTTACCACATCGATTGGCAACTTGGTCACGAAATTCCTTAGATGTTTTTTTTATTTAACTTGTTTATCCTGCACATGTAGCAACTGTTGCACGTGTATATGGATCGAGTACCTGCCGGGTGATTCATTTTCATTCAATAATGGTTGTGTAGTGGTGGGTGATCTGATGTTCACAGAGTAGATCATCGCTGAGTTAATATCTCTCCTATATTCCCCTGACCTGATAGTGTAAACTTAAATTAATTAGTGAGGACATTCGAATTTCGAACAGATATAGAATAAATGGAACACTCAACTATATGAGGAAAGCGCTGAAATGATTAATTCCATACAGTTAATGGTATAGTGTTCTCAAACTTTGTTCGTAATATTTTTTACTGTCTCTTAATTACCAGATATATAGGTATACTGATATTTTGATTAATCTTTTTGCTACTTGTGAGAAAACTCATCAGAAGTCAGAATCCAGAGCCACAACAAAGAGAAAATATTTGCATATAAATATGCATCATAATTCTGCACATGAAATAATAACGGCAGGTCGTAATTTACATGAACACCAACAAATTAAGCTAAAGCTTATGGACAGATCCAGGGAAATAATAAAAGGCACTAGGAGAAACACCCTGAAAACATCATCTTCTTTGAGAAAGTATTCTGCTAACCACTGGTGGTGTTTCGGAGGGGAAAAAAAACACCGGTCCACAATTACACATGATTGAGAGTTTACACTGGAAAATACTAACTGTGAGAGGTAAACAGCCAGGCCAGTAACTGAATCACGCCTTTTCTTTTATATATTGAGAGAATAAGCGAGCCTGTTTTTTTTTTATCGTATGTAGCCTCTCTGATCATCAGGAGCCTGACGATCGATTTGCTTGCTTTGCAATCGTTTATTTCCCTACAAAAAAGAAAAAGACAAATCATGCATGAATCAGATCATTGGTCAATTAGGAAGATACCATATCCGATCCACATGTAAGAGAGATTTGTCAGAGAAATTATTTTGAAGGCCTCCGAGATTAGCAGTGTGGAAAGAAGAGATGGGCCTGATGAGTGGCTGACAGAGAGAGAGTGAGCACGCACAGCTCCCAGCATGGCACTCATGCTAAGAAACCACCGTGTGTGCTCACTCTCTTCTGTCAAACCTTCAAAACCCAGCTCCTCCGTTCAGGCAAACTGCAAGCTAGAACCCTAAGGCACCATGATGAAGACTTCTTGCGATTCATTAAATAATTTCATTTTGGTAAGGTATGATCATAGATGTGTGCGTGCTAGCGCCTAGCACGAACAGCTCCAAAGAAACTACACCATGGAATTCTCTGGGCGTGCTCAAGAAAGAGAAGAAAACGAATTGATGAATTGAAGACGTAAGAAATCACCAAATATGGTACTTCACACACGCGCACTCAGAGCGATGGGGGGACATGCGCGTGCAGAGAGAGAGAGAGAGAGAGAGAGAGAGTGAGAGAGAGAGAGAGAGAGAGAAACGGCCGACAGAGAGAGAAGTGAGCACACATAGCTTCAAGCACGAACTCTTTCTCATTCATCATGCAAGAAAGGCACCATGTGTGCTCACTCTCTTCTGTCAGCCTCCACCTCTCCTCCTCCTCCTCCTCCCACACCCATAACCGAAATCATGAAACTGCATCGATCTAAAAAGGATTGGAGATAAAATCACAGAACTGATCATCGCCAGTCACACACTCGATCTCTCCTCTTTCTGTTCCATTGGTTTGTGTAGTATTTCGTGGAACTGTATATATGTGGACAAATCTAGAGATTCAATTTATCTCTAGAATTCTCAGTAGTACTGTTTATTTGGGTGATCAGTTGCGAAGGGGGTGGTAAGGTATTTATAGGAGAGGAAAGAGAGGATGTGTACTTGAGCTAGCTGCGTTGCCGTTTAAATGGAATAAAAAGGGAAGATGCCGCAATTGGCCCGTTGATGGAACAGTAGAGACGATTTTTATATGTTCTTGGCACCACCTAGCAGTAGAGTGAGTAGACACCTATAGCTAGCTTCTGTTCCATCTTGATCCTTTCCTGTGTGGGGCAAACATGCCATGAACCAGATAAGCTTTGCCTTGGACCATCTAATAACCAACTGCTTTACTGAATATTTGGTGCATTATTTTCTGGCTATTAATAGAAAACCTTGTTTGCCATAAACCCCAAATGGTCACCGTCGCTTTTGTGCTCGAAGAATCTTTATCTCCAACTATACGGGACAAAGCAAGTCCATGAAGCTCGAATATTGCATGTGCATACAGTCATACTGCTGTGTACAGTGTACTAGTGTACGTAGGCCTGAATGTCTGCATGCGTGCTGAAAACAGAGTAACAGTACTGCAAGCATGCAGTACTTCTCGTCCCAATGCGCCTTGTAATTCTAAACCAAATTAACCCACATGTGCATCTGCACACCGCCACTTCTAACCAATCACGTACGGTCAAACAATTCCACCGACTCCTTTTATTGTTCTTTCTCGTTAGAATTTGAGATACTCCGTATACAGTACTCCATCAACTCGAGCAACACTGATATGAAAGCTAATCCTTAAGCTAGATCAGCTCATCAGGGCTCCCACATGCTTGCCTTCAGAGCAATCTCTTCCTTGATGATGATGAGCAGGAGCACTTGACCTGGTTGAGCGTATTTACCTTCAAAAACCTTTCGATTTCGCTCCTTCGATAGGTTCCAACTTCCAAGTAGTGTATATGAGAAGGGCTGCTTTAAATCTTCTTTCTTGCTTTGGCAGTCCAGTAGAGCTCCTGTCACCACCTCTCTACTGAAATTCCTGGCTCTGGTACTCCCACACAATTACCTTTCCTGATTGTAACCTTCATCCAGATCCACTTCCAAGGCGTTATTTTCAAAAAAAAAAAAACTTCCAAGGCGAACGGGCAATGCAGACAAAGGTGGTCTGCTGTCTCAGGCTGTTGATCGCAGAGCACACACACTGGGTTGCATGGCGAGAGCTTCTCCTGCAATGAGTCGATCCACCATTCCACCGTCAATAGCTTGCTCTGAATAAGTAGCCTGACAGTTTTTTAGGGCGAGGTGTCTGTGGGGTTATGGCTCTTCGCGGGATTATTCAGAGATTTTCAGTAGTGCAATTCCCTACAGATATGCAGCAAATGGTTCCGGCAAAAAGGATGGTCTTTCTTCTTTCATCACTGCTAGAGAGCAACAAAATGCTTACGTACGGAGTAACACGTATTAGAATTTTGAGTGTCCAAATATACATAATGGATTCTCTTAACCAATATAATATATACCATGTTATCTTAGCGATGTCATTAAACAGTCAAATTCACATAATTTTAAGAGAGCAAAAATCGATTAATTACCAATGTATGTGGCAATATAATTAATCTGTGCATGAATGAGCTGAGAGAAGAGGAGGATTAATCAAATGATCAAATGTCATCTCTAGTTGGTGTCGTGTTGACGCTGATAGTAAGTGGTAATATATACGAAATGGTTAAATAATATCTGGTGTAGTGTGTGCTAGAAGAATCCCTTTAGGCCCTGTTTGTTTCCATAGTACTAAAGTTTAGCACAACACTTTTTTGCTAAACTTTAGCAGATTGGATCCAAACATGTGTGCTAGAAGGTGCTAAAAGTGACATGCTAAACTTTAGCACTATGAAAATCCTTAGCACCTCAAAGGGGTGCTAAACTTGCTAAAAGTGCTTCTGGTGGATATTTTCCACCCAGTACCCCTCTCCCCCGCGGGCCCAATGACAGTAAATAAGGGTAATTCGGTCTTTCATTCATCTATGTGCTAAACTTTAACACCATTATCCAAATACCTCATCAGCTGCTAAACTTTAGCACTCAAATTGAGATGCTAAACTTTAGCAAGTGCTAAACTTTAGCAATTTAGTTTTCAAACAGGACCTTAGTTTACAGTGACCACTAACAACATATACTCCATCTATAGATACTAGTACTAGTACTAGTAGTAAAAAAATTAATGACGACGAAAGGGTTGTTGTTAGTTTTCGAACAAACTAGAATATATTACAGACGGCCAGACGTTTGTCATGAGTTGTGCGTGGATGAATCATTCTGGAGCAACTTAGCGCTAAAAAGGTGCTTTTTCTGCAGCACTACTTCTGGTGAATATGTAGGTGTTGCATTTTTGTATTCCCCATTTAAACATCTCTGAATATATGCCTAACAGAAAGTAGTGAATTTGCATGCTACGGGCGCGTCGTGTTAATCAACTATATGCCGCAATATATATTTTCATGAACATATGCTGAGCCCAAAGACCACCCCTGCTGGTCTGCTGCTTCCCTAGCTAGTTTAAAGTGGAGCAGAAGTGGCCGGATAGATGCAAAAGCTTCACACGAATAAAGGAATGGATCGGTGGACGTTTTAACAAATGAGTACATGTTCTATTTGGGAACGGCAGTCTCGGATTGGAAAAGCATAGCATATAGGGCCGGGCCTCCCTTTTCCAGAAAGAGCAACTCTCTCCTTTTGCATGGTTTATTCTTGGAAATAGACAAAGGGTTATGAAAACATGCGTGGAGAAAGCTTAGGTCATCTCTCGATATCTTCAATTGTATCACCAATTCAGCTGCCTTTTCCCTATCAACATTAGCAACCCACATCTCCAATTATTAGACAAGCGTGGGTGAGGAACAAGCTAGCACCATCACACAAAGCATTTTGCTAGGAATTGCGAGAGTGATTGACAAAGAACTGTGTGGCGAATAAATCGAAGAAAAAGAGAGTTGGCTCTCCCCTCTTATCGCTTAAATTTCATGGACATAATAGTGAGTTGGCATACACACAACATAAATTATCTTTGACTAATCCAAAACAAGTCTAGCTGGGATCCACTTTTCTCGCTCGCCTCGCGTCGCGCGAGGGCGACGGAGGCGACTCCGCTCAAGCCCGCCGCCGCACCCTCCGTCCAATCCTCCCTGCTGCGCCGCCGCCGGAGCGGACAGCCGAAAGCTCGCGCTGCCCGTGGGGATGGCGGTGGTGTGGCCTCTCCTCCTCTCCTCCAGCGTGTAGGTCGGGCGCGACCGGCCTCCCTCGGTGGTGCCGCGCCGGCGTGGCCCTCCCCTACGGCGATGGCGGTGGTGGTCCCCGGATCCGGCGAGTTTCGGCCGGTTCTGGCGGCTGGGCGTTGGAGGCGCCCGGTGGTGAAGGCAGAGACAGATCTCGGAGGCTGGCGGCGACGGCGGCGCCCTAGGCGGCGGCCTCAGCGTGCACGGCGGCGGCGCCCTTGGCGCGCAAGGTCGGGCGGCACGACGGTGCTCTGCCGGCGAGCTGCGCGTGGGTCAAGCCTGGGCAGCGTGCGGTGGAGGGCATGTTGGGGCCGAGCGCGGTGCGTCTGGCTGCGCGGGTGGTCGGCGCGCTTGGGCCTCTGGCCACCTCCGTGCAGCGTCTCTGGGTCGGCCGGATCTGTCTGCTTCCCGGGCAGGCTGGCGATGGCGGCTCGCGCCAGATCCGGCGAGGTCCGTGAAGGTTATGGATGGGCAGATCCAACGCCTTAATTGCTCCGCGTCGCCCCCACGGGGGCAATCTGGACGGATTTCGCTAGCTGTCGTGCAGCCACCCTCCTCATGGGTTGGTGCCGTCCCTTTGCTGACGGAACCTTGCTCCGGGTGGTGGTGTTTGTCGATGGTGGCCGGAGTGCGTCTTTTCTTGCGGTGGCGGCGTCCCGTGGCTGTGCGAAGATGCTGGTGTCCTTCAGGTGAGGGCGACTGTGGTGACGGTGGTGGCGGTGATCTGGGGGAAATCCTTGTCTGGCATGTTGTGTCGGACCGGTGGCTATGAAGTGTCTGTGACACTCACCTTGTTGAAGGCGCTGCTGAAGTCGCTGGTCAGACCGTCCCCCTGTTGCGCCCGCGGTTGATCAATAACTGGACGAAAACCTAGCCTGGTTTCTCCAGGCTGACGGCAGCAGTGCAGGCGCGTCGTCGAAGTTCTTGGTTGCCAAGGCCGGACAGTTCTCCCGTGTGGACACTATGTTATTCAGCGCAGGGCGAATGAGGCATTGGATGGCATAACAGTTCGGATGTTGGTTAGCAGTATCTGCACCAAGTCTTCGTGCTGTTGCCTTTGAAGAAGCATCAATGGTGGTTGGTGTCCAACGTTTTCAGTTCTCTGTAAGGTCTTGTAAACGTGTTATAGCGATCTTGGTGGTCGCGTGGGACTACTTGACTCCATGATGGGATGTAATTTTTGTTTTTGTTTGGCCGTAGCCGTTTTGGTCAAGGCCGGGTAATACATTATCCATTATAAAAAAACAAGTCTAGCTATTCTCTGATAATAACTATATTTCATTAGCGTCATCCAACAATAATCTGCCTTTACTGAGACACCATTTATCTAAAAAAATCTCCCTCTACTCAGCTGCTAGTGGGAAAAAAAAGTGTTGAATAGCTCTTGTTGGGGATCTAAACGGACGTACTGATCTAAGAATGTTAGATACGTATACACTGGCTAAATACAAAAGCAAGTATATCAATGGACCATTGATGATACCATTTCTAGAGAGGAATTGAACGAAGAGACTAAATAAAGGCGACCAATGGTCCAGCGTTGTCGTCTTGCCATAGGGCCGGGAGAGGTAGCCTTTTCCCCATATCTTTGCCATAGTATATGGATGGAGGAAACTCTATCCCTAGCCATCACACGATGCCTGCTAGCTTTTGCAAAAGCTAGGGGAATTATTGGAATCTTTGGCACCGTCAGTTTCATATCTCTCTGGAACGTGCACTACTGTACGTGAAGAAGAATGATCGAATTGCACACAACCAGCAGCTAGCACGCTTGAATCTGTTCCTCGCGATAGGATTCGTGTCTCCCGGCCGGCCGGTGAATAAACAATTGGCAACTGATCTGATGATCACGGAGGAGGAACGTGCAGAGATGCAGTCAAAGGATGGCCAAAATGCTCCTCGAATTTCCTTTTCCGCCGCGCGAGCGACTCGTCTTGTCATAGCTTTATATAGCGATAGCTATTGCTAGCTCAGGCTGATAGCTATAGTGGGGCTATTAGCATGCACCTGTCGTTAAACTGCCATGAAGAGATGGGTATCAAACCGAAATAGGATGGACGGCATCCTGATCGCCAGGCAACGGTGGACTTTTTTTGGCTAAAGACAAAAACAAGTTCATCATCGTAGGCCGGTAGTTGCTGCTGCATTCATGCATGCATCTCCTTGCATGCACCTAGTAAAGTAGCAAGTGTAGTAAATTCTATCATATTATTTATGAGTTGATTATCCATCATATCCGTGTTATCTCGGTTCAGCACTAACAAATAGTTTCTACGAATGATCCTTGAGAAAAATTGCTAAATCTACTACTGCGTCGCTTGGATTTTTAGTTCCTCTCTTCATAATCATAATTTAAACCATAACACTGCAATACTAATCCAATCCGTGTGTACATACATAATTAAGTAGTCAGAAAAAACACGGGTACATACCCGGCCTGACTTTAGCCCTTAACGCTAAAGTCAGGCCGGGTAATCCCGTCGCACAGAATCAACACGGATGCATAATTAAGTAGTCAAGAAAAAACACGGGCGCAGTGGCATGAAGCGTGTCAGCGTGCATGCCATACCATACAACGGCCGGCTATATGGCCAGTCCCACCGTACCGTTCGGTGCCAAGATTTTCAATTCCGGTAAAAAAAAATCGGACCTCAATTGAAAAAATTGAAGCTTCTGTAGATTTTGTCTTTTGTGGTAGGTAGATCAAAGTTGCATTCTTTATGGAACAAATTTCAAACCATAGAATTGCATTTATTTTAGGATGGAGGGAGTAGCTACCTCTAGCCCAACAGAATGTTCATTCATAGAGAGACAGCCAGTGTTAGTTTACTGTTCGTGCAGCGAGAGATCTCGATCGATCTGGAGCGCACAAGCATCTATACACCGCAGCCGCCGCCGCAAAGCGAAGGCTGGTTGCGGCCGTGGCCGGCCAGTTGACGATGCGGCCGGGGCGGGGCATGTGCGTGAACGTTCATGAACCGGGCCTCCTCCAACATGAGCCAGTGGCCCTCGCCGTCTGGGAACTGGTCGGCCGGCCCGCGTCGGACATGCACCAGCCGACGGAACGACCGGCCACGGCCGGGTCGTGCAGGCCGGGTGCCTGCGCGCGCAGCGTGGCCACCGCGGTCGGTAGCAGCCGGCAGGCTTCGGCTCGGCGAAGCCGCCGCCGGGAACGTTCCTTGTTGGGCCTTCCTTGTTGGGCCTTATCCTACGGCCGAACAAAACGGCGGCAATCGACGTGGCGCCGGCCCACCGCAACGACGAGACGCGCCTCTTTCTTTCTCGTCCTCCAGCTCTTCCTTGCTCTTCTTCTTCAGTCTCTGCACATAAGCACGCAGATGTCGGTCGCTGGGGCAGGAGCGAAGGCTCGAGATACACCAGTAACAGTGACCCCTTACTTAGCTCGGCCATGTCATGACTCGGTACCAGTCGTTACAACACGACGGATCGACCGATCGATCGACGGTGCCCGGCTGCGTGTGTCGGTCAGTTTCTTCAGAGTTTTCAGAACACCCACTAGGCGCCGCTGCCCAAGATCTATCTATCTGTTCCTGAACGTGATCACGACTCCCACGATCGAGTTCATATCGGTGCATAATCCGTTGAACGTTGATCGAATTGCTCTGTACAGCGTAGATAGACTAACCCTCCTATACTGCTCTCTGTTGCTGAAAGCTGACCACGAGAAGATACCGATCGTATCTTTGTCTGATCCGCTGAACGTTGATTGCCATGTAGAATGTCTGACGTCGGAACGGTTTCCTTAGCGGTGGCAAGCTCATGGTCGTGCCGGATCCTTTAATTTCGAAAAAAAATGATCGTGCCGGATCTCACAAATCTGGCCCTGTTTAGATGAAAAACTCTCAAATTTACTATAAAAAAGAAGATTCTCCATCACATCAAAATGTCATAACATGCATGGAGTACTAAATGTAGATGAAATCAAAAACTAATTGCACAGTTTTGTTGTGCTCTGCGAGACGGACATTTTGAGCCTAATTAATCAATTTTTGGATAATTTTTCACAAATACAAACGAAATGCTACAGTGATACAATGATTACGAATTAACATCATACTCCCAAATTCCCCCTCCAAGTTCAACCTAAACACCACCCTGGTCCTTTTTCCCGTGAAGTAAGTATAGCCAAGTACTGCTCCTTTTTTCTGCACGGCCGTACCTAACTGTTCTGAACTGATAAGCAACGATCGGCAGGGAGGATTCGCTTCGATCGTTGGTGATGATGCTCTGGACGCCAGTCAACCATCGAGGATCCGGTCAGTAGATTTTTCACGATCTCGAAAATATACTTGCATCCACAATCCACACACGGAGAGCTTTGCATGAGTTGGTAGCATGCGTTCCCACCTAGTCAATCCCATGAAACCCGTGCTTAATAATTGTATTAAAGGGTGTTACTTTTCATCGATAGTGTCATTAGCAGAGAGCTTTTGTCCCTGTCAGGGTGTGAAACAGTGAAAGAATGGTGTTTTTAGAGGTACATGTTGCTGGTACACGAACCAGTAGGTCAACTCTTCCCATGAGATTTCTTCGCTGATTTACTTTTAGTACAGGGTTGCATTAGCTAGACATCTGAGTAGAAAATGGCGGACCTGTAGTTAATACTCTGTCAACTGCAGTTGTCAACAGTGGCCATAGCACTGTAAACCCAGACCGTCTTGCCGACCTCCCTAAAGGCTAAAGTTACCAAAATTTTCCTTGGCCTGCGTTCAGACTTTGTACCAGCAAATTTCCTAGGGGTAAATAAACTGTTTCTACCTTTTGTACATTAAAATTGAAGAGGTAGTAAGCTGGCTTTCCTTTCAACAACTACAGTAAACAAGAGATGTGATAAATCTCCTGATATATTATTTCCATTTCTAGAAGAAAGATACGTAGATGATAAATCTGTGTGCATCAGAGATTCGACGCATTTATTATCTACTACTAGCACACGCGGCACGTGCGCATGCACGTGTGTATATAAAGCTTTAGCTATTCTTATCTTAAATTTAGAGACATATTATTTTTCGAGTTGGTCTTTATTTATATAGAGAAAAACTCTTTAATCTTTTGTCTATTAGCAATACGGGATAATTGTGTGCACGTGGGGAGTTAGGGGCCCACCTGGCCGGAGGTGGGTACGCGCGGGACGGTGGGTGAAAAAAGTCTTGCGGAGAATGAACTAAAAGCGCCTGGAACATGCAATTTTTTCTAGCGTTTCTAGTTTTTCCCTCCCACCAAAGCCCGACAGATGGGTCCTCTGTGAGAGGGTATGGGTGGGTGGCCTGCGTTCAGACTTTGTACCAGCAAATTTCCTAGGGGTAAATAAACTGTTTCTACCTTTTGTACATTAAAATTGAAGAGGTAGTAAGCTGGCTTTCCTTTCAACAACTACAGTAAACAAGAGATGTGATAAATCTCCTGATATATTATTTCCATTTCTAGAAGAAAGATACGTAGATGATAAATCTGTGTGCATCAGAGATTCGACGCATTTATTATCTACTACTAGCACACGCGGCACGTGCGCATGCACGTGTGTATATAAAGCTTTAGCTATTCTTATCTTAAATTTAGAGACATATTATTTTTCGAGTTGGTCTTTATTTATATAGAGAAAAACTCTT
>OAMR01000069.1:893725-906733 GCA_900205405.1 Echinochloa crus-galli
TGTGAGAGGGTATGGGTGGGATTTTTGGTAGAAAGTGTTTTCAATTCTCTAGAATTCTTTTAGTATAGATAGATAGACTAATCTTGTTTGTGAACATGCTAGTACTACATCCCAAAGCTTCCTTTCCTAATTTACTATGCTGCGCTGCCAAGGGTCGCTAGACCGAGTGGTCTTAGCGTACCGGCGGCACCCTGCCGGCCGGGTTTGATTCCCGCTGGGGTTGGATTTCTGGCCGGTGGGTTAAAAAAATTTATCATGGCCTTGACACTTCTCAGATTATCAATGAAACTAGCAGACGCGGCACGTGCGCACGCAGGTGTGTATATAGAGCTTTAGCTATTCTCAAATTTAGAGGCACATTATTTTTCGAGTTAGCCGGTCTTTATTTATATGAAAAATCTCTTCAATCTTTTGTCTATTAGCAATACGGGATAATTGTGTGCACGTGGGGAGTTAGGGGCCCACCTGGCCGGAGGTGGGTACGCGCGGGACGTTGGGTGAAAAAAGTTTTGCGGAGAATGAACTAAAAGCGCCCGGAACATGCAAAAATAACTTGCGGCCCTAGTTTTTCTCTCCCACTAAAGCCCGACAGGTGGGTCCTCTGTGAGAGGGTATGGGTGGGATTTTTGGTAGAAAGTGTTTTCAATTCTCTAGAATTCTTTTAGTATAGATAGATAGACTAATCTTGTTTGTGAACATGCTAGTACTACATCCCAAAGCTTCCTTTCCTAATTTACTATGCTGCGCTGCCAAGGGTCGCTAGACCGAGTGGTCTTAGCGTACCGGCGGCACCCTGCCGGCCGGGGTTTGATTCCCGCTGGGGTTGGATTTCTGGCCGGTGGGTTAAAAAAATCCCCTCGCTGTCCCTATGTGCGAAAGCACTGGTGTGTGGTACAGCCCGTTCCGGCCTGTAGTTTGGGTAACTCAGACAACGGTGACCCGGCCGGTGGCTCGGCCCAGGTAAAAACGGTGTCCCGGCCTGCAGACCGGCCCAGGCAACGGATCCCCACGGTATCTGTCTCAGTGTCAGGACAGGATCAGGGTTCAGGGGTTTTCTCGGTCTGGTAAACTGAGAGTTTCTTCTTAATTCAATACCGTGGGGGGCCGGTCTTACCCCCCACCGGCCGAGTTTTTTAATTTACTGTGCTGCGCTGATCATTTCCTTTCCACACACAGAGTACTGTTCAGACTTCAGAAGTTTTTTAAGGTAATTGTGCCACTTAACAGACAGGCTGCATCACAGGTTTCTTTTATGCTGCCTGGACTCGTCAGAGTTGGAATATATTTCTATAATTAAACAAAGAACGACACAGCTGCTGGTGCCCCTTTGACTATGGTCAATTCAAAGATCTACATGTGCCTTTCCTTGTCCAGGTAAACATCTCTTTAGTTTTGTGCTGCTGGCACAAATCAAACTACTGTAAAGCCAAATAATATGAATACACATGGAAGATTAAGGGAGAATCTGATTCCAAGGTTGGAGAGAGGAAATCAAGTTCTGTTTACTAATTGATTGATTGATTACTCAGTCTGGTGGCAAAATAGCCTTGTACGTACATGATTGATCATACAGGCTACAGTCTCACCAAATCTGAAAAATGATGGTAATGAATCTTCGATTCTCAAAAAAACTGCAGAACAATCTCAACTCCTATCAACCTCACCTACTGTATCTTTGAACCTATGTCTGTATGACCCCCTTGCTCTGTTTTCCCCCCTTATTACAAACGAAATGAGAAAGAATTGCCCTCTGTTCTCCACCCGACAAATTCAAAGAACTAAACTCCTACTACTATGGTATGGCGAGAAATGAAAGCTTCTTCATTTCAAGAGGAATCCGGCAGGGTCGCCGGCTCTGTTGCGGTGGAGGAGGTTGTGTGCGATCTCGTCGCGCGCGGTGGCGGCGGCCGGCGACCGCACCGGGTTCTCGGCGACCATGTCGTCGTCGAAGATCTGGAAGGCGTTGTCGGGGTCGACGGCGTCGCCGGCGCGCTCGCAGATGTTGTGGAGCACGCAGCAGGCGCCGAGCACGACGGGGAGGTCCTGCAGCTTCACCTCGGTGCGCTTCTGGAGGCACCCCCACCGCGCCTTGAGCCGCCGGAACGCGTCCTTGGCCACGGCGCGCACGCCGTCGACGCGCTCGTTGAACACGTGCTGCGCCCACGTCATGTTCTGGTGCGTGTAGGGCACCAGCAGCCAGTCCATGAGCGGGTACCCGGCGCCGCCGACCACCCACTGCCCCTGCAGCCTCCCGGCGGCGCCGCGCTGCGCGTAGAGCGCGGAGCGGTCGAGCACGTCGGCGTCGGACATGGAGCCCGGCCAGCCGATGCAGACGTCGGTGAAGGCGCCGGCGGCGTCCACCACGCCCTGCACCGTGATGGAGTAGGAGGTCTTCTGGTTGCGCTCCGTGTGGCGGCGGTTGTAGTAGGCGGCGACGTTGGCCTTGGGCGCGATGATGGGGATGTGGGTGGTGTACATGGCGCCGACGACGGCGGCGATCCCGAAGGCGGCGGCGGCGTCGGCGGCGGGGTCCGGCCACTGGACGGCCTTGGGCATGAGGACGGCCTTGATGGCGGCGCAGACCTCGAGGACGAGCTTGTGGCAGGTGGAGATGCCGAGGCCGAAGCGCTTGGAGACGAGGCGGAGCGGCTCGCCGGTGGCGAGGCGCCAGATGCAGACGGCGACGCGCTGGCGGACGGGGATGGCGGCGCGGAGCATGGTGTCCTCCTTGGCGACGGCGGCGCCGAGCTCCTCGCAGACGGCCTCGAAGGTGGCGCGCGACATGCGGAAGGCGCGGCGGAACTCGTCCCCGGGGCACAGCGCCGGGCTGCTCATCCGGTCCCACCACTCGTGGTCGCGCTCCTTGACCCAGAGCCGCCGCCCGCCGCCGCGGGCCCCGGCGGCCGCGGACGAGTGCTCGTGGTCGCCGTCATTGCTGCCGCCGCTGTTCGAGCTCGTCGGGGACCGCTGCCGCTTGACCCCCGACGCCTCCCCCTCCGGCGCCAGCTGGTACTCGGCGCTCCTCTTCCTCGTCGGGTCCGCCATCGCCAACGGCGCCTCGAACGCCGCCGCCGACTGGTCCTCGCAGAGGTGGGTGAACCAGGAGTTGAGGTCCTCGCCGGCGGGGAGGTCGAACAAGGAGCCGAACTGCGCCTCGGTGTACGAGGTGCTCATCTAGGTGGGATCGAGAGAAGGATCGACTGGATTTCGCTGCGGTGGGTTCTTGATGGTGATCGATGGAGCTGCTGTGCTTCTGGATTGCCGAGGAATGGATGATGAGTGATCTGAGAAGGTTGGATTGGGGGGAAGGAGACGGGGAGGGGCGGAATATATAGGTACCGGGGCGGAGGACCACGCGGTATCCCGCGGAGGAAGGTGAGGGGGAAGGTGGCTGACCGCGCGGGCAGAGGCGGGCGGGCGCCTCCCCTCCCCTCCAACCGCGGCCTACGCGGGTCACCCGGCGATGTACACACGAGCGGGCGCCGTGCTCTGCTCGGCTCCGGGCGGCCGGCGGCTGTTCCGTACGGGGCGGGAGGATGTGCTGTGCCTTGCCCACGCTTTTCAACTGCTGCGGTGTGGTGTTGGTTTGGTGGTCTGATTTTGACTGTTGTTGGCCGGAGGAATTGAAATGGATTGACCGATGGTGGCATGGTGCTCTAACCTCGGTGTATTATCCACTGACGTACGCCGTATTTGGTTCAAAAGATAAGCTCTCGTGGGATACAATACTAGTCTATACAATTAGGGTATTTGCAATTTATTATTTTTCATATTTTACGTGATGTCACGGTGTGACTGTACAAACCTTCTATGGATTTTCGGGGAAAAAACTTACGCAACAAGCTATTCTACGTACTTGAGGGTGTTGCATGAAAAATTAAATGTGCACTAAATATAGTTCACATTGAGTGATTGACTCGGGATAATTGAATGTGCCAAGTAACCGTCGTAAAAGAAACGTACGGTTGTACACGTTATAGCTTCGCATTTAGTAGTGGAACAGCTGTACTGCAGGTGCATAAAGAGTGAGAGATTAACCCATATTTACTCGTATTAGTTTGGTGCTATTGATTACACTGGTGTTGTGCTACTTAGAGAAGACCACGCGTCATGACGAGAGAACTTTTGCAATCAAACAACCGAACAACCCGTGGAAGTATTAATGCGATATAATTACTATGGATATGCATGATTTTTGTAAGCAAACAATCTTATCTTTAATATAAACCTTAGTATAATCATAAGTTGGAACATAAACTGACCCTTAAACATTTTAAGTTTATTTTTATAGACATCATCGCTTTAATAGGTCTCGTTACAATGTTTTGCAACCTAAAAAGACCATGTGTCATGACGAGAAAACTTTCGCAACCAAACAACCTAACAACATGTGGAAGTATTAATACAACATAATTTCTATGAATATGCATGACTTTTGCTATTAGAGCAAACAATCCCGTTTTAGTACAACTATGAGTTGAATGAAAATTGATACTTAAACATTTTAAGTTTATTCTTGATAGAGACCAATCTTTACTAGGTCTGGTTATGATTTGTAGGAGATCTCTGACATGGTAATATATTGTGTAGTGATACAAGTAAATTGGGAGTAATAATACTGTTTATACATAAATCCATGCTAAGAAAAACAGTAAGATATTGGTTCAAATACTTCTCCATATTCCATGCAGTCTATCTGTTCCTTGTGTAAAGAAATGAGAGCCGCCTAGCCAAAACAGCTAATTGCAAGCCTATATCATCCAGCTCTAGAACTGTCATCAGCCGAAACTTCCAAAAGTTCTACAACTTTTTATATATGGTTATAAGCGTTCGAACGGGCCTAGTCCATGTCAACCTTTAACCAAACCTACCAAATATGCAATAGACAATGTGTTCTCATGCGGGGGCAAATTCGAAACTTCAAAAATTGCACGCATAAACCATTTCGAAAATTCGGTGGCAGGCCTTCACCTGCCAGGACATATCTGTTTTACACCGATCGTTTATTTTTGTGCTGCAGTAAAACCAAAATCTGGCCGGACCCAAAAGAGGCAACCCCGTAACATCTCCTTCCGATCTTTTGAATGTTCGACCTCATCTGAACTCGAGAACAGTCGGAAAATTCGGAATTCAAAAATACCCTCCCAATTTGTGAATGCACGGTGCAGCGAGCGTATCTATACGGCGAACGGGCACAGATGGTTTCCAAATTAAACTCGGTGCTGGCCTAATCCTCTCACAGGCATGTTAATTCATGTTCACATCACTGCTCCATGTCAAATACTTCCATCCGTGTTATTGCTGCTCCATGGATGTTTAAGAGCAACTTCAGTGGAGCCCTTCAAATTGAGGCCTTTAAAACTCATTTGCAGGCCCATCTCTAAAAAATAGAGGCCCAAAGTAAACACTCAACTCCAGTGGGTATATGAAATCGGGCCTCTATTTCTCCGTGGGCCCACCTGTCAGCCAAATGGATGGGAAATATCTAGTAGGATCCATGGTTGGAGGGGGAATTGGAGAGCCTCTAGAAATAGAGGCTTGGTGGGGAGATTTAGAGGCCTATGCAAAATGCAGGTCCATTTAAAGGTCCTGCTGGAGTTGTATTTTTGCTACAAGCCTCTAAATTTTAGAGTAAAGACCCATATAGAGACCCCTGCTTAGAGTTGCTTGACAGCATAACAGCGCGCTGGGCATATCTCCCAGTTCCAGAACCAGGAGCATGTATATTCCTACACCACAACTTTCAGAAAACAGTTGAAAAAAAAACTTCCAGAAACACGGCCACTAAAAAAACACAAATTCCTTGCCGAGTAAACGAGATATATATAGTAGCACAGGGATATAAATCCGTTTGCTGATACCACCCGGAACGGGCAAACCGGGGCATATTTTACGCGCGAGTCATTAGTCGCCGGCCTCAATCAGACAAAGCGAGTTTAGCGTTTAATAATCGCCGCGTGCTTAACGACGGGAGGAAGAGTCCAGGCCAGGCCACCACCGTGTCCGTCCGTGTCTGTCAGTCCGCGGGGGTCGGGTGAAGCTTTGACGGCCGCGGGGACCCGGCGTGCCGTGACGCCGCGCGTGACGTAGGGGAGGTGATGACGCGCTACACGCTTTCGAGGAGTGCACGCGTCTCTCTCTTGGCTTGGCGCCCGTCCCCGCGCGCTAGAACGCTCGCTGCCGTCGCTGTCGTCGGGTCCGTGGCCTCCGTGTCCGTGTCCGCTCGCTCGTTCTGCCCTCCATCCATCCTCCGGGAGCCCGTGCGTGGCGATGGCAACATCTCCCTGTCCGCTCACGTAGTCACTGACCCGCCTCGCTGTTCCGGCAGTTTCTTCTCAGTTTTTTTTTTTCTAAACAGAAAGGCCACGGGTTGGATTTTCCACTGTTTGTCTTCAGGCCGAGGCTACGGAAGTACTCTGGTGTTTAGCTGTGGCACTTAGCGGGACGTATGTCCTGATTATTTTAAAGAGATGGTGTTAAATCGCCAGGAACTTTACGGCAGGATGTTCAGTGACCTCAGCCCCTATCATGATCTTAATTTTAAAAAAATTATGAACCCAATCATGAGAACACTCGGTTTTGGATTCACTGCTTTGTTGGTGTGTTAAGAGCTACTCCAACAGTATAATCCTACCTAAATCTAGAGTCTTAGAGAAGGTTTTAAAACTATGAGGTAACCAACATACTCACGATAACACCGTTCATATTAATTTAAATTGGTTGCAAGAGTATAAATCCACGTGATAAATCCTGAGGACGCATACGAGGAGGGAGATGGCGAGGGGATGCGCTCGGCAGAAATACCGAGGGAAGAGTAGGAAATGGTAAGCGAGATAGAATAGCGAGGAAGAAAGAGAGTCTGTTGGATCAGTTTTTTATGACGTCTTTCTTTTACTAAGAAAAATACATTTAACCAACATGTTGGAGTTGTTCTAAGATAAAGTGCTTCAAACAGATCGGCGTCCGTTTTGTTTTTTTTTGTTGGCAATCATAGGGACGACTTTGGTATTTGTTTTTTGTTTTTGGAGTTTCCAAGACACTTTGATATCCATTTCGTTATGCTTCGTTTGTGTGTGTGATTTTTCTGAAGGATCGGTTTTTAGAGTTTTTTAAGAAAGAAAATGTATTGATCTTAGCACAGTACATCGGTCCTTTTATAAATAGGATTCCAAAAAAGAAAATTACAAAGAAGTCCAAAACTCCTATTCATCTTCCTTGAAGCCCTCAGGGTTCCGTTCGTCACCGCTGTCAAAGCCGCCTTCCAATCGTCGCCGGACGCCAAAGCCAATCTTTACAAAATGGAGGCCGTAGAGGAGGGCTTACTGCTAGGCAAATCAGCCGAGTACACTGCCTCCCAGGCACATCGGCCAACTCCAGCACCCACGACGCAGCCTTCGATTCCACTGCCGGCAACCCGAGCACAACTCGGATTTCCACCAGAGACCATCTTCCTTAAGATTAAAAGGCTCAGCAACATCATCACTAAAAAGACGAAGATGCACCGGCTCGGACTCCTGAACAGGTCTCCCGGGCCTCTCCGTTGGCGTCGGAGAAGATCGCCACCGGAGAACGGAAGAAGCCACGAGAAATTATTCCCCTGCAACGCTGTCGCTTCCGCACCGCCGACGCCACTAGAAAAAACAAGCCGCAAAAGAGCCGCTCTCCTCCGACAAACCCTAGTTCCACCGTCAAGCATCGACGACGAACAAACCTTAAACCTAAGTACTCGATTAAGAACTCGATCTACTAAAAGGACGGTCCCCCGCTCCCCTTGCTACCGGCTAGGAGGCCAGCGGCGAGGGAGAACGGGGGCCGGAGGAGAACGGCGGCGGCGCAAGCACTCGGTGGCGACGGCGGTTTCGCTCGTGTCGCCCATCAAGGGCGACGCGGGGGACGGGTTTGCGGCGGTTTCAATCGTTTTTTTCTCCAGAATGCTTGAAACCAAACGGATTTTTTTCCCCTTAATGTTAACGCAGAATGATTGTCTCAAGACGACTTTGGAATTCATAGCCTGCTTGGTTTTCTACAAAAATCTTGGCTTGTCAAAATTTTGGCAAGCCAAAATATGGGCAGAAAACATGCCATCATTTTGGCAAGTTTAATGTGAGAGAGTGCCAATACTTTGGTTGCAAATCAAGTGGTATCAAATAATTGGCTTGCCAAAATTTTGGTATGCCAAATTTTTGGCAATGAACCAAGCAGACTCTCAGTTTTGTGAGGATCGGAATTCAGTTTTGTGTTAGAGTTCAGGAACAACTTCTATTTCTCTCAAAGGTTTTAAGCTGATAGAAAACATGGCATTAAGACTTGTGCATATTTGTTAAGACCACCTGTCGCAGACGTATCTCCCGGTCTACATGGACTCATCAGTCACCGCCCGGGGAACTAGAAGTGGAAGGAAGGATTCCTGACAGAGGTCTGGGGTTTCTGAGTCACCGTCGATCTAGCGTCGACTCTGCAACAAGAAAGCACACGATTCTTTCTCTAGAGCTTGACCATTGACCGCCCTGTCACCATCTAGATCTACCGACCACGCGCCGTTCTTCTCCACACGGCCGCCATTTTGTTGCGTCCCCTGTTCCGTTCCACGGTGGCCGGCCGGTGCAACGACGGCGACACTGCTTCTCATCCTGTACATCTGTCCCGCTCCACGTACGTGTACACTCTCGCAACCTGCGGCCTGAATTCACCTGCGCGAACAGCATGTTCATATATTTGACTCGCTGGAATGTTGGTGGTCTCGCTGTCCCCTGCTTCATGCAAGCCGCTTTTTGCGAATTGACTAGGGCCGGTCGCTGCTGCCTGCCCTCGCACAGACAGGGAGAGTGGCCGTGGCCGGCAGGTGGCGCCGCTCCTGCTCGTGCGGCTATACACGGAGCACGTACCTGCGGCACGTACGGCAGTCTGCACACCAGTGTGTACAGCCGGCAGGGAGCATGCTCTGCGTCCTGATCGATCGATCGATCCCGTATCCTGTCTGGGTTTGGGGTCTGTGGTTTGAAGTCTGAACTCGAGCTTGTTGCTGCTCCAAAGGCGGCTGGCCGGGGGCTCGGGCGGCGGGTACACGTCGCGATCCATGCTGGTCTCGCCGCGGCATGCGTGCGGGTCGTCGTCGGTTGCCGCCGTGGCGGGGAGCTGGATGGAGACCCGGCCAGTAAGAACACAGCGCCGCGACCGCCCGGACGACCCCCACCCGCACCCGGCCGGGGAGGATCGGAGTCCGGTCGCGCCGGGAGGAGAAAATAAACCCGGGGTTCGACGGCGACGGCGACCGTGACCGACGGTCCGACGACGGGCGAGCAGCCGATGGTCTGCTCTGCTCTAGAGTTTGGACGGCGCCCGCTGATTCGTCTCGTCGTTCACTGGTTCCCGCTCGCTTTTGGCGCTTTTCGCTGTGGCTACTCGGAGACGGAGACCGGGGGGAGAGCTGGCCGCGGTGTCGGCGGCGTGGGAGCGGAGCCTAGCCGATGCCGTGCCTCGGTGGAAATTCGCGATACGCTATCCGAGCTTTGACCGGCCGGCCGGTCCGCCGCGGCGGGGGTATAGTAGGAGAGCGGAGCGGGCACGCATGGCAGGCAGCGCGGCCGTCTGTCTGGCCGGGGCGGCTGGCAAGGCGAGGAGAGCTAGGCCCGGGTGCGGTTGGGTGTTTGGCCGGGGACGGAGCCGGCGAGCTGGAACGCTGGATCATGGCTGCGGCCGCCGGCCGGCGCGCGATCGAGCGGCACCTGCGGGGCTCTTGACTGCATAGCGTACGGGGCAGGGTGTAGCTGCCGATCGTTTTCCTCAAGGTTGGAGGCGGCATCGGAGGCACGGATGGGTTGCAGTGTGCTTCACCTGCACGTCAAAATTTTCAGTCGCCTTTCTTGATTTTTCTTATATGTCTGTTCAATATTTGACGCTGGGATTCACGTCACGCTGCAACCGTTTTTGTTTGCGTGTTTGAAGATTTCGGTTAATTTCGGTGTTACTATTGTCATGTATTAGTATTACCGCCGGCCCCCGCTGCCTGTTCCTCATAAGAAATGGGGTCCAATTTTGGAGCATATAGTAACCGTTTTGCACCTCCTACGCTGTGTGGCTCTAAGATTATAATATGGTTTGTTGACAAGAACAAGAGAAAATGCCTCTGAAAAGAGGCAGAGAAGAAGTTCAGTGGCCTTTGCGAGACGAGAAAGCAATCGTTTGCTTAGCTCAGCGTTACGCCATCGCAATTCGAAACCCCTTCTTCCCACGTTTTTCATAGTGGAGGAATGGTGGTTTTTCGCTGTTATTATACACGTTTTCGAGATGGTAAGCAACGGACTATACTAACTACACAACACGTGAATGGGCCGTGGGCACTGGTTTTACTCGGGGGTCCTTATGTAGCTTATGTGCACTTTTTAATAGAGTTGGCTTAGAAGCCCATCAAGCCCACCAAGGCATCAAGCGCGCGCGGGGAGAAACAAATAAAGGATGGCCCACCAAGCTGCGGGCGACCCCGGACTTTTTACCTATGAGAACTTAATTCAACATTTTAACAATATTGGTTCAACATTTATAGAAAACTAATTCAACATTTCTAGGAAATGTTGAAATAGTACATTACAAATGTTGAACTAGTTTTCGGTAAATGTTGATTTTTAAAAAATTATTTAAAAATATAAAATATATTCAAATTGGATCTTGTTTTGTCGTATAAATTCTAATGAATATCATGGTTCAAACGGATTTGAAAAATAATTTACGGTTTGAGAGAAAATTGGAATTAAAGATTGAAATCTAACTAGAATCCCATGCGATCAACACATGCATGCTGCGTACCGCCAGGTGCCAGCTGTCCACGTGCACTTCTCTCATAGTTGCTGGCTCTTCTTCTGTAGTAATCTGGTTCGTTCATATGATGTGCACGGATCTCAAACATTGGAAGCCACCTAACTAAAAAAACTTCCGGACCCGGTTTTACTCTCCTAAAGAATCTTGGGCCTAAATTCGCGCATTGCGCACCCATTATCATTCCCCGATAGGATTCCTTCCAAGAAGCCCATACGTTTTCTTAATCTAAGCCCATACGTCTATGCCCTCGGTAATTGTTACTGGTGGACTGCAGATGATTGATGAAGAGCAAAGGAAACTCAGGGACGGTGGCGGCCTTGTTGGTTCTTAATCGAAGCCCATATACGCTTTCTTTTGACGTTGGAGGCCCTTGGTTCTTAATCGAGGCCTCCTATGTGTATATTGACCCGGCCCAAAACGTCGGATTTTGTTGTTCTTCTTCTCTCGAAAAGAAAACAGGAGAATAATCCATCTTCCGAAGAGAGCAAGAGAAAGTCTAGTGGCCTCTGCGCGACGAGGAATCGAGGATGCGGCCGTTTGCTTAACTCAGCGTTACGCCATCGCACCTCATCATCCATTCCCCCCACTCCCGTAGTCTGTACATGTACGTGTCGGTTGCTTACACCGCCGGGGCCCCGGGTGAGCCACAGCTAATCTCCATTACCGCTGCCCTGGTTCCCTAGCAAGTCACGCACGCACGCTGCAGATGCGTCCGAGCGTGACAGCGCAGCTCCCCCCTTTCCCGACACATCCCATCTTGGACGCAAAACCACCTGCACGCTCATGCCCATGCCCGCAACGACGACGACAACTTCGCCGCCGATCGATCCGGACCGTCCGTCCTTCTGACCACCGTGCCGATCCGGTCGCCACGCCTCCCGGCTCCCTCCCTCGTCGCTCCTGCCACCGCCAGTGCCAGGGGAGATACTATAGAAAAGGATGGATCGATCGGAATCCAAGAGAGAGATGAGTTCTGACTGTTAACTTTGACGGATCACTAGCCACAGATCTAGAACTATTAACTTTAATCTTGACAGTAAAACTTGAAGAACAATAACGAAACCATAACAAGAGCAAAATGAACGAAGAACGAATACGATGAACAAAAGACGAGTAGATCCATACCATCGCCTCCAATGGAGGAAGACATGTCACGTTCTGTTGGTGACGAACTGCGCAAGGCAGCGATGCGCAGTGTAGGTCGTAGGTCGCGGCGTCCCTCCGGTCGCCACCGGCTTTGGCCTGGAACGGCGTCGGAGGACGTCGTGGCGGCGGGGCTTCCCGTCACGAACTGCGCACTAACCCTAGATCGGATAGGTGTGTCGGTGGGTCTGACGGCTCACGGTCAACCTCGTACTTCGAGCCGGCGGCCCCCACCTCTCTTTATAGCGCAGGGTGACAGGGGCCCACCAACCAATGGTTGGGTTGGGCGCCCCCGATCAGGGCGCGGATCAAGGCCCACGGCCTTTGGGCCGTGTGGTAACATTGTAGTTAACAACGAAGTTCTCAAACTCATCTGGCAATGAAGCAAAAACCAAATGAATGATGGTACTCTCTTTCAAGTCCTCATCCATTGGCTTGAGCTTATTGTTTATGTGAATTAAGCGATGTATGTGCTCTCTGATGCCGCCTGTGTACTTGGCGTTGATCAACTGCTTGATCAACTGAGAGGCGTAGGTCTTTGAAGAGCCAGTGTACTGACTCTTTAACTTCGCCAAGTACTCAACGACATTATGACAATCTTTAATTGCCCCAAAAACAGAAGGCTCTATGGTGTTCTTGACCACTGCCAAACATTTCTTGTTGGCAGTGATCCATTTGGCATTATCTGTATCAAACTTCTGTTTGCTGACCGTATAGGCCTGCTCTGTCTGCTGCCAAACAGCATCTGTCATATCAGCCTCTCTGACTGGCTTCACAGGCTCAGCCGGAACTGGTGCCGTGAGAACCCAATCCAGCTCTGTCATGGTAAAGAAGAAATCCACCTTCTTGTACCATTCATTGTAGTTGTCTCCTTTTAGAATCGGAATATCCTTGATGGAGACCATCATGGAATTCGTAGCTGAAATTAAATCATATTAAGTGAGAACATTATAACATAATGACAATGCCTTATTACATTAAACTTCATCACCTTTGGGCAGAAAAAGTAATAATGCAATAATCAATATCTATAAAATTATAATATTGTTA
>OAMR01000069.1:908823-944608 GCA_900205405.1 Echinochloa crus-galli
CCGCAGCAGCGCCGTGGCATCTGCATCAAATTAAAGGGGTTCATCACATCTACATCGGATGAGTATACTACACGAGAGGCATCGTGGATCGTGGCAGGTGATCGATCGACCAGCTGAGCTGAGCGCGCGAACAATGACGCGGGCACATCAGCGTACGTACTCGCGAGAGGCATGGTCCGGAAGTAGCCGGCGTAGCGGCAGCTCTTGCACCAGACCATGCCCTCGACGGCGATGGTGAAGTTGAGGTCCGGCGGTGGCTGAGGCAGGCCCATGGCCTCGCCGCCGGACGGCAAGGAGCCCACGGCGAGGGTCACGAGGGACAGGCAGATCACAAGGCGTCTCGTGACACAGGCCATGATATTGTGTGTAACTTTGTAAGTAAGCTGGTAGTAGGCGTCGAAGAAGTCCGTATGTTGTTGTAATGATGCCGGTACCTGAGAAGACTATGCTGCAATTTATAGGAGCGCGATCGAGGTGGGTTGGGTGAGTCATGTACTGCTGTCAGATAGATTCCGTTATGCCGGAAATGATTTCAGTTTGCACGGAAGATGCGTGCTTCGCAGCTTGGTTGGGGAAGCGGGGCTCACACGTTGGACACCCAGCAGGCCGGCCGGGCATGTGGCTGGGCTCAACTAGGAATGCTTGCAGCTTGCTTCAACGGCCGTCGCGTGGTCGATGCACAGCACAAGTGATAAAAATGGAGCTGACTTCTGGAATGGCTAGATGCGCTACCTCTTGGACGTACAGTTAAGAAACTGCAACATTATTATTACCCACTTGATAGCGCAATCACATTCAGGCGTGCAGCTTTTTTTTGCTTGCAACACCCATCCCAGGCCCCTGTTCAGGATGCAATAATTTTGAAGCCTGGAGGTTTATAGCGCTGATGCTTACAGTCGTGGACGGCCTGTTGCTCTTGCCAGCAGCAAAGGTGGCGGCGATTCTTGAGTTTGCAGGCAAAGGGATGGGTTTTCTTTAAAAAAAATACATAATGCGCTAATTCATCAATTGGCTGCCTTCATTCGCATAATCGCCGCCCCACCACGCACGCGCTAGTCAACCCAAAAATCGGCTCTCAGGCACAAGCACACAGCTTCTCGTTGCGAAATAATATATATTGGGCTTTTCCTCGTGTCGCTTCACTTCTACACGCGCCAATAATGCGTAGTCCTCCCGAGTTGAGGATTGAGGTACCTGAATTCGGAGTCGTGTGGCTGCTGTGTGCCTGTGTTGGCTAAATGCTAAGCGAGGTGCGGCCGTTGGACCATCAGGATTGTGCTGATGATTAATTAGTCGGATGTGTGTATGTGTACATGTGCATGTGCTGTGTTGAATAAAGGAGATGGGATTCGGGTGTATACCATCCCCGCCGGTCGCGGCGGCTCCAGTCGCCATGGCCGGTTCTGTTGGTGAGGATCTGCTCAAGGCAGCGTCGCGCAGTGTAGTCGTAGGAGTGCGTCGCGGTAGCAGGTCGCGCCGGCCCTCTGGTCGCCACCGGCACTGGCCCGGGACGGCGACGGAGTACGGCGATGACGTCGTGGCGGCGGTGGCGGGTCTTCCCGTCACTGCCCGCGCTAACCCTAGATCGGATATGTGTGTCGGTGGGTCGTGGCGGCTCAGGTGAACCTCGTACTTCGAGCCGGCGGCCCCCACCTCTCTTTATAGCGCAGGGTGACAGGGGCCCACCAACCAATGGTTGGGTTGGGCGCCCCCGATCAGGGCGCGGATCAAGGCCCACGGCCTTTGGGCCGTGTGGACCGGGAGATCAACCTAACACTGACCTCTGAGCTGAGAGAGGGAAGGAGAGATCTGGCATGGCAAGGTACTAGGCAGCTGAAGCTGAGCTGAGAAAGATGGGCATAGAAAACACCCGCATCCTCGTGCTGCCTGGCATCTGAGCCGGGCTGGCACGCACGCACCTGCAGGCCGCGGCGCGGCGCAGCGCAGCGCAGAGCAGGACGGGATCCGCCCGCCCGGCCCGGCTGTCGCACGCCCCAGGCTGGCCGCGCATTATTTTTCACGCGGCGCGCGAGGCCCCTGCTCCGCCACGCCCCAACATGCCATGCCGCCCCGCGCCCGCGCCCTCGCCCTCGCCCCGCCTGCAGATCTCCGCGCCAGCCACCGCACGCACGAGATAATATTCTTCCTCGCCGATCGGCATGCTAGCTCTTCTCCTCCTTGCATCTTGCTACACTGTCACTGCCAGGCGAGGCCTACCGACCGGTGCCGCGACGCTGGCATCGGATCCGTCGGTCCTTGTCGGAGAGACCAAGAGGAAAAAGGCCGCTGGTGGGATGGGGAGTGACTGAGTGAGAGCTCCGATCGGCCGGGGCCGGATGCGCGCGTGCGCCGACGCCATGGTGGTGCAGTGTCCGCGTCACACGGATCGAGCCCCCATCGGCAGCCGCTGCCGCTCCCTACCTTCCGGTACTACATCGAGTGCTAGCCAATTCGTCTCGCGGCGACGTCGCGATCGCTTCCCCTTGTTCCTTCTCCTGTCGTTCGAGGGAAAAGCCACGACAACGCATGGAAACTTGTTCCTCCTGCTCCGGTGCTCGCTTGCTCGTGGCGGCGACCGGTGACCGACCGATCCGATCCGGCTCCCGGTTCCGAGCAGCTCGTGCGGGTCCGTCCCGTCCGGTACGATACGAGTCAATTCAACCAACCAACCAGCGCGCGAGGAAGCCGTGGAAAAGCTGCCTCGGCTCGTTCAACAGCGACCGACACGACAGCACGCCACCGATCGATCCATCTGTCGCGCCGTACCTGTCCCGTACCATGCGACTTACTCGTCGGCGTCGGCGATCGATCCATGATCTGAAGCTTCTGCGAATTAGCAATGGGAGCAAACGTAATTACCCGAGCATGGTTGCGGCAATTACTTCCCCTTTTCTGCAAGGAGATACTATTAGGATATCCCCGCCATTATTTGATCCACTGCGAATCGAGGGTTCCATCATACGAGAATCATAGCAACAACAACCACTTCCGGGCGCCAGTCACTAGCTGCTCTTGCACTGACTGACCAAAAGCAAAAAAACGAATCCCCATTATTTACTGCCTGATGGGCTCCCATGTGCAGTGTTGGACACATGGGCCACCGGCCACGTGGCCCCCCGGCCGATGAACACCAGGAAAAAAAACCTTTTCCCCCATGCTGAAGCTCAACAAGCCATAAGCTAGGTCAAAGCCAAGTACTATGCTAACTCGTGAACATTGCGTAGTAGTATATGAGATGTCATCGCTATGATGTGAAAAAAGATTAATCCCAGTGGAGTGAAACAGATCGGTGTCTCTCTCGCCACCGTCTACAAACTCCAAAGCGCGGTGGGCGTGCGGGTCCTGAGATCGCCGGGCCTTTTTTTCCGAGTACGTGGATACAGCTAAACACCATCAGACATGACAGAAGAGATTGCTCAGTGCAAGCAAAGAGCCAAAGACAAAAATTAAAAAAGAAAAGGGGGTGAGCTCGAGCTGTATGGCCTGACTGTACCCTTGCGCACCTGTCTCCAGCGTCCGGCGTGGACCGAGGCCAGGCCCCATTTACTCTCCTAATCTCCTCACCAAAGCCCCGATTAGTTAACGCGAGCCCGGCCCTGTATATAAACCCACCCTCGCGCGCGCGCAGGCAGCGACAAGCACCGCCCGCATAGGAGAGCACGGCGGCCCAGAAACCGAGGGCAAAAAGAGGAGAGAGAGAGAGAAGAGAAGAGAGAGAAAATACAGCAGCTGAGAGAGAGAGAGAGAGAGAGGGAGGGACAGCTAGGGGGAGTGCCAGAGGTGCAGGGGGAGGTGGGGATGGAGAGCGAGATGGCGGACGCGCCGGCCGCGATCCCGGCGGCCGAGCCGCTCCCGGCGGTGGCGGAGGAAGGGGAAGGGGGAGGGGAGGCGGCCGAGGCGGCGGTGGGGTCCACCCTCACCATGGAGCGCGTCGCCGCCGCGAAGAAGTTCATCGAGAACCACTACCGCTCGCAGATGAAGAACATCCAAGAGCGCAAGGAGAGGTACCGTACCGCCGATCCCGATCCCCCCCGCCCGCTGAGCTCTGGTCCCCGGGCGCCAATTCTAGCTGCTGGCCGCGCGCGGGCGGGCTAGATCTCGCGCGCCGCGAGCTCGATCGACGGGTTTGAGCTGGGGTCGGCCTGGTTCTGCTTCGAGCTCGCGCCGCTGGGACTTGGGCATCCGAGCTGCTTTTAATTTGGGTGGAGGTTTCCGTGTGGTTGCTTGTAGTGGAATGCAGGGTAGTGGTAGTGGGTACTAGTTGCAGTAGCTTGCCGCCCATGATTTCAGAATTTCTACTACAGCGTGATGTAGGATGTTTGAGTCTTGAGTGAAATGTGGCGTAGTATACCGTTGTAGATTCTGGAATTGATTACCACTGGATGCGATTTGAGGTCCGGGTAGCATTTTTTTTTAGCTGCGGTCGATAGTTCATTGATGAGTTCCAGTAGTTGCTTTTGAATGCTTTGTGCCCGCTCAATGTATCGGGCAGCAATAGTTCAAATCTGCTCATTGAATGCGCTCCTTCAGTTCCGCTCTGTTTTGTTTGATAGCGTGTAATTGGAGTTCCTTGTGTTGGTTTAAAATCACTATCGGACTGATGTTTTGGACCGTCGGACATTCTCGTGATCTTTCCATTAATAGACAGTGGATGATGATGTGCTTTAAAAATGGATGCACTTGTTCTATTATCATGCTACCAGTAATTTGTCTCATGGGACGTTATCGTTCATTAATGTACATCATAACATTTCCAGCTTTGGCTTGACACTCTTTTTTTAACGAGGGCAAAAATCGTTTCCTGTTTCTCTTTATGTTGAAAAGAAAACAACGCATATAATGCTGGTCGTATAATTATATTTCGGAACATTAAATGATGCATGTACGTTGAAGTAGAGTTCTTTTGTATGGAATACATCAGATACCAGCAGCATATAGCATACGTTTAATTTATGGCCTGCTATCTATGGTTCTTAATTATGCTATTGTTGAGCGTCATCCTTGGATATTACAATTTATTATAATCAGATTGCCTTTCGCCCCTGATATCATGCCATTTATTCGAAGAAGGCGCATCTTTTATTCCCATTTATCACTTACAAGACCGAATGCGTTGCAGGCGCTTTAAATTGGAGAGACAGCTAGCTACTTCTCAAGTTCCCAAGGAGCAGCAAATCAATTTAATAAAAGATCTGGAGAGGAAGGAAACTGAATACATACGACTTAAGAGGCACAAAATTTGTGTGGATGACTTTGAGCTGCTCACTATTATTGGGAGAGGCGCTTTTGGAGAGGTCTGCAAACTGAGTTCCGGCATATGCTTTTCCGCATGTAGCAGTTTTGCTAAATATTATTTATACCTATGTTACTGTTGATGGCGGTGCATGTAGTTACTTGCAGTAATTTCCTGTGTCCATAAATGCGTAAACTCTAGGCAAAGCAAGATATGTTTTGATCTATTTGAGATATGGCAGGTGTTTGCTGTATTGCAGCTATTGCTTTTGCCTTTAATATCTTACCTACTGATACTTTGTGCTGATTATAATATATATGGCAGGTTCGACTGTGTCGAGAGAAGACCTCTGGCAACATTTATGCAATGAAAAAACTCAAGAAGTCTGATATGGTTGTCAGGGGCCAAGTAAGACAGCTTCCATTGACTGGTTTATGTTTCTTGTTTCATATACTTACTTGGTTATAAATTTTAATTATGTGAAAGTTCTTTGCTATTGTGTGGGTTCCTTTTCTGTTTGCTATAACTTCCATTTCTGTGAAACTCACATCCCACAGTTTCTTGTATTTTAACTTTTTGAACTTCATTTTGTTGATATAATAAAATGATGTGTGAGAGAACCAAGAAACTGAAAACACTAATGCTACAAGGGTAACCGTTTGTGTTTTTAGCATCGAGAGGAAAGTTTCTGAATATCCACTTAGCTGACATGTTTTTCATTATCTTAATTCAGTAACCAGGACTTTGTTCGAGACCAGCAAACACTTGATTTTGGATGAACATCACAAATGTTGCTTGAATGTCTTATTCTGACCCATCTTCTCACTGTTTTCAATTCTATTATGTTTGATGAAATCACATATCAAGTGCTGCATCATAGTTGTAAAAGATCCCTCTTTAGAAATTTGTCTCAGCAAGGCTTCAAGTCACTCTGCTAAAGAAAATTACTAGCTTGACTGCTTGAGATCTAATCTAAAGGTTCAGGACACTCTGTTTGCTATTAAAGCCCTGCTGTTTTGTTTGTGATGAAAACTCTGTTTTTATCAGAATCACTCTGATGGTTTTCAAGAAACAATTTGAAACTTCTTCTTATTGGATCACTCTAATATTTCTCAAATGACCGTAAAAAAATATAATTGCTGTCTATTTTTGGAGAGTTGAGTTAATGGATTTCTTTATTGTATCTGTTAGGTGGAACATGTTAGAGCTGAAAGAAACTTGCTGGCTGAAGTTGCTAGTCACTGCATTGTGAAGCTTTATTATTCTTTCCAAGACACTGAGTACCTTTACCTTATTATGGAGTACCTCCCTGGTGGTGATATCATGACCCTTCTCATGAGAGAGGATACCTTGACTGAACATGTGGCGCGATTCTACATTGCTGAGACAATTCTTGCTATTGAATCCATCCATAAACATAACTACATCCACAGGTTATATATTTTTGTGTAAAGGCATCTAACATACTGTAGTTCTACAGTTCCACTGATTTATATATTTGGTTTGTCATCATTTGCAGAGATATTAAGCCTGATAACCTGCTTCTAGATAAGAATGGTCACATGAAGTTGTCAGATTTTGGGCTGTGCAAGCCAATTGATTGTTCGAAGCTCTCAACCTTGAATGAAGATGAACCCATGGGTGATGACAACCTAAGAGAATCAATGGATGTTGATAGTTCTTTGTCTGATACAGCAAATGGTAGAAGATGGAGAAGTCAACATGAACAACTTCAGCACTGGCAGATGAACAGGAGAAAATTGGTATACATACTGTACAGCTTACATATTGGGCATTGCACCATTCTTTTATAATTTTTTGTTTTCTTGCATAATATCCTGTAGATATCGGTACCGGAAAAGAAAATTGATACCAAGTGTACCATGCACAACCTCAGTGTTTCTTAGTAGCTTTTGTTCAAATTTATGTTGATACCCAGGCTTTCTCAACTGTTGGGACACCAGACTATATTGCTCCAGAGGTTCTGCTAAAGAAGGGATATGGAATGGAATGCGATTGGTATGCTTTATTCAAATAATGGTTTTTGTATCAAGTTAATGTTGATACACTTGTATGTGTTTTGAATTTTAATAACTAGACATTGTACTTTGTTTTATTCTCAGGTGGTCCCTGGGCGCTATCATGTATGAGATGCTTGTTGGATATCCACCATTTTATGCCGATGATCCAATAACTACATGCCGAAAGGTTTGTTTTTTCATAAGAACATTTTGCTACAACTGACCAATGAAGACATGGTTTCTTGCGGAAATTTGCTAGTTTCTTTGGCTCAGTTTTACCATTTTAATTTATTTAACGGTTTGGTCAATGTTTCTTTTGCTCAGACCTTTAAGCTTATCATCAGAATAAGGCTAAGTTAGCACTAAGTATATTTTTATTTTTCACCTTCTTTGGGCTGAAGCTGAGAACCTAACAAATGCAGACTGTGATCTTATCGGGTTTAGTCTACCCAATCAGTTTGTGGATATTGTCTGATAAGTAGGCTTCACGTTGGGTTGTTAGGGAAATCAAGTCTCCTTTACTCTGAGTATTACCATTTATGCCAACTTATTGAAGGTGCAAACTTTAGACATCAAAATTATTTTTCCACAGATGAATGCAAGAAAGTATTTTTCCTCGCAAAAAAAAGACTTATTCAATAGATGCATACTAGTATAATAACACTGTATCATTCTACGAAATTGAAAACTTATGCATAGACCCAATAGCCTATGGTTGAAGCAGCAAGATTTTTATGATTTGATAGTCAGATATTATTCATGAAAAAAGAAAGAAAGTAAGCGATGTTTTCTTTCTTGTCTCCGATTTTGGAATGTACAATGTGTTTGACAATCTTGTCTATTAACCTCATGAATTTAAGCTTATTCTGCCTTTCCTTAGAGAGCTGCACTGACATCTGTTTTCTCATTATTCTAGATTGTGCACTGGAGAAACCATTTGAAGTTTCCTGAGGATGCAAGGTTGTCAAATGAAGCAAGAGATATCATTTGCCGATTATTATGTGATGTTGACCACAGGATTGGCAGTGCAGGAGCGGATCAAATAAAGGTAGGAGCCCTGGGTCAAAGAAAAGAAATAATTTGACTTATAGTTGTCTTGTTTATTGTGTTCTTTTGCCTTACTAAATGTCCTCCTTTACCATTAGGCACATCCTTGGTTCCGAGGAGTTGCATGGGATAAACTTTATGAAATGGAAGCGGCATTTAAGCCTCAAGTAAATGATGAACTGGATACGCAGAATTTCATGAAATTTGAGGAAGTAAGTGAAGTGCTTGGCATTCATGTTTTTACTGCTTCACAATTCTTTAAATTGTAGACTAGTCAATCTCCAGCTAGCATTTCCGTGAATAAGGTTACTCTTGTTCCTGCTCTCTGGACTCTTCAAACTGTGAAGCTAGCCTTTAGAATATAGCAAGTCATTTACTAACAGAGTTTGCTGGTACTGTTTGATTGATTTTCCTGCTCTTTATTCCAACTTCTAGGAGCACTAATAATTTTCATGTATAAGGGTATGTGTGTATCTATGTTTTCGTTTCAAATTTGCTTGACTATGGGATGCCTAAGTTTCTGCTTTCTGAGCTTTGCATTACCTTTTGTTTTCTTGTATTTTGTTGTTGTTAGCTTATGAATGACATTTCTCCAACTTACTCATTATTCTCCGTGGCAGTTGGAAAATCCTCCAGCAAGAACAGGCTCTGGGCCCTCGAGAAAGGTATGCATGTATATTCAGATTCAGAAACTAGCCTGAAAGCAGGAAAAACACAAATAACTGCAGCTCTAATGTTCATCATCTATTGCATTCCTGCTTGTTGGTTTATCCTCAAACTGGTTTCCAGAGTTTAATTTCCATTGGATTATGATTGTCTCACACCCACTAGTCATGCCAATACAAGCTGTCATAAGAAAATGAGATGGATTATGTTTTATGCTGGATTATCCATTTCCTTATATATTGTGGAACTGAAAAGCAGTAGATCATACTAGTATTATTGTTGTAAAGCATGGTATTGTTCTGTTGCCTAACAAAGGTTATTTTAGAACAGCTTTTGCACCAGCACCTCAAAGTCAAAACCATCTGCCCATCTTAGTAGACTTTATGTTCATCTCTTTTTTTCCCCCTTTGCACTCTCAATCACTGATGTATCTTGTGTGGAACAAATTTACAGATGATGCTGAACTCCAAAGATCTGAGTTTTGTGGGGTATACATACAAAAACTTTGATGCTGTGAAAGCAATAAAAATTTCAGGTTTGTACCATATCAAGGAATTGTGTGTGTTGAATTCTCCAAGCAGTTGTTTTTCAGGGAGCTTAATTGTTCCATTGAACTACCACTACCAGTGTTTACATGCTAGGTGTCCATGGCATGTAGATGAACATTATATACTAGTGTTGCTTCTGAAAGACTGAAACTATAAATGCATGCAGATCTGCAAAGGAATTCGTCTCTAACAAGGCCCTCCATTGGTTCAATATTTGGTAACGTACTTTTGTCTAGTGACATGTAACCTTTATTGTGATCACTCCTGCCCTTATCTTATTTGGATATTACCAATCTCAGGTCCACCAGGCATGGATTCTCCTATTGAACCAAACGGAAGGGACACACATATGCACACAGTTTCATCTGGTGATCCAATGATTCCCTAACCTGCGGTGCTGTTTGTCCTCTGCAAATTTCCAACTAAATCAGCACATTGACACCTGTGTGATGTGGCTCCATCTGGACAACCTGCTCGTTTTTAGCCAGGTTTCTGCTTTGTTAACCGTGGGCGATCGTTTTGTAGAAACCCAACAAAGGTTCTAGCTGTAAAATAGTATGGCACGGACTTTAACAAAGGTCCCATGTATTAAGGTCGTCGGACATGGGGGCAGGTTTTTGGAGAAATTGCACCTTGCGGCTGGCTGCCCAGGTTGGCAGAGCAAATTGCGGCCTTCTCTTGTGGCAGTTCCCGGTCCGCTAACATTTGATCAGGGAAAGGAAATAAGTTGGTGTTCTTGCGGCAGGAAATTATCGTGGCTGAGCTATTGGTGTTGGTGGTGTTTGATATGTATCAGGATTTTTTTCCCATTTCTGAAGTAGGAATTCTTGTAGCAGAGCTGTTGTAGCTAATTATAAAGGAACATCCTTTTACAGCGTCTTTGGGTCTTGACCCGTGATCCAACCTTTCAGGAACGCTGAATTTTGTGCAGCCTATCATTCACCTGCTGTTTCTTATTGATGTATGGAACCTGACGTGCTTTGGTGGAGATTCAAATTATGAATTTTCAGCTTCATAATATCTCCGACTACACCAGATTTGTACCAGTGCATCCCAACGCACAAATGTCACCAGAGACTTGCTGTTTGATCAATTGATGCATCCATATAGTATCCAGAGCGGCAGACGAGAAGAAACTGGAGACAGGCACAACGGCATTATAGAGGACAGAGCAGCTGCTGTTTACATCCAAAACTATAACAGAACGTAAGTGAACCATAACCAATCTAAAACATTGTGAAAATGTAGAATTGGCATTATATTTTGATAAAATAATGGCGTGAAACCACATCTCTAGTAGATCAAAAAACATCTGAGATTCTGAGCAGCAACAAGAGGGCACGCTGTCATAAGAGATCAACCGTCCGATTACCAGACCACATCTACAAGAGATAAAACAGCATCTGAGAGAATTTCAACCAGAAAAGGATCTATAGATAAAATTACGACCTGGACAGAAATGTAGCCATAACTTTCAGACATGAAACAATGCTACCCTTATACAGTACTTTTTTCTAAGTTCATATCATATCATATCATATCATATCATCAGCAGCATTAACTTCCACATTCACTACACTGATAACATATCATCAGCAGCTTCAACATCATCCACATTCTGTAAGCTGGAAATTCCGAAAAGCTTCTTGCTACATGATTCCGGTAATTGCATCCCTGGTCGTTTCAGGTTACCCTCTGTCCCTGGGACAACAAAATTGAACTTGTTTAAACAAAATTAAAAAAAAATGGTTACCAGATCAGCCAGTCTTTACCCTTCATTCTAAAATGCCGTTACAAATTAAGCCCATTAATAACAATGTAAAATACTAAATATTCATCACCAACCAAATCTCGCTTTAAACTGCAACAATAATACCAAAGATAAGTTCAATTCCACACCATCTTATTTTTTACTAATGGTGCCGATTATGCACAGAAAACTCTTGATCCCCAATTGGCTTTTTTTTTCTCATGTTGCACTACTAGCCACCCAAGTAATATATAATCAAGTGTGATACTAAACCTCAGGTTATTTGCGGCCTCATCAAGCGTTTTAGCAATGGCAGTATCGTGTTAATTACAGCAATCTCAAACTAATCAGAGCAAACAGGAAGCCTTACTTGTCTCCCAGTCTCATTTCTCAAGCTCAAACTCATCATTGGAAACAGGAATCCTTACTCATCTCTCAACATGAAAAGATAAATGTTACAGTGTGCTTAGTATAGCAGATCACTAATCAGATTTAATTTGCCCCCATCCTATGTATGATGGTTTTCAAGCTCCACTTAGAGCAACTCCAGCAATAGCCCTTAAATCAGACCCTCCAAATATTAAATGGGGGCTTCCTCTACTTTTTAAGGGTCTTAAAACTTATGTCAACTCCAACAATAGCCCCTAAGTATGGAGGCCTCCCTAGAGAGCCCCCAGGAATGGAGGGTGGGGGATAAATTTGGAGGCCTCCTCAAAATACGGGGTCAAGAAGGACACTGCTGGAGTTCAACTTTTTTGTTTGGCCCTCTAAATTTAGCTTGGGGGCTTGTTTAGAGGGTCTGCTGGAGTTGCTCTTACCTCTTTGTGACCATCACCTATGTATCAACTGACTACTTGAATGAATCTTATAATGTAGGGGTTTGCACTTTCACAAGTACACCAAGCAATACAGGATGCATATGTGTAATCAGAGAGATAGTATGACCTTGAAAAATAATAATAGTAAAAATTACCTGGAGACATGTTCAGATGCTTGGAGATCCTACTCTGTGTGTATGTTGAAATGATCCCAAAGGTTCTTTCCGAGCCAAACTCAACCACTCCTCGTAGCATCCTGTACCTCATGTCAACAGAAACTACCCATGCCTTGTTCTTGAGATTGATCATGAAGTAAACTACGTCATCATCGTCCAAGCTTATTGTGGGGTGTCCGATGTACAGGCGAGGTTTTCCTTCCTCGTCATCCGGCAGCCTTCTGAGCAGTTCAGAATGCATTGGATTGCTGTCACCGTCAATGTCGGAAGCTTCAAGCTCAAAGTCCTGAGACCAAGAATCCTCCCGAGGAAAACTAGCCATCCTGCTCCATGTCGCAGCCACCCAACCACTGTAGGAATAGTGGTTATGTGATGCCTTCTCCGGGTCCGGCCTGGCCCTCATCAAAACCTGCACGAGCTTGATGCGACCCTTGACGACAGCAATGTCCCGGGTAATCCATGGGCTGCTGTTGGGTCTCCTGCTGGGGAGGAGCTGCGGCGGCATCGGGACATAGCGAAGCACGGGGTCCTCGCAGAACACGTCGTAGAGCAGGATGCCGTTCCAGAGGTCGACGAAGGCCATGGTGCCGCCTTCTCCTCCTAGGGTGATAGCCTTGGACGTCTTGTGGCAGAAGAATCCTTCTTCAACGAAGCTGTGGTGCTGCTCCGGTGGCACGAACACGTCCCTGGCAGTAGACCTAATCCTCGGAGTGCAAGATGCTGACATCGTAGTGCCCGGATGAGCCACGGAAGATTCCAGACGAGAGTCGTCACGGAGCGCGGCGATGGTGTAGCCCGTGCCGCCGCCGCGGCTGATGAGGCCGACCTGCCCGTCGGAGAAGAAGTAGGGGCCAGGGTGCGGGAGCAGCTCGAGCGACGGCGGAGCACCACCACCGGAGGAGCCGCCGGCGCGGTAGACGAAGTACTCGTGCAGGCCGGGGCAGGCCATGGCGTAGTGGTGGCCGATGGAGACGCGGAGGAGGACGAAGGGGCCGTCCGTGGCGATGGCCTTGGGCGCTCCCACACGAAGCCGCTGGGCTCCACGCCGCGGCAGTGGACGCAGAAGTAGGAGACGCGCGGCCGGTGGGCGGGGAAGAAGGTGACCTGGATCTCCTTGCCGCCCCTGGTCTTGCAGGATGCGGTGGTGGAGTTGCGGCGGTCGGCGAAGTAGGCGCGGAAGTCGAGGAGAACCCAGTCCGGCATTGAGGATCCCGCCGGCAGATCGTCAGTGTAAGCACCATGGGTAGGCGGGTGCAGGGATCCGCGGTGGATCAGATTGTCCATGGCTGCCTGCCTCTTCTTCTCCGCCAATCTGGACGTCTGGTTGGTAAATCCAAGTTGGGATCTTAGAGAGGATTGATTGATTGATTGGTTACTTGGATTGGCTGAATCGGATGAGATTGCGGTCGCGGCGGGGGAGGGGGATGAAGGGGGAGTGGGTAGAGGGCGCCAGGGCGGCGGCGGCGGCGGCGGCGGCGGAACGGGGACGTTGGAGTCGCGACCGGGGCGGCTGCGGCTTGCCTGGGGCGCCGCTATACATCACGCTGGTGATGGGATTTGTTGTGTCGCCCGAAGCGCGGGTTGGTGGGCTGTGGTCGTGCCATGGGCCGTAGTCGATTCTCTAGCCCAAACGTAAGACCAGCATAGATTTGATTAGAAACCTAAGCAGTTCTGGACCGTATGATATTCGAGCTAGCCCTAATGACCAGACCCAAGTCACCGGGCCATTGGGTGTGTTTAGATGCAGGAACGAGATCCTCTGTTTTTCTGTCTACCACCGAGGGACGTAGTAGATCTGACAGGGCCCTCTCTATCGCGCAACCAAAAATGACCAACAGCAGTAAAGGAGACGCTCTCACGGCAGCACTTAAGCCCACAATTACATACTCCGTACCATCGCTGCTCCACACCGGGTCTGGGGAGATCTTGGGATGCGGCCATGGCGGCCCTCAGGCAGCGTCTCGCACCGGCGCTGCCTCGTGGAGCCGGGCGGCACGAGCGTGGAGAAGGCGGGCCGGTGCGGACGGCGCACGGAGCCGACCGGCGGTGCGGGAGGTCCTCCCAGCGCGCGGAGAGCCGGCGTGGGGCCCTCTAAATTTAGCTTAGGGGCTTATTTAGAGGGTCTGCTGGAGTTGCTCTTACCTCTTTGTGACCATCACCTATGTATCAACTGACTACTTGAATGAATCTTATAATGTAGGGGTTTGCACTTTCACAAGTACACCAAGCAATACAGGATGCATATGTGTAATCAGAGAGATAGTATGACCTTGAAAAATAATAATAGTAAAAATTACCTGGAGACATGTTCAGATGCTTGGAGATCCTACTCTGTGTGTATGTTGAAATGATCCCAAAGGTTCTTTCCGAGCCAAACTCAACCACTCCTCGTAGCATCCTGTACCTCATGTCAACAGAAACTACCCATGCCTTGTTCTTGAGATTGATCATGAAGTAAACTACGTCATCATCGTCCAAGCTTATTGTGGGGTGTCCGATGTACAGGCGAGGTTTTCCTTCCTCGTCATCCGGCAGCCTTCTGAGCAGTTCAGAATGCATTGGATTGCTGTCACCGTCAATGTCGGAAGCTTCAAGCTCAAAGTCCTGAGACCAAGAATCCTCCCGAGGAAAACTAGCCATCCTGCTCCATGTCGCAGCCACCCAACCACTGTAGGAATAGTGGTTATGTGATGCCTTCTCCGGGTCCGGCCTGGCCCTCATCAAAACCTGCACGAGCTTGATGCGACCCTTGACGACAGCAATGTCCCGGGTAATCCATGGGCTGCTGTTGGGTCTCCTGCTGGGGAGGAGCTGCGGCGGCATCGGGACATAGCGAAGCACGGGGTCCTCGCAGAACACGTCGTAGAGCAGGATGCCGTTCCAGAGGTCGACGAAGGCCATGGTGCCGCCTTCTCCTCCTAGGGTGATAGCCTTGGACGTCTTGTGGCAGAAGAATCCTTCTTCAACGAAGCTGTGGTGCTGCTCCTGCTGCTCCGGTAGCACGAACACGTCCGTGGCAGTCCAGACCTTGTCCTCGGAGTGCAAGATGCTGACATCGTAGTGCCCAGGCTCGTCGCATGAGCCACGGAAGATTCCAGACGAGTCGTCACGGAGCGCGGCGATGGTGTAGCCCGTGCCGCCGCCGCGGCTGATGAGGCCGACCTGCCCGTCGGAGAAGAAGTAGGGGCCAGGGTGCGGGAGCAGCTCGAGCGACGGCGGAGCACCACCACCGGAGGAGCCGCCGGCGCGGTAGACGAAGTACTCGTGCAGGCCGGGGCAGGCCATGGCGTAGTGGTGGCCGATGGAGACGCGGAGGAGGACGAAGGGGCCGTCCGTGGCGATGGCCTTGGGCGCTCCCACACGAAGCCGCTGGGCTCCACGCCGCGGCAGTGGACGCAGAAGTAGGAGACGCGCGGCCGGTGGGCGGGGAAGAAGGTGACCTGGATCTCCTTGCCGCCCCTGGTCTTGCAGGATGCGGTGGTGGAGTTGCGGCGGTCGGCGAAGTAGGCGCGGAAGTCAAGGAGAACCCAGTCCGGCGTTGAGGATTCCGGTAGATCATCAGTGTAAGCACCATGGGTAGGCGGGTGCAGGGATCCGCTGTGGATCAGATTGTCCATGGCTGCCTGCCTCTTCTTCTCCGCCAATCTGGACGTCTGGTTGGTAAATCCAAGTTGGGATCTTAGAGAGGATTGATTGATTGATTGGTTACTTGGATTGGCTGAATCGGATGAGATTGCGGTCGCGGCGGGGGAGGGGGATGAAGGGGGAGTGGGTAGAGGGCGCCAGGGCGGCGGCGGCGGCGGCGGCGGCGGAACGGGGACGTTGGAGTCGCGACCGGGGCGGCTGCGGCTTGCCTGGGGCGCCGCTATACATCACGCTGGTGATGGGATTTGTTGTGTCGCCCGAAGCGCGGGTTGGTGGGCTGTGGTCGTGCCATGGGCCGTAGTCGATTCTCTAGCCCAAACGTAAGACCAGCATAGATTTGATTAGAAACCTAAGCAGTTCTGGACCGTATGATATTCGAGCTAGCCCTAATGACCAGACCCAAGTCACCGGGCCATTGGGTGTGTTTAGATGCAGGAACGAGATCCTCTGTTTTTCTGTCTACCACCGAGGGACGTAGTAGATCTGACAGGGCCCTCTCTATCGCGCAACCAAAAATGACCAACAGCAGTAAAGGAGACGCTCTCACGGCAGCACTTAAGCCCACAATTACATACTCCGTACCATCGCTGCTCCACACCGGGTCTGGGGAGATCTTGGGATGCGGCCATGGCGGCCCTCAGGCAGCGTCTCGCACCGGCGCTGCCTCGTGGAGCCGGGCGGCACGAGCGTGGAGAAGGCGGGCCGGTGCGGACGGCGCACGGAGCCGACCGGCGGTGCGGGAGGTCCTCCCAGCGCGCGGAGAGCCGGCGTGGGCGGCGCACGGAGACGGCCGGCGGTGCGCGAGGACGCCGGGCGAGCAGATCCGGCGACGTGCAGTGGTGGGCACACGGGACGGCCCGTGGCATGGGGGCGGCGCTTGGTCGCCGGTGCGGCCGGCGGTGGATCTGGCGCGATGGATTCGGTCCTGGTGTTGGAAGGGCTAGCTCCAGACTTTGCAACTACATCTGGTGATGACATCTTCAATTTTGCCTTTCCTTTTCATATAGAGCATTGGCCTGGTAAGAAGGGGGAAGCAACACGGTGTGACTCTGTCGTGGTGGTAATTGCTACTAATTCATCGGTTTCGGGAAGAAATTCCTAGGTCTGACCTTAATTGGTTGAACCTGACAGTGACCTTGTTGAAGGCATTGCTTGGATTAAGATGAATTACCCCCTCATGAAAACATTTGATCTGGTCTTAATTGGTTGGGTCATTACAACGTCGGCACGTGCGCGTGCCGTTTCCTCGTTGGAGGCATTGTATCGGGAGCCTACTACATAGTCCAAGAGTTGCTTTGGTTTGTGAAGCGAATGAAGATGAAGAGGTTTGTGAAGCGGATGAAGATGAAGGCGCTTGTGGTAGTTTGCTAGGTCATGGTGCTCTCATTTTTTGTTTCTTTTTCATTGGCTGTGTGCATCTTAGTTATGCAGAGGCCGGGTTGGATCTTATATAATTGTATCATCTCGATGTAATTGTCTAAGAGCTTCCCTTTTCCAAAAAAAATTACATACTCCGTATCATATTTGATTAAATGTAAGCTCACAGTCACAGTAACAGCAGGGAGACGCTCTCAAACTTTGGGGTATTTAGTTCCTAAGAAAAGGTGAAAATTGAAGTGAAAAAGTCACATCCAACACTGTAGCACTTTTCATTTGTTTATGGTAAACATTGTCCGACCATGACCTAACTAGGCTCAAAAGATTCGTCTCGTCGTGTACATCAAAACCATGCAACTAGTTTTTTTATTTACACGTTTAGTACTCCATGAATGAGGAGAGAGATTTGATGTGATAGGTGAATAGTGAAGTTTGGAGAGAGAATTTTTGAAAGTTTGATGATTTGACCCGGAACTAAACAGGGCATTTATCATATTTTGTTGAATGTATATAAAAATATCAATATTTTTTATATCAAATAACTACAATTACATTCATCATGAAAAATATCTTCCTAACATATCTTATGCCTTTTGATATCATATATGTTGATACATTTTGCTATGAATTTGGTAAAACTTTAAAATTTTGACTTAGGTTGTGTTTAGTTCCCGAAAAGGGAATGTGAAATTTGGTGAAAATGTCACATCGGACACTGTAGCACACCGCAACACTTTTCGTTTGTTTGTGGTAATCGTTGTCCTACCATGATCTAACTAGGCTCAAAAGATTCGTCTCGTCATGTACATCAAAACCATATACTAAGTTTTTTTATTTACCCACGTTTAGTATTCCATGTATGAGGAGAGAGATTTGATGTGATAGGTGAATAGTGAAGTTTGAAGAGAGAATTTTTGGCTTTTCAAGGGAACTGAACACGGCCTTTCAAGGGAACTGGACACGGCCTTAGACAAAAACTGGAATAACTATTTTTTAGACGAAGGGAGTAAGCTGAAACAACCACGTTCCAACTGTGAAGCCATTGTACTTGTGCGGTGCTCCTTGTAGAAACATTTACACATGAATTTATAAATTATTCAAAGCACTAAAACACGATTGAGAAACTAGAACGGATACTGAAATAAAATATAAAATAGACCATTGTTTTTTATAATAAAATAAATTATCGTTGACCCGTTTTTCTTTGTAATAATGTACTGGGCCGTGTTGATTTTGTGGGCTCTAAGTGCTTGCTGTGAGCATCTTTCCTGCCGTTGGTTGTGGGATGGAGGGCCGTGGCTACACTATGTCCCTCGGAGGTAAATGGAAGAACTGCAGAGGATTATATATATATATATATTGCTGTGATGCTTTGATATTTTTGGTCATCTATGTTTTTATCAGCACGGATAGGCAATATAATCTTGCATTGTTATAAGTGAAATGAAAGTCAAAGCCATAGAGTGCACCTATCGGAGATTTTGCTCGTTATTAGTCTGCTAGATACATGCAACTTAGAATTTTTCATCGAAGAGCTCAATGTTTGTTGTTCAGTGGATAGACCAAACGAGCTTGCCGTGCTGATAATTTGCTGTGTGTTATTCTTGTGGGCTTTGTAAAAGGAAAAAGTACAGTTCTACTAATACCCATTAAAGCAGTGGTGGAGAACATCACGAACGAATTTTGGGTTACCATACAAGGTACCTAATCCACAACAAGCTACCATGCATTCTAAATATTCGGTGTTGGAAATTTGAAATTTATTGTTGAAGGCAGTTATTAGTGGACATCTATTTGGTTGATGCTTTTTTAGACACGTATTAGAATTTAAAATTCTTGTTTATTAGAGTTTTTAGAAAATATGTTTTTGTTGCACGACCGGCTGGATGCCTCAACACCAATTCGGCTCTTATGTCATGAGAAGCAGGGTGGCCTATTTTCGGCCTATTTTCTCCTCTGGCAGTTGGAGCTCTGCAACGGCGTCGGTGGTGGCAACATATCGGTGACATGAAATTTTTATTTACTGCATTTTTCTATACACGCAAGTCACCAGTTGTGGCTTTTGGATTGGTACTGGCTAACGTTTTCTGTTTGTCTTGGTCTTGTGTTTTCTCGGACATCATTCAACTAATCTCATTGGTGCATAAATGTAGCTATTGCCGTTCTAATAGCTAAAACAATATTTACGGTTCAAGAAACATAATCGTTTTTATAGTACACATGCTCTGTGTACTGTGTAGAATCCGACGGATTAAAGATTCACCAGGATATTTTGTGTTTGTGCCGGTGCTTATACCGGTGCTGAGTGCTATCCCTCAGGCCACGTTGTAACAAAACTATTGTTCTATCTTCTTTTTAATATAAAGATGCGCATTTTCAATAAAAACTCCATGCAAGTAAATAGATGCCGAAAGAATGTCGTGGTCTGATCATTACTCTGATCCGACGGTAAACACACGGCCTGATACTTCAATATTAGTGTTAATGAATCATGCAGACATCTATGTGCGAAGTGACTGCGAACCATTGAAAAAGACTTGCATGTCTGACACGGGCATGCTTAACTCTCCCTAAAATCTCTATCACACTGATCCAAGAAAAAGAGAGCTGGATTAACAAATATGCTGCGTTAGATCTAACACAGACCGGAAGACAATCAAACTAGGCAACGAACAGCTGCAAGGAAAGCAGAGAAACCATGACAGCATTGACTATAACGTAAAGATGTTACATCGATCTGTACATTGAACATACCTACCCAGATTGGCACGCGTTTAATGGGGTGCCGCAAGAGCATTCTAAGATGACAATTACAGGGCAAAAAATTGCATGATCCAGACGTAGTCTCACCAGTACTGACCTTGGTATCCTCCACCATACAGCAACAAAACTTGGGGCGCATGTTACAACAGTCCCCAACGAATCAGAAAAGCAAGCCACTGCTAAATGCTAATAAATTCCACTAACATATCTGTCCTAATACCTACCCATATTGGCAGGCGTTTAATGGGGTGCCGCAAGAGCATTCTAAGATTACAACTACTGAGCAGAAAATTGCATGATCCAGACGTAGTCTCACCAGTGCTGACCTTGGCATCCTCCACCATGCAGCAACAAAACTTGGGGCCCATGTTACACCAGTCCCCAGGGAATCAGAAAAAACAAGGCACTGCTAAATGCTAATAAACTCCGCTGTCATATCTGTCCTACTGATCAGTTCCGTGGAAGGTCTCTCTTATCATGCATTGCTGCTGCTTTATAGCATGACAGAAGACTGTCGAAGCTACAGAAATAAACAGAGTATTCTTTTTCAGAATAGAGTTTAAAAGAAAAAACAGATGAGCAGTAGTCAAAGAAAAGAGGAAACTTACTCTTCCATATTTTTTTCAAACACATGCTTTAGCACGTGTGGTTCAACTTGAGGCAATGAACTGGATGCGAATAATTCAATTTCATCAAAGTCTTCGATTTTAATTGTCTGAACCGTTGCCTTCAACTGCCCCTTTGTCTTAGCACCTTCTTCCCTTTTCCTAATTTCCATTTGCTTCTTAAAGTGTTCTTCCAAATGTTGCAATAGGTGCCTTTTGTAGTCTAGTGATGCCTCCACAGTGTCTGCACGGGCTTCAACATATTCAACTGTGTTTATATTTTCGAACTGGCCACTCTTTATTAATTCTGTCATTTCCAAGTCACCATCCAAATCAATACCGTGCCAGAAACAACGATTCAGTATGTAATCTTTGGACCGTCCAATCTTCACCCTCCAATCCTCACTAGATGGTGCTGTAAGTAGAACTGATTTCAGGCTGGAGAACTGACCGAGGCTATAAGTCTTGCACACTTGATAAGACTCGTTTGTGAAAGTCTTGCGGCACATTGATGAGACAAGAGAAAAATGATATTTCAGATATGTCAAGAACCATGATTTTTTGACAAGTTCCAAAGTACCATTTGACATATCATGTTTCAGTGCTTCAAAATAGATGGGGAGCTGTCCATTTTTCATAAAGAATTCCTCCATAGTGTTCCATAACGAAGCTAAGTTCCGTGCTTTTGCAGCAGCCATAATTTTACTTTCATCATCAGGTGTAAGATTTGGCGAACGTTTGCGCAGTTGAACCAAAGAGAATACCTTCTGCGCAATGTAACAGAACTCTGATTCTATGATGAGAAAATCGTCGATGTCGAAGTCATCCTCAAACCAGCAGTCATGAGAGAAACAGGACAGCAACTGTAGTAGTGGAGTTCGAAAGCCTAACCGTCCACGTGTGGTTGCGGCATAGACTGTAGAACGTTGGCACAATACGGAAACTGTTCTGGCCGGTGGATTGCTTTTGTCACTCAAAACATCTCTCAGGCGTGAAATACTGCACATACAAGTCAAGAAGAAAACGATTATAATCTAAGCATATATGGAAGCAGAGCAGTTTAACTGAAATGAGCAACGACTTTTACCTCCTGGGCTTTTTCACAAAAGTCACATGGGCCTTCCCTGAATCTCCATTTCCCAGCTTTTGTACTGCAGGAGCGAGCCAACTATTGTTTGCCTCGTTTCCTATCCTTATGACCAGATTCAGGAACTTCTTGTGTTTCCGGTCTTGGCGCAAACTGTCCAGAAGATGGTCAAAGTTGATCTCCAATCTAGAACCACCTCTACAAAGACTCTGTAGCTGAGACTGGTAGGCCGGCCATTGTTCACCTTGAATAGTATAACTGCAACACCGAGAATTTAGAACAGGATTAACATTATTGTAGTGAATTTGGAACAGATTTTTTTCCCATGACAAGAAAACTTGAATTTCATTACCACCGCACACAATTACAGCATGGTTCAGTTTAAATTTCACCCAAGTTACACCCATTAACACAGATAGCACACAGGACTATCAACTGACTGGCACCCCAACATACAGCAACTGCTGACTTCTCCTAAAGAAGCAACATGATGTCTCAGACTTGGGTATAATCTTCCTTTTGGGTGATACATGGTTGGGAGGTGCTAACCTGAGGATACAATACCCCGATTTATTCTGCATCTGCGAGGACCCTAAAACGTTGGTAGCTGATGGCTACAATGATGGAGAATGGGAAGTAGATTCAGAAGAAGCTTGTCTGACCAAGGGTGGTGTAACTGGCTTCATCTGCTGGAGAAGTTGCAGGGGGGCACAGATGGATTGCTCTAGACCTGATGAGGTAGAATGGGCACTAGATAAATCCAAAACTTTTACTGGTTTCGGAACACCAAACTGCCTTTGAAGTTTAAGATCTTTCTATGGCAACTCTCTCATGATAACTACAGACAGTCACTGCCCTTAAGAAGATGGGCTGGAAGAGGAGTGTTCTATGTTTCCAGGAAACTGTTGATCATGCTCTCTTTTTTTTCCAGTGCTCTTTGTCAAAGTTTGTTTGGTGTTATCTTCCTCGTGATGTCTTTGAGTGAAATGGATTCCCAACATCCTAAGCTGATCTACAAGGGAGTTGGTTGGCTGGGAGATTCAAACTGCCCAGATGCCTTTGTTTGTTTTTATGTGCAGGGCTGGCATGGTCAATGTGCAAGACAAGAAACAAGATGGCTATCCGAAAAGCATTTCCTAACAATCCTTTGGAAGTGATTTTATCTGGTATTTCCTTTGTGCAGATGCAGAAGTGGTGCCGGTTGTTGAAACCTGATGATCAAGAAAGGGTAAACAAAGTGGTGATAAAGATGAGGCCTGGTCACCTTCTGACCTAATGATAGACTGATATCAGATATTGCTGAGATCTGATGGCTAGTTCTGTTATTTTGTTTTGAACTTGTTTTGTAAAACTGGCATCCCCGCCACAACTGAGCCTTAAGCTATCTCAGGGCACCAATTCGCATGACACTCCTACAAGAGCAACAACCTAGACTACCATCCTGTGATCACCTAACCCCACTTCCGACAGCAACTCCAATTCCAGGCGTGGTAGTACAGTGAGCTCACCGCGTCACCATATTGCAGAATTTTGGCGAATTTAGAACAGATTTTACAGAATTTAGCGAATGTAGAACAACCTTACCAGAGCTCTGTCGAATTTAGAGCAGATTTTACAAAACTTTGGCGAATTTAGAGCAGATTTTACGGAACGTTGGCGAATTTAGACCAGGTTTTCCGGAACTTTGGCGAATTTAGACCAGGGTTTTCAGAATCTTGGCGAATTTAGAGCAGTTTCTACAACTTTGCGAAATAAGAGCAGGGTTCACAGAATCTTGGCGAATCTAGAACATGATAATCGATGAAAGTAAAAGGAGATGGGGGAGAAAGAAATCACCTCTGCAAGAACTCAATGAACTGAGTCCTCAATTCGGAGTCGGGAATGCTAACGGCACGCGGTGGGGACAGAACTTCTTTCCACGAGCGTCTTGGAGGCGGTGGTACGGGGCCCCCGGTGCCCGGTGTCGCAGGAGACTTCGGCGCTGGAGGGGATGAGGCGGTGATCGCCGACGCCGTTGATGGGACTGGGCTCCACCTCCACGGCCTCCCCTTCTCCCCAGCATCGCTGGGATCTATGTCCATTCCTGACGGTGGTGTTTGTCCCCCACCCACCATCTTCACCGGGTGCGGTAGACGAGCCCGGGCCGGCGGCGGCGGCGGCGCGCGCGGCCGCGGCGGCGAGGAGGGGTTTGGATTTTGGGGGTTTACTCCTCGGGAAACGGGAAGAGCCGAGGAGGCGGCTGTTCCGTTGAAGACGACGCGTGGAAGGGCTCGATTGGGTCGGTCGGGTGGGATGGAACCTGCTGTCCCTCTAGCTGGAGGAGAGGGATGCCAGGTGTCCTCTGTCAAAGTCGGTTCGTGACAAACAAGTACTGGAGTAGTAATTAGGAGAATTTATTTACTATATGTAGTTTTCTTTTGTCACAGGCGTAATTAATAAGTACGGAGTACTAATCATACGTCCACGAGTTGTTTTCGTGTTGATCATCAATCGCTGCTTCTGTTTGCTCTCCGTGTGACGGGATCTCATCTCGTGGAACCTTTTGTGGATTTATTCTTCGGGGACATATTGGCTATGTTTGCAAATGTCTCTGTCGACAACAAGGCGTCTCAAGATTAAATTTGATAATCTAGTTTCTCTAGGCTTCGTTTGGAAGTAGATATTAAAAATCTTGACATTGAATCGAAATAGAAAACCAATGCTGAGGGAAATTGGAAATGACCTCCAATACTAATACCATTGTTTGGATGTGCAAGTAGTTGACAGATGGAATCAAAGGAAAGAACCAATTCCAATTAATATTTGGATGTACAAACGTGAAATTTAAGTGTAGGTTGTTTATAATGGTTGTTTGGATATTTCACGGGCTTACATATTTATGGGATAATTATATTATATATTACTTTACACAAAAAATTGATAATATTATAAAATAATAAAAGAAAGTGCAATAATATGATAAAAAAGGAAAAATTGATGACAACAAGCATCAAGTTTTTTTGTGTAAATATAATAGCTCGTTCCATATAACAGCAAGCTTACATTCTCAATAATTATATTTTTATGTATGTATATTTATAAGGGTGAGTATACATGTATTTAAGTGTCCGTGTATATATCGTTTTTTTAAAAAAAATAATCAAAGCTGAAAAATTGTCGGTTCAGTTCAGACGCGGTGCTCATCAGACCCCACAATACGATCCCGAGTACTAAATGTAGATAAAATTTAAAGCTAATTGTATAGTTTTGTTATACTCTACGAGACGAACATTTTGAGCCTAATTAATCAATTTTTGAATAATTTGTTATACATACAAACGAAATGCTACAGTGTCGCAATGATTACGAAGAGACCCCAACCCTCAAATCCCCACCCCTATTGCAAATATAAACACGGTGCTACTAGCAGAGTTTTATTTTTTGAGTAAAATACGCCATAGGTCTATAAATTTGTTTTGTTGTGTCAATCAGGTCCTCAAACTTTCAAAATACATATTCGGATACCCAAACTTGCTAATCGGTTCACATGAAATTACTTCTAAACCACTTCATTGGACTGAATTGCAAGGTGTAGGATTTTTTAGGGTGTTTTTTAGGAGATTTTAGGGTGTTTTTTTAGGGTGTTACAAACAACACTGTGAAGACAAAGACACGAACCCGAGCTCGCGGGCCAAAGGTTGGTGGCGATTGCGCGCACTGGGAGTTGGGCTCGGGCGCTCGGCCGCCGGGCCGAAGGTGACCCACACGACCAGCGCCGTGGCGAGGTAGAGCGCCCGGAGAAGCCGAATGCTGCAGGTGGCTCACCGGAGCGTCGAAGCGCGCGCTGATCAGGAAGCTGGCGTGCACGTAGGAAGCTGGCGTGCACGTCGGAGCCCCGCCGACTGGACGAAGCAGGTGAAGGACGCGATCGAGGAAGCAGGCCAGCAGCGAGGCGTACCTCGCCGCCGCCACCACGTCGCTCGTGCCGTCGTCGCCGCCGGTGCTCACCCACGCGCCGATGAATTGAACGAGGCCAGCACGATGCACAGTGACGCCAGCGTTGTTAACGCCGAGATGCCGTCGGAGATGATGCCCAACGCACATTAGCTTCATGCCCTCTCGGTCATCATGGACTCCTGGACCGAGGCACAGCTCCGCAAAATGGAAGCTGTCGGCAACAACTACCTCAACGCCAGCCTGCTTTGCTTGCCGCGTGAGTTCAAGTCTGATCGTCGCCATATGTCCGAGCCGAGCCGGCGCAGCACGACCCAAATCCAGTGCCGGCCTCCTCGAGCTGGGCCAACAGCACCGTACCCGGACCTCGCTCCCTGCCGTCGCTGTCCCCGGCGAGCTCGCCTCCAAGCCCAGCCGGTGGAGCAGCCGAGCTTGGGTAGCCTGGAGCCAGGGATGCCCATGTCGCGCGTTTCGTGCGCCATGCGTCAGCTGCCCGCACCGGGCCAGCGCCGTCGTTGCATCCCCCGCTTGCTCGGCACCTAGGCCACTTCTCTGGCGCCCCCTCGCCGGTGCCAGTCGCCGCCGCCGTGCAGCAGCCTGCGCAGCCCCTCTCGCTTCGTTCGGACCTCTACGCTGCCGAGCACCGGCTGCTAATGCAGATCTTGGAGAGGAGAGGTGTGTCTGATAGTCTTGCTCATAACCCCCTATAAAAATCTCACAGGTTGTAATTCAGTCCAAAGATGGGGTTTAGAAGTGATTTGGACCTCAAATGAACCGATTAGCAAGTTTGAAGATGTAAATATGTATTTTAGGAGTTTGGGGACCTAATTGAACCAACATAACAAGTTTAAGGACCTTTGATGCATTTTATTTTTTGCTACTGTGTCTTCTGCAACAAGGAAGAAGACACGTGTATGCAGTTTCCGCAACGCCGACGCCCGACAGTGTGGTCGTGTGGACGCTCTTGGCCGTGCGCCTGGACTCCGCGCCCTAGGTGGCGGCGGACGGGTCCTGTTGCTGCCGGCCGCAAGCTAGGGAGCGTCGCCATCGAGGGCGGTGTTGCTGCGGCCTCGATATCGAACATGCCGCTGGCCGCGCGCGGTCGGTGCAGGAGCTCGAGGCGCCTCTTGCGAGGCGGCCTCGCTCCACATGAACCGGGGCGGGGCAAGCAGCAAACTAGCTTGTCCGGTCGTCGAAAGGAACCGGTGGAACTGAGGACGCTGCTGACACCGTGTTGTTAGCGGCGGAGGCGACGGTGCGAAGAAGAACCATCAGCTCCTACCGCTTCGCTACTAGCTAGTGCAATCACAGAATTAGCACTAGGCCACTGACTGATTGCCGAGGCTTTATACACAGTGAGCTGAGGGGGCGGAGCGAGGAAATGTTACAATCAAGAATTCAAGACACTCGAGCTTGATGCGATCCTTGACGACGGCAATATTATGTCCCGAGTAATCCATGGGCTGCTGTTCCAGAGCCAGGTCGACGAAGGCCATGGTGCCGCCTTCTCCTCCAATGGTGATCGTCTTGGACGTCTTGTGGCAGAAGAAGCCTTCTTCAACGAAGCTGTGGTGCTGCTCCGGTGGCACGAACACGTCCCTGGCAGTAGACCTAATCCTCGGAGTGCAAGATGCTGACATCGTAGTGCCCGGATGAGCCACGGAAGATTCCAGACGAGAGTCGTCACGGAGCGCGGCGATGGTGTAGCCCATGCCGCCGCCGCGGCTGAGGATGCCGACCTGCCCGTCGGAGAAGAAGTAGGGGCCAGGGTGCGGGAGCAGCTCGAGCGACGGCGGAGCACCACCACCGGAGGAGCCGCCGGCGCGGTAGACGAAGTACTCGTGCAGGCCGGGGCAGGCCATGGCGTAGTGGTGGCCGATGGAGACGCGGAGGAGGACGAAGGGGCCGTCCGTGGCGATGGCCTTGGGCGCTCCCACACGAAGCCGCTGGGCTCCACGCCGCGGCAGTGGACGCAGAAGTAGGAGACGCGCGGCCGGTGGGCGGGGAAGAAGGTGACCTGGATCTCCTTGCCGCCCCTGGTCTTGCAGGATGCGGTGGTGGAGTTGCGGCGGTCGGCGAAGTAGGCGCGGAAGTCAAGGAGAACCCAGTCCGGCGTTGAGGATTCCGGTAGATCATCAGTGTAAGCACCATGGGTAGGCGGGTGCAGGGATCCGCTGTGGATCAGATTGTCCATGGCTGCCTGCCTGCCTGCGTCTTCTTCCTCCGCCGATCGGGACGTCGTCTGGTCTGGTTGGTAAATTGAAGTTAAGATCTTAGCTAGAGAGGATTGGTTGGTTGATTGAATAGGATGAATCGGAGGAGATCGCTGTCGAGGCCCAACGACGCCTGGCTCGCGACGTGACGGCGGTGACACTGATCGAACAAGTTTTGGCTTGCATGGCCCTATAGCATGTACGCCCCATCACATATACACTCTGGCATATTTTCCCCTTGTGACATTGTTTTTATTGTTATTCATTAACTTTGCCACGATTAATAAATTAAGAAAGACATGATACAATATAGGATCGCGCGACCCCTTCTTCTCCCCCGCCGGCAGCCCCCGCCACCCGGCTCCGGCGGCCACGGCCGCCTCCGCCGCCGCCCGCCAACCACCGCCACGCTAACCCCTTGGCTTCCTCCGCCCCCGCCGCCTCCTCCGCCCCCGGCTCCGGCGGCGCCGCGCCGCCTCCGCCACCGCCCAACGACCGCCGCCTCGCTAATCCGCCGTCGCCGCCGTCTCATCTTCCTCGGCTACGCCCCCGCCGCCGGGTCACCGCCCACCGCCCGTCCTACCCCGCCCGGTCGGCGGCGCTCCCGCGCCGCCTCGCCTCCGCCGCCAGCCGGCCGAGCCAAACCCGCCGCCGGTCCTCCGCCGCCGCCCCGACCCCTTCTTCTAGGTCCGCCGGCGTCGGAGCTCCCGCGGCAACCCCGGGCCCCTAACCCCGGGCACTAACCCGACCGGCGGCGGCGGACGGCGGCGACGCTCGGCGGCGGCGCGGGGTCGGGCGCTGGTGGGCCGCGGGCCGCGAGGGTCGCGCGCTCCGCGCGAGCGCGACCCCGCGCGCCATAGACTTAACCTACAATATAAAGCTAGGTCATGGCATCTTTGGATTCATCGTCTTTCTTGGGCCTTTGGCTTCTCCACAAGCTCTCAAGGATGTGTGCTTGGTAATGGCAGATACCGAGGTGGTTGAACAGTGTGGGCTGTGAAACAAAGTTTATAGTATATATCTTTATCCACATCAATATAGTGCCAAAATTTCTTTGGAAAATGAATTCTGTACTTTCAGGCACTTACTTCCGCATTTGGTTCCAACTATCAATTCCTGGTGGCACTCTCGCGCAAGACGAATGGTTTTCACCATGCTTATTTCCGCCTCGTCTTCATGAGTGAAAATACGACAGATGCAAGCCATGTCGGAGTTCTTCACAACATGGATGCAAGATTCACTTGGATGGACGTAGCGCCCCTGGATTGTGATTGTTTCCATGCAATTGTATTTAACCGAATATTTCTCACGGTAGCAATCTTTTTCGCACCAAACTAGGCGTGTTGTAAACATGGTGAAAACCAAAGCACATACCAAAGTTGTAATGCAACTTCTGTAGACATCTTGCATCGGCGAGGCGAGCGAGCGCGCGCGTGTGGCATGCTCCGTCTGGCTGATCCATATAGATCTCCTCCTCCAACTCTCCATTTAGGAAAGCTGTCTTAACGTCCATCTGGTGAACGATAAGACCATGAGAAGCTGCCAAGGAAAGTAATACTCGAATAGTAGTCAATCGGGCAACTGGTGAGTAGGTGTCGAAGAAGTCTTTCCCTTCTTTCTAAGTATAGCCTTTAGCCACTATCCTTGCCTTGTACTTTTCAATTGTACCATCAGGCCTAAGCTTTTTCTTGAACACCCATTTGCATCCAACAGGTTTGCACCCATAAGGACGCTCCACAATCTCCCAAGTACCATTAGACATAACTTAATCCATCTCACTCCGAACTGCTTCCTTCCACTGCCGGGCAGTGGGGAGCCCGAGCGCCGCCGACGGCGGCGGCGGCAGGTGGTCGGAGCTGGACGAGGGTGGGGACGGGGACGCCAGCACCGTGGGGGCCGCCGCGGCACCCAGATCGGCGTACGGCGGCGGCGACGGTAGCGAGTCGGCGGGAAGCAATCGGCGCCCACCGAGGGGAGAGGAAAGAGAGGGGGATAGAGGGTCCCTAGATTTGTGGAGTTTGGCCTAAAATTTGGTGGGCTACTAATTTTAGTCACCAATATAGTCACTTCATTGGAGGGGATTTTTTGGACCAAAGTGACTAAAACATGGTATAGGGTCCCATTTACTCGGTCGGCTGGAGATGCTCTTAGGCGGTGTCGCCAGTGCCGCCGCCCAGAAGACACCACCTAGACGCTCCTTTGCGGAGGTAGTCAGCACGCCGGCGATGTCACCCAATCACCCAAGGGCGCCCTCTCATGGTCGCTATTTTGGACGTGATGGGCGAGCTGATCGGAATGGACCAAGGTGGACGGCCGGGCGTGGCCAGATTGGGCGTGGCGACGGCCACGGCCATGGACCGGCTGGGCGCGGGGACATGCACGGCCGCGGGCGCAACGGGCCGGGACGCAGCCAGACACATGAAGGAGATGGTCGAGGTCCGGCCGGACGTGGACCGGCCGGGCGTGGTGGCCAGGCTCCTGACGGTGATGGTCGGGGACCGGTGGGGCGTGGTGAAGGCCACGGACGAGGATCGGTTGGACGCAATGATGGTTCAGGGCGAGAGCAGGCTGGACACGGAGATGTAGAAGGCCGTAGACGTGATAATGCTGGCAGTAGGGGCGATGGTGTACCTAGCGCTACAACAGGGCGTGGTGACACTCGTCGTAGGTGACACTCGTCGTACATGGCAGCCGGTGAGAGGTACGACTCATATACCGCAGGCAGAATCTAGTGCACAGGCAGAGGCAAAGCACCAACAAAATCAGCAGCAAGGGACTGACCAGATTTTGAAGAAAAAACAGGCCTTCTGCTTCAGATGTAAGTGCAATGGTCATGTTAACGATGTATGTCGGGCTGATTTAGATTGTGTTATTTGCAACAAGAAGAATTCGCACATGTCTGCCAAATGTCCAATTCTAAAGTGGCCACGAGACATCACATCCTTTATGGGATCTGTTAAGAAGGAGCTAGCATTTGTTCAGATGGATGAAGTTGATTATAAATTGGAGACACCAGATCCAGCCCCCACGGGATTGGTGACTGTGACTGGACTGTTAGAGATCTAGGCAATTTTTGGTATATTTTAATTCCAGAAATTAACAATAAATTCATGACATATGTGAGTGATCCGGTGAGAGCAAAGCATGTGCTGGTGTGGCATCTTTGGATTCATCGTCTTTCTTGGGCCTTTGGCTTCTCCACAAGCTCTCAAGGATGTGTGCTTGGTAATGGCAGATACCGAGGTGGTTGAACAGTGTGGGCTGTGAAACAAAGTTTATAGTATATATCTTTATCCACATCAATATAGTGCCAAAATTTCTTTGGAAAATGAATTCTGTACTTTCAGGCACTTACTTCCGCATTTGGTTCCAACTATCAATTCCTGGTGGCACTCTCGCGCAAGACGAATGGTTTTCACCATGCTTATTTCCGCCTCGTCTTCATGAGTGAAAATACGACAGATGCAAGCCATGTCGGAGTTCTTCACAACATGGATGCAAGATTCACTTGGATGGACGTAGCGCCCCTGGATTGTGATTGTTTCCATGCAATTGTATTTAACCGAATATTTCTCACGGTAGCAATCTTTTTCGCACCAAACTAGGCGTGTTGTAAACATGGTGAAAACCAAAGCACATACCAAAGTTGTAATGCAACTTCTGTAGACATCTTGCACCGGTGTGGAACCGGTGTAACTAGGTAACTTCTTCTGTGCTAGCATGGTGCTTATGCATGCCGAGATGGCACCGCACACTTTTGTATTTATAACATATGAGATGTGAAACATATCAAACAAAACTAATATCCAAGAATCCTCAACTGGGCGCTAACAAATTAAATTTTTGATTTATAAATGAAGAAATAAATGATTAGAGATCACGTGCTGGCCGGCTAGTTCCTCTACTCCGTTGGACCGGGCCGATCGTCCAAGCCCATCATCAGTCGATTAATTATGCGCTTGCTCTCTCGCAGACGTAGCCGGTCGCCGGTGAAATCGTTGAACGATGACTCGGCACGTAGCCCTGTCGTTACCAATGCAACGCCGCCAATCAACTTGTTGTACTTACTACTGTGCATGTGTACAGTACAGATGTGCCCGGCCAGCTATATTGTCTTGATCGTCAGTGATTTCTGATGTCTTTCTGTCAAAATGTTATTAGCACACATGCAGAAGGCTGATCGACGACGGGGAGGCTCCGACCCCCTCGCTGACAAGCGCATTTCTTCAAGATTTTGAAACTGTGGCGATGAACAACCGGATCCAAGAAGGAGCATTTCAGTGGAGGAGGTCCACTGTAGCAGATCCGACGACAGCCAGGAATCTTCACCGACGCAAGCCGAGGGTTCAGATGCAGTTCGTCGGCGACGGCTCACCCTTGCGCCAACACAGGTACAACATCTGTTCACTGACTTTTCTGCAGGTGAGGATATTGGAGAGACTGCTGCTTCGAAATCGTCATCAACAAAAGTAACAGTGAAATCTCCAGGTCAGGAAATAGCCGCCCATGATAGCGTTGTCATGGCGGATTTTTGTCCTGAAACTTGCAGTGGCCCTAATGAGGTGCATCTTGTTAGCAAGGCTCATTGTTCTATGGGTGCGAATGACGACGATCGTGCTAATCTAATTGAGGAGGCCTACCATGAGTGCATGATGGCAGGATTCACTCCAGAGGAGGCGAATGAACACATTGAAACTAAGCAAAAGACTCTAAGCGGACATTGGACACGAGAATGTGATGAGAGGATGATTGAAAATTTTTGGAACCAAGTTGGTTTTCCGAAAGGGTCTAGATGGTGCGAATATGATCAAACGCCTGAAAAAATGACGTATACTGATCAGTCTCCCCATGTAACGACACAACATCCTGATTCTACAAAGCCCGTTGCCAAACCAAAGGGTTTTGCGATGCGTTCGTGGAAGGGTCCATTGCCGAGGAGGAAACCTCCCCAAATTACGTTAAACGCCTTCCTCCCACCAGAGATGCAAAACAATTCGGAGAGTACCTATAACGCGAAATCGACTACGGATACAAAACTGACATTGCGGGCCCGATCCGGTGGGCGTGACCCTTGGTAGAAAATCTTTCCAGAACGCCCCAATCGGTCGGGGGTTACGATTCAGACGTCAGGGACTCCAAAATTGCTAGGGTTAGAGCATCTCCAGCCGACTGATTAAAAATAGGCCTCTATATTTTAGTTTGAGGACCCGTTTTAAAAATATAGAGGGATAAATTAGATGTGTGCTCCAACCCAACTGACTAAATAGGGCTTCTATCTATCTGACCAGTGGGACCATCTATCAACACACGTATCGCCAAGCCGAATCAGTCCTCCCCCGTCTCGCGTCTTCTCTACCTCGTGTCCTCCTCCCTCTCGCCCGTGGCCCGGCCATGGCGAACGATGGCGAGCCGCGCGCGCTCACGCGCGTCGATGTCCTGATCTTCCTCCTCGCCACGGCGCTCTGCTCCGCGTCCTACTGCCTCGAGATATGGCACAACAGCCGCGAAGCCGCGGACAGTAGCGTCCTGGATCTGAGCGCCGCCGCGTCCTGCGGAGCGGAGGCGATGCAGACGAACCGCTCGACTTCGATGTGCGCCACACCGCCGAGGGCGTCGGGATCTCCGCGTCGTCAGCGGCGGCGACCACGAGCGCGCGACGGGGTTTACGTGGCGTCGTGGAAGCCGCCGGCGGCGAGCGGTGGGCGGCACGAGTCGTCGGCAGCCGCCGCCTCCGATTCAGGGACGCCGGCACCATCGACAACGTCCTGCTCCTCGCGTCGGCAAGCTCAACCTTGTCCCTGACGGCGACGGCGTGGAGTTTCGGTGCGACGGCTGCAAGCTCCCCGGCGCCGGCGGAGGCCGGTCTCTTCTTGGAGCTGCGCGTGGCGGAGGCGCCGTCGCTGCCGCGCCGCTGTGTGCTCTGCCCGGACGAGATGAAGTGTGGCCGCCGCGGCCGCGCGCTCTGGTCCGGTGCTGCAGGAGCAGGAAGAGGAGAGAACAAAAAGCAGCTCAGGCTCATCGGCGACGAGGAGCCAGAGGCGGCAGTCCGCCATGGCTCCGGCTCCGAGCAGGTGGAGTAAGAGCAGCCCGGTGGCGTTGTGCCTGTGGCTCGTGCTCGCCGCTGTCACCCTGACTCTGGCCCAGGTGAGTGCGGTGCCCGTCCACACACGTTCCCCACCCATCACTCGCACCATCGTGTTTCGATTTCTTCCTTTGTTCATGCCGGCATTGCTATTCAGGCGGGGGCTCGACGAAGGTCACAGCCAAGACCTTCTTGGACATCCAGATCGACGGCAAGGATGCAGGTTCGTGCAATTCATGGTGACCACGGCCTCGCCTTCATCTACACGGCGGCAGCTCTTCTTTGGCTGGCTGGGCAACAAGCTCGGGTCGTGAATCCGCCGGATCGCGCGCGCGTGCAGACGTGGTTCGGAGGCAACTGCTCACGCAAGCAAAGTGCGCGCAAAGCTTGCGTTGGGGATGCGAGAGAGCAGCAAACAACAGGGAGAAGAGAGTGGTCTCCTGAGAGGAATACCAGAGAGTGGGAGCTTGGGGGTGTTCTGCCTGAGAGGAGACGCCTCCTCTTTATAGGCGCTCAGGGAGAAGGGGCTGGATGCATTGCACAGTGAGGCGCATCTAGATGCGTTCTACAGTGCATCGATCAATCCTGGATGCATTCTACAGTGACACATCTAGATGCGTTCTACAGTGCATCGATCAATCCTGGATGCATTCTACAGTGACACATCTAGATGCGTTCTACAGTGCATCGATCAATCCTGGATGCATTCTACAGTGACACATCTAGATGCGTTCTACAGTGCATCGATCAATCCTGGATGCATTCTACAGTGACACATCTAGATGCGTTCTACAGTGCATCGATCAATCCTGGATGCATTCTACAGTGACACATCTAGATGCGTTCTACAGTGCATCGATCAATCCTGGATGCATTCTACAATGACACATCTAGATGCGTTCTACAGTGCATCGATCAATCCTGGATGCATTCTACAATGACACATCTAGATGCGTTCTACAGTGCATCGATCAATCCTGGATGCATTCTACAATGACACATCTAGATGCGTTCTACAGTGCATCGATCAATCCTGGATGCATTCTACAATGACACATCTAGATGCGTTCTACAGTGCATCGATCAATCCTGGATGCATTCTACAGTGACACATCTAGATGCGTTCTACAATGCATCAAACGGCAAAACGTTCACACAGCACACGCAGAGCTCGGCTCGGCTCGGCTCACGGCGAGGCGAGGCGAGCGAGCGAGCGCGCGCGCGCGTGTGGCACGCCCTTCTCCTTTCACCAACTTCACAGGTGGTCTTCATTTAGTCCACCATTTAAGTTAGTTAGAATTCCCGTTGATTCTCAATCCGGGATTTAGTCCCCTAGGATTTATTAGTGGACCTTTAATTTCTTTTGATTAATTGAGACTAAAATGGGCCAAGGGCCCAATTAATCCAACAATTCCCACCAAGAATTTCAAGGTTCACAATAAATGCCCTCGACTCAAATGTTGCTTTGATATACCGGCTTTATGGTGGAGACTGTTAAGTTGAACATCCACCTGAGGCAAAAGCTACACTCATTCACAACTGACCAATGGACTATGCCTTGAATTGAAAGTTTCGTGCAAACAAGCTTGACTAGACCCCCTTGCCAGTAATAGGCTGCTGTAAGCATCCCCTCGGGTTGGAGCGTATAAGTCATACTCCGTGCCTTTCATGGGTATCTAGAGATCACCCTATCTCATAGATTGTGATTAGCTTAACGTGGAGATGCAAAATGAGTACATGAGTGGGAATGGAGGACGGCAGCGGGAAGGCGTAGCCACGAGGGGTTGGGGGGGGGGGGGGCTCTTTGGTCTTTGGAAAACT
>OAMR01000069.1:995221-1005848 GCA_900205405.1 Echinochloa crus-galli
CACATAACAAAAATGAAATTGTGATATTCAGAGAGAAAAATGTAGAATGCTTGATATATTAAATGCCAAATAATGTAATTTAACAATTAAGAGTGGAGTACAAGATGTGTATAGGAGCAGTCAGTATTTGAAACATACCATATCTATTAAGAGCAAACCTGATAGTAGAAGTAATCATACGGAGACAAAGGTGGTACTTGTCAGCAGGATCATGCTTGTTAACATACTTCAGAAGCTTGATCTCATCAAGGCTCTGATCGAAAAAAATGTTATTTTTATTATTATTTTGACACATAAATCCACTCCTGTGCGCAAATCATGTGCCTGGATAGCTTTGCTGAATGCTGCTGATCCCAAATACTCGGGGACGGGCGGTGGAGGGAGGCGCGGCAGCCATGCCGGCGGCCGGAGGAGGGGCGGAGCGCCGGAGCCCCAGAGGACGGCAGGCAGAAGAGAGGCGGGTTCGCGAGGGCCCGGGGTGCAGCTTAACGGGCATCCGCGACGACCCGCATCGAACGGTCGATGTCGCGAGCTCGGCGGATCCGACGGCACGCAAGCTAACAGGCATTAGGTCCGCTGGCCTAAATAAAACCAGGACGAAAGGATATCCTCCTACTCCGCCGCCGCCGCCGTCTCCACCCCAATCGCCCCTCCTCATCCTTCTCGGCCGCTCGGCCGGCCGGCGATTCGATCCCATTCGAGCTCCCAAACCAATCAACCAACCCTTACAGAGACCCCGACTCGACTTATTCGTCCATATATCCACCCAGTCCCCAAACCAATTAACCGCGTAACCAGATCGGGAGAGGAGAAAGAGATCGGAAGGTCGCTCTCCGCGACGATGCGTCTGCATTCTTCCGTGGCTCATCCATACCGGGGCATTATGACGTCTGCCTCTTCGAATCCGAGAAAAAGGTCTGGACCACGAAGGCCGTCTTCCTGCCATTGGGCCTGCAGCAGGCCAGCAACGGTGATGAAGGCTTCCAGCATAAAACGTCCAAGGTGATCACAATTGGAGGAACATCTGGTACCATGGCCTTTGTTGACTTGTGGCGGGGTATCGTGCTCTTTAATGTGTTTGGTGGTGACTCTATGCTAGGCTACCTCACATTGCCACAGCCGATCAGCCCCATCCCCTTCTGGAAAGACAATTGTAGTCCATCGTTTACCCGAGACATTGCTGTTGTCAACGGCCGCTTCCAATTTGTCGAGTTCATGGATAAAATCTGTACAGGATTACATGGAGGGTACATCAATGATGGTTGGGTAGCTGCAACATGGAGCAGGGAGGTTTTTTCTCCTCAGGAGGGTTCTTGGTGTCAAGGGCACAGGCTTGAATCCTGTAACATCAATGTGGACCATAATCCGCTACCGTTTGGGTTGCTTCCTGAAAGTGCATCTAGGCACTTAAGTGTTTTGGTGATTTGTATGACAACATGATTGGTAATCTAACTTGTTTGCTTAAGTATGTGAGCAGGGGATTATTCTTATGGATATTATTTTCTGCTAGTTGGTGTACTTTTAAACGCACAAACTGCTGAATTATAAGATTCAGATAGTAAATTGATAGGCAAGAGGCACTTGGAAGTTGACATATGGGTTGGGGTCATATCTGATCAAACAATGCGCGGTAAAACATTTATCTCTGTTTATTGATTCACAAAACATAAGGAGTCTAAATTGGATGGTAGAAATGTTACAATGCATTGTAGTACCTTGCTTTTGGTGCTTGTATTGTAGTACTGAATTGGTTGCTAGCATATCTAGATTTGTTAGGGCTGAATATTGTATGTAGTAAAAGAAATGAAGACTGAACCTGTGTTATTTTATCATTCGCAGGTACCAAAGGTGATATGAAAAGACCTGGTTCACCACTGCTGGGATCTCATGCAAAGAAGCTTTTGTCCTCAAGATGAGGGATATGAACATGGGGAAAGTAGGGTTATAGTCCTTGCATGTATCACTGTTGTGGCTAAGCTACTTCCTTTGGTTTGTTTGAGTTATTTATGGAGGTTATGATGTAGTTGCTAGGATGGATCATCAGAATACAAACTTTATGTTTGGTTTGTTTAAGTTATTTATGGAGGTTATGATGTACTCCCTCCGTTTTTAAATATATGACGTTTAGAACAAGTAAACTAGTTCATTTTTGAACTAAATAGTTTATCCTAAACAACATATATTCGAGAACGGAGGTAGTAGTTGTTAGGATGGATCATCAGACTACAGACTTGTGATTTTGTTTGATCTGTTATAAATGGTGTATCGTGCTTTTCAGAATGTTTTGCCATCTGTGCCACACTGTTTTATAATCTCGTGGCTAAATGGTGTCTCGTGCTTTATAATCTCGTGGCTTGGAATCCATTCGCTTGATAGTGATCACTAATCGATGCACTCACTGAGATGGAGAAGTGTCTGCAATTGACAGGATGCGCTCACTGATATAGAGAAGTGTCTGCAATTGACAGGTTGCTGGAGAAGGTCCGAGACGATTTCCCCGTTGTCAGTCACGCACATTCGAAGTTGTCACCAAGCTCACGCACATTCGAAGTGCAACCGGACCATAACAAACAAAACAAAGCATATAATAACAAAAACAAAACAAAAACAATAGTGTGCGTGTTCCCCAATCGAACAAAAACAATAGTGTGCGTGTTCCCCAATCGATTTGTTTAGGCAACAGCTGACCTCTGTATAGTCATGACTCAGGTATTCTCGGACCAGATAATCAGGCTACTGAATGTGAACACACATGCAGAACTGGAGAAGTGATACATATAATGATTACAGAAACAACAGAGTGCATTCCACCTCTCATGTGCCGTCGTGCCTGTTGGCACCTAATGATCACAGAAACAACAGAGTGTATTCCACCTCTCATGTGCCGTCGTGCCTGTTGGCACATTACTGGTAGCATAAGACACATTACATAAGACACATTACTGGTAGCAAAGGAGAATCCGTTCCTCACAGCACCAGCAGCAAAGCAAGAAAAGAAAAACAGGAAGGCCTAATTTTCTAGAACAGTTACCCTGCCATGCAGTGCCAAAATGCTTTGCCTAACATAAGCTACTCTAGTAACTAGGGATGAAAACGATTACGAAAATTCCCGATCGACCGAGCTTCGTTTCCGAGATTTTTCCGTTCCGACGAAACGGAAACGATACACGTGGAAAACGATACGGAAACGATAATGGATTTATACCGTCGAATAGCATTATCGACCGAATTAATCAGAAATTTTCCGATGGAATTCCGAATTCGGTCCAGTTAAATCATTAAGCCCAAAATGCACAACTACCCCTTCAACTTCGTCTAAAATTTTCTTTGTCGCAAATGAAAATGAATCCCCACCCTATATAGCTCCATTGTTTTTATCTTTTGATGTACATGCATAAATGATATATAAATATGTAGTAATGTTGGTTGTTGAAATTGGTCTGTAAAGTTTTCGATTTGAGGTTTTCGACGTTTTCGTTTCCGATATACCGATTGTTCCGTTATCGCTGTCGTTTCCGAACTTTTCGTTTCCGTTTTCGTTTCCGAGTAAAAAAATATGGTTAGGAAATGATACTGGAAATTTTCGATCGTTTCCGACCGATTTCATCCCTACTAGTAACCAAAAGAGGCTCCAGGCTATCAGCCAGCAAGGAGCAAAAACATCCTATAGAAGATGTCTCGGGGCACTTCCAAGGAAGTGCGAGGTTAGTGCCAAAATGCTTTACCAATCAGTAGCTAATGTAGTAACCAAAAGAGGCTCCAGGATATCAGACAGCAAGGAGCAAAAACATGCTATAGAAGATGGTCTTGGGTTACTTCCAAGGAAGTGCGAGGTCTGCCATAGTACAACTGACCCTCGACTTTGGGCTGTGCAATCAGATACTGGGTAAATCTTTTGTATCCGATAATCCTGCATTGTAGAAGGACATCAGGCTTGCAAACCTATAAAAAGGGAAAAAACATGCACTTTTGTCAGTGAATAATTCATGCACTTTTGTCAGTGAATAATTAGGAATGTCAAAAGTGAGAGAGGCTTACCCTTGGGGATGGGTTCTCATCAAATGTTTTAATGCCACTGGTTCAGGCCGTGGCAGTGAGGATGATGCAAATAACTCCAACTCATCAAATTCTTTAATCTTATTTGTCTTATCCTCCTTCTCCTTCTTCTCCTTCTTCTTCTTAGCTTCTCTGAGTAGATGATCCTTTAGATGTTCAATGACATTTCTTTTAAATTCCATCAGCCCACCAATTGTATCCCTACGGACCCTCTCGTATGCAGAGAAAGGGATTTTATCATACTCACAGAGGTCAACATGAGACTGAAGGTGTTGAAGACCATAGTCTTCCAGATTAATTCCATACCAAAACACACCATTCAGAAGTTTATCACCAGACTTTCTGATGAGCATTCTCCAATCCTCCCCAGGTAGTTTCATTGACCATGGCGAACACATTTTCATACCACTATCAATATCGAAGACCTTGCATATCAGCCGTGAGTCGCAGATGAACGTCTTTCTGCACATTGATGAACCCCAACTAAAGTGGCCCTCAAGATATCTTAGAAACCAGCCTTCAGTCACTATGTCTTTGGCATCAGAAGTCAAATCATCCTTCAACATTTCAAAGTATATGGGCAACTCCTTGCCATGAAGATAATAGGGCTCAAACATGTTCCACAACGATGCAAGGTTGTTTGCTTTGGCCTCTGCCATGATCTTCTTTGCGGCATCTCGCGATAGATGGTCAAGAGAAGACATCAACATCGATGTCTTGCATATATAGCAAATTGAGCCATTGATGAGAAAGAACTCTTTGATGTTGAATTCTCCTTGATAACATCTGTCCAGCTGAAACTCACATACCAATTTAGCAACTGCAGCCTTCAAGGGAAATCTTCCACGGCTTGTGGAGGCATATACTTGGCGACGACCAGATAGAAGATAGAGCCATCTTGCGACCGGTTGCTGCTTGTCCGTGAGCAAGTTCTCAAATGATACAATGCTGCAGATCATTATTTGAAAGAAAATATGGATAAATTTTCTCTGTAGTTTCTATAAACTAGTTTAAAACACTTAAATGATGCGCAAATGACATGAACGGTAAAGTTTAATAGGCAGAGAAGCCTAACCTGTTTGGCTTGTTTAGAAATTCAATCTCGACCCGTCTCGCCATATCCACACTACCAATCTCGGTAATCCAGTCCACCTTCAGAAGTTCACCTATCGTCACATATAACCAATCATTCCTGTTGGGAAATGTACACAATCATTACTTGGTAATTCTGGAATGTAAAACAACAGTATGACATCACACAGACCTGGTACTATTGCCAATTCGCACAATAAGATCCAGCAGTTTTTTATCCTGTCTATAACCATCCAACAGGAAGTGGAACTTAATTTCCAGTTTGGGACTCGTTCCTTGTGCCAGATCAAGCACCTGCGATCTGAATGCTGGGGAGGTGTGGCCAGCAACCGTATACCTAACACACAAGCAATAATCAGCCCAAAATTTAATTTCTTTTTCTTTTGGATCAAAATAAAATTGCGTGCGTGATGAGCAGTGGGATGGTCTTTTTGGGTCAAAATAAAATTGTGTGTGTGATGAGTAGTGGGATGAGTCCTTACGTTTTAATGAACTTGGCGAAGTCCTCCTTTAGGCGGCCGTCCTTGCCGGCCCTTAGCATATTGCTCCACGAACGATCTCGATGCGGTGACCCCGAGCCCTGAGCAGATTGGGTTCCGGAGGGCCATGACGCCAGCGCACTTTGCCCCGCGGAAGGCAAGGAGAGACCCTGATCGGGCGGCGGCGGGTCCTCCTCATCCGTCTGCTGCTCCACCTCGTTATCCATATTAACTTCCTTGGTCACCACCCCCTCGTCCTCCATGTCAACCTCCGAGGTCACCACCACCTTGCCCTTGTCAACGCCGCCAGACCCCAATGAGTCATCACCGACGGCGCCAGATTCCGGAGAGACATCAGCGCGGCTGCTACCCCTCTCCTTCTCCTTCTTCTTCTCCTTCCTCTTCTCCTTCTTCTTCCTGTTCCTCTCACTATTTTTACTCTTTGTCATCTCGGCGGCAGAGGAGGGTGACGGCGGGTCGGCGGCGGAGGGTGGTGACGGCGGCCGAGGAGGGTTTGGAGGATTGGAGCCTTGGAGGTGGGTGGGGCTTAGGGCTTTGGGTTTTCCTTTTCTGTTTTGTTTTTTATTCAAAATCCCACACCCTTATTCCGGAATTGACGCGCCGCTCGATTGGCCCCCATCCAGCGGCTACGCGGGCTGCCACGCACGTATGAGGTTTTGTAAAACACCCTCTGCTTATTAGGTAATCAACCCGCGGTACAGGGAGGTCCTTCATAAACAGTAAGCGTATACACGTTAATTTTCAATATTAGTCCTATACTCGTGTCGTTTTTGCACGGAGAAGAGAAAATTCGGACTTTGTGTCGTTTTTGCAGATAGGCGCTCGCTATCGATTTTGCGAGAATGCCCCCGCCGAGCTGCGCCTCCGCCCTCAGTTCCCCAGTACGCTCCATCATTTCTCCCTCCCCATTCTCTTTTCTTGGGCGCCGCTCATCGCTCCTCGCCGCCGGACTGAGATCCAGTGCCTTTGCTTCATAATACTACCACACCAACGATCAGATGCCAGTGGCCACAGCCTTCTGTTGATGCTCAGGGCGTCAAGCGTATGACTGACTCCCTTATAGAACGTATGACCGCTGACCTTTCTATTTCTAGCAGGGGGTGGAAAGAAGCACATGGTGAAAGAAGGCTCTGTGAGCACTATGCTGTCGAACAACCAATGATTTGAAATAAAAAAAATATGAACTATAAAGCTGCAGATCTCATTAAACTTTTCAATTTTTCATATAAATCCTCCAGGAAAGGCCGTAGCCAGCTTTATATATAAAGCATCCCACAAAGGATACTGGGATTACCAGTTTACAATAGAGCACACACCGCTCGAAGAGCAGCATCCAACAAACCCGTAACGGGACTCTCTAGGCCGCGCGCCAGAGATAGTAAGGCACTACTCGCGACGAACAAACTAAAGGGTCATGAGACCATTACAAATCAACTGGACCTGACCTTCCGCGGAGCCTACGACTCCACCACCAACGGCTACAGGAGAGCCTCCAAACAACGCCTTCAAGAAGAAAGGCGCGACTGCGCCAACGTTTGGTTTTCACCACGGAGAGCTTCCACGAACCGCCGTCGAGCGAGACCCTGCAGACAACGCCCTCAAGAGGGAAGAGCATATGTCGTTGCCCGACCCCACGGGTCGAAGCTTACGCTTGAGGACCAACGCCCGACGAGCCGAGGGCACCTGGACCGATCCCACTCGCTTCCCTCCACCGTCCACCATCGCAACCACCGAAGCCCGTCCACTAGGTTCCATATGCACCCGATGGCAACACCCGACACCTCGGGAAGGTTTGGGGATCTCGATTGTCTCCAAATCTTCTGTCGTCCCCACAATGAAACGACATCGTGCTTTACAAGTGAGATAGAAAGCATGAGCCCAGCGGCGGAAACTTGGCGGCGCTACGGAGATGGCTTTGTCGGCGACGCGGAAACGAAAGTGGTACCGCCGGCCATGAAGAAGCCGCAAGCAGGGGCCAGAACGAGGGTCGGAGCCGCCCCAGACGCCGCCACCGCCGGGGAACGCCAACGCCCGCCCTAACCCCGACCGGAGTTGCGGACCACAAGGCCGAGTCACCAGACCGCCCCCACGACGATATCCACTGCCTCCGCCTCACAACTCATGCCCGCCGCTCCAGTCAGCAACCAGCGGGGCCCGGGGCGCCAGTCTAGGGCTCGATTCCCCAGATCTGGCCGCCCCGCAGCACCGAGCCGACCACGGGCAGGGGCCAGCGCCAGGCCGCCAAGCCTCGACGCGCTGCAAGCCACGAGTCGCCGATATAGGTGCTCGTCCACTTGGCTCTCGATTTTTCATATAAATCTTAGTAGATCTCTATACAAGATCATATTAGAATGTTATGTACAGGAGGATACTGAGTAAGCAAAAGTATCCACTTCTTTGCACAATTTATCTTGAAAAATTTATAACCTTTCAATTTGATGTGATCGCTAATGATGGGTGGAGGCGTGGAGCTGGCTGCGGTGGGTGGTTCTGACTTGGATTGCGTTTAGTGATGCAACTTTCACTTGTTTTGAATGATCAGATCGACCCAAAATTTGTAAAATAACCTAAAATTGCACGCCATGTTTTTTCTAGGGAAAAATAATAATGAGAGGCCGCGAACCCTACCCAACAGTAGGCCCTGCCCTCGCGTGGGCTGGCGAGCAGGCTGGTGGTGGTAATGGGCCGAGTGCGTTGTTAGCCGGCCCGGCTGTCCCGTAGTAGCCAGCCAGGCCAGCGCCGCAAATGCCGGCCTGGTACTTCCAGGCCTCGTCGTGCTCACGGCCGACCGCGCTCTCGTCGCCCCCCGACTTGCAACTTCGACTTGGACAGTCCGACTCGATCCCCCTCCCGGCCTCTCTAACCCTAACGCTCGCTGCTGCAGTCGCCGGTCACCGACTCACCGTCAGGCGCGACGCGTGCAGCGGGAAGCGGCAGCCAAGCGCGCACTGAGCGGCTGCGGCTCGCCGCCTCGCGGGCAGGCGTGCGCGGGGGCGGGCGGCTACGGACGGGCAGGCACGCCCGTGCGCGGCAGCCGGCAGGATACGGCGGGCAGCCGCGGGGCAGGTGAAACCGTGAAGGCAAGCTCCATCCTCCATTGTCCCCCAAGCAGGCAAGCAATTAGGTACTCATGCCACATGCGGCTTGGTGCCTAGCTCGATTTTTGCGCCGAATTGATATTTGCTTGTTCCAGTTCAACACTTTACCCATTACGGGATTGTTCAGTTCGCCATTTAACCTAGTTCTACACTTTTTCTTTCCATTGTGGATGTTGAGCTGTTTCACTTGTGGTTGAAGGTCTCAACTCTCAAGAACTAGAACCACCAGTATATTTGTATTGTGCTTTTGGCAAGAATTTTTTTCCACCTAACTTGCCGAATTGTGAAAATTTGGAGTACCGAATGGGCACGCCAAGCAATAAATCATGGCTATGCTACTGATTACATGCAGAAATTATACTGGATCCGCCCCTCCTAGGAGGAGATGATTACCGAGAAGCCAAGCTGGATTCGCCATGAAGGGCTGCAGATCTTCTCCATCGACATCCAGCCTGGCAGCCTCCGCTTCGCCACCGGTGGCGGTGACCAGATTCGTTACACAGCCATCAGTTATTTCCGAGACGACCAGTTTATGTCCTATATACGAAATTGCCTAGGATTATGATGTATTTTTACTATCTGTTTACACTATATAAAAGCATTTAGATGGTTCATGCACACAGTATCACAAACAGTCCATGATCCTTATCTTTAGCGTACACCGTACCATCAGTTCCTATTGTAGTACGGAGTACTATTGTATTTCAACAAAGCAACATTAATTTAATAATGATGCCAAAGACGACAAAGAGTGATCGGCGTCAGATATACGTAGACCGGAGACCGAAAAAAAAACAGTTCGTGACTCAAGACTCGCGAATCGTGATCAAAGACAGCGCACTGCGCACGTGCGTGCTGCTACGTGCACGTGCTACATATGCGTTGCGAATGTCCAAGCGCTCACACTGAACTCATGACAGGAAAGTTATCGCTTATCGATCCGATCCCGTACCCTAAAGAACTAATTTTAGTCTCTTAGTTTTAGTTTCTAGCAACCAAACAGGCCCCAAAGCGCATGAGGATAGACCAAATTGAAGATATATTGAGGGGCAATAGTACTGCCACGATGCTCGAGGAAGCGGCTCATTCTTAAATATTCGAATGAGTACTATGATTTTGTTCGTCTACCATATATATTCCATATGCAATATTATAGCTACATTTATCCAATTGAATGTCATATAGCAGCTACATATAAAAATAATATGGCCATATTTCATTTGCAAAAGGTTTTGGGTCCCTGAGTGCCGACCTGAATCAAGTCGTAACATCGGACCATTTAGAGATGCGGCCCGTTGATGTTCCAGAACGCACGCTGATGGCAGTGCGACTGCTTGCGCGGGGAGGCAACAGTAATCCCACCTCGGCCGCGCAAGAAGCAGCGGCTATCCTTAAATAGCGAGAGATCGGATTATTCTTTGAAATTCTCTACACACTCGAACATGTTACCGGCCTCTGTATGTATTTGCTTGCGCATTCTCTACCGGCATGCTGCAGGCTGAGCCCCATCGGGTTCCCTCGCGGTTGAGCCTGATGGGGTTCGCTAGCAGCTGCCAATTTTTTTCCTTTATTTTTTTCTCTCAAAAAAATCTGTGGCATTGCTATCCTGGTAATGGGCCGAGTGCGTTGTTAGCCGGCCCGGCTGTCCCGTAGTAGCCAGCCAGGCCAGCGCCGCAAATGCCGGCCTGGTACTTCCAGGCCTCGTCGTGCTCACGGCCGACCGCGCTCTCGTCGCCCCCCGACTTGCAACTTCGACTTGGACAGTCCGACTCGATCCCCCTCCCGGCCTCTCTAACCCTAACGCTCGCTGCTGCAGTCGCCGGTCACCGACTCACCGTCAGGCGCGACGCGTGCAGGGGAAGCGGCAGCCAAGCGCGCACT
>OAMR01000069.1:1010898-1046913 GCA_900205405.1 Echinochloa crus-galli
TCCAAAATTTGAATCTTGTAAGTTCGACTCTTGTTTTTCTTGTTGGTTTTGGTTCATTTTAGATAAAATGTTGTATTAGGGTGGCTCCTGTAATCCTCTGTGTGTGTTTTGAGGAAGCTGATATGAGAGGTGCAATACAATGGAGTGAAACTTTCATTTGGTGGTATCCCAGCACCTGGTGCCCAACTTTGCACCTGGTCTTATATTAAAAATTATCCCCCGCACCTTCTCTGCCCTACATCTGCGTCGCTTCTTGATCTGGTCACTGAGGAAGCTATATCCATCTTAGAGCAAGCTCGTCTGCAGCAGAGCATTGCGGCACCTTGCCGTCCATTTGCTCAGCGTGGTTTTCAACCAGCGGCTACATGTCCTTGAGAGAGAAACAGGGACGAGGGTAGAAGATGTTATGCGGATGGATGCTGTGCTTGTGCGGGCTGCATGGGGGAGGAATGAGGAGTTGGGTTTTCCCTTTGGATTTAATTGCTTGGTGGGTCCCATGACTAGGTGTAATATGTTGGACCATTTTTTTTAAAGCTTAACTGGGACTTTATTACTTGAACTGTTCAGGGTGTTGTGAGTAAGCAAAAGTATCCACTTCTTTGCACAATTTATCTTGAAAAATTTATAACCTTTCAATTTGATGTGATCGCTAATGATGGGTGGAGCTGGCTGCGGTGGGTGGACTTGGATTGCGTTTAGTGATGCAACTTTCACTTGTTTTGAATTATCAGATCGACCCAAAATTTGCTAAAATAACCTAAAATTGCATGCCATGTTTTTTCTAGGGAAAAAAAATAATGAGAGGCCGAACCCTACCCAACAGTAGGCTGCCCTGCCCTCGCGTGGGCTGGCGAGCAGGCTGGTGGTGGTAATGGGCCGAGTGCGTTGTTAGCCGGCCCAGCTGTCCCGTAGTAGCCAGCCAGGCCAGCGCCGCAAATGCCGGCCCGGTACTTCCAGGCCTCGTCGTGCTCACGGCCGACCGCGCTCTCGTCGCCCCCCGACTTGCAACTTCGACTTGGACAGTCCGACTCGATCCCCCTCCCGGCCTCTCTAACCCTAACGCTCGCTGCTGCAGTCGCCGGTCACCGACTCACCGTCAGGCGCGACGCGTGCAGCGGGAAGCGGCAGCCAAGCGCGCACTGAGCGGCTGCGGCTCGCCGCCTCGCGGGCAGGCGTGCGCGGGGGCGGGCGGCTACGGACGGGCAGGCACGCCCGTGCGCGGCAGCCGGCAGGATACGGCGGGCAGCCGCGGGGCAGGTGAAACCGTGAAGGCAAGCTCCATCCTCCATTGTCCCCCAAGCAGGCAAGCAATTAGGTACTCATGCCACATGCGGCTTGGTGCCTAGCTCGATTTTTGCGCCGAATTGATATTTGCTTGTTCCAGTTCAACACTTTACCCATTACGGGATTGTTCAGTTCGCCATTTAACCTAGTTCTACACTTTTTCTTTCCATTGTGGATGTTGAGCTGTTTCACTTGTGGTTGAAGGTCTCAACTCTCAAGAACTAGAACCACCAGTATATTTGTATTGTGCTTTTGGCAAGAATTTTTTTCCACCTAACTTGCCGAATTGTGAAAATTTGGAGTACCGAATGGGCACGCCAAGCAATAAATCATGGCTATGCTACTGATTACATGCAGAAATTATACTGGATCCGCCCCTCCTAGGAGGAGATGATTACCGAGAAGCCAAGCTGGATTCGCCATGAAGGGCTGCAGATCTTCTCCATCGACATCCAGCCTGGCAGCCTCCGCTTCGCCACCGGTGGCGGCGACCAGAAGGTATCCCGTGTTTTTTCTTTCTTCTTCATTCATTGAGTCTAAGCTAAAACTTTCATCTGCTCCTTAATCATTTTGCAAGGAAAATTTTCTGCTAATTTGGCTTGTTGGTTTCCTGCCTAGCCTTTTTCAGTGCTAACTTGACATTTGTTGCGTGTTTGCCAATGTTCCCAAGTTGAACGTATTTGAAGGTTAAGTATTGCTAGTAGCTTATGAGAATTGTACTATGTTCTTGGATCCATCTTGTTTGGTTAAGGGTAATTGGGTGAATTGGCTGCTGGAGTATCTGAGATAACCTTAGGATTAGGGAGGTAACCTTAGAATTGGTTATTGGTATATTTGAGAAAGGAATTCTGACAGGGAATTGTTGCGCAGTCACTGTTTCTTGTCCAAAATTTGAATCTTGTAAGGTCGACTCTAGTTATTCGTGTTGTTTTTGGTTCATTTTAGATAAAATGTTGTATTAGGGTGGCTCCTGTAATCCTCTGTGTGTGTGTGTGTGTGTTTTGAGGAAGCTGAAAGGAGAGAGAGAAAGATACGAGAGGTGCAATACAATTGAGTGAAACTTTCATTTGGTGGTATCCCAGCACCTAGTGCCCAACTTTGCACCTGGTTCTTATATTAAAAAATTATCCCCGCACCTTCTCCACCCTACATCTGTGTCGCTTCTTGATCTGGTCGCTGACGAAGCTATACATCCATCCTAGAGCAAGCTCGTCTGCAGCAGAGCATTCGTGTGGGTGTGTGTGTGTGGGGGGGGGGGGGGGGCACTTGTTGTCTGACCGTTAAGACACTCTTCGTCGGGCAAGTCTGTTGGATGCGATCAGATCCCTCACGTTGGATGCATGGTCAGGGCCTAACATACACCATGCCGTCCATTTGCTAAGCGTGGTTTTCAACCAGCGCCTACATGTCCTGGAGAGAGAAACAGGGACGAGGGAAGAAGAAGATGTTATGCGGATGGATGCTGTGCTTGTGCGGGCTGCATGGGGGAGGAAAGAGGAGTTGAGTTTTCCCTTTTTTTGATTTAATTGCTTGGTGGGTCCCATGACTACTTGAACTGTTCAGGGTGTTGGACCAATTTTTGGTAAGACAAGCTTTGTGACGTGGCCTTGTCTTAAGCACAACCAAGTCGTATTCTAAACTGTGTTAAGAAAAAAAGCGGTATTAGGCGCTCGCTTCGGTGCGGTAAAGCGCTAAGCGGATCGGTAGCATGTCGCCTTGGGGTAAAAGGGGTACCTGGGCTGCCGTTGGCTCCCAATAGCGCACCAGCTTCGCCGCCTGACCCTTGCGCCCCTTTATTGAGCTCAAAGGCCAATGGGCACGGTTGTGCGCTGGCCTGCCTAGAGTGCTGATTGCTTCTTATACCATGCTGATTTCTTGATCTATCCCAGATTTCCACAATTCCAGGATTCAGCCTTGCTACTGTACAAAACGCTTAGGCGCACCTAGGAACGCCTAAGCTCTAGGCGGAGGGTCACTGCTTGCTTAGCACCTAGCACTTTTTTGAACCTTGATTCTAAACACTAAAGTTTCCCTAACAGCTTACTAGGATTAGCTGAGTGAACTAAACTCAAGGTTTGACATTGATGTGATTCTTCACTGAGGATGATGGTATCTGGGTTGTTGAGTGATAATTGAAAATTTAACATTGAATTTACCCTGTTGAGTCATGTAACTTGTTTATGTAATACTGATGTGTTACTACTGTTTGATATTTTCCTTTTATCTTTTGTAGGTGGCCTTCTCCTAACTAAGTTCCTTTTATTTGCTTGGTTTTGAAATAGGTCCGAATATGGAGTATGAAAGCTGTGGACAAGGACAATGCCAATGATGATTCCAGCCAAAGGTTGCTCGCTACAATGCGTGATCATTTTGGATCAGTAAACTGTGTGAGATGGGCCAAGCATGGCCGCTATCTTGCTTCAGGGTCAGATGATCAGGTTATCCTGATCCATGAGAGAAAAGCTGGTTCTGGAACATCTGAGTTTGGTAGTGGAGAACCTCCAGATGTAGAAAATTGGAAGGTCATTATGACCTTAAGAGGCCATACCGCAGACGTGGTAATTATCTTCTAAAAATCCACTGTGCTATGTTTATGCTCGTTCTTTACTTATTATTACTACTACTACCTTGTGTGATAATAGTTTTAACTGTTGGACACCTTCTCCATTTCTTTCTTATGCCTAAAGTAGGTAGATCTTAGTTGGTCCCCTGATGATTCAACATTGGCTAGTGGCAGCTTGGATAATACCGTTCACATATGGAACATGACCAATGGTATTTGCACCGCTGTCTTGCGAGGGCATTCCAGCTTGGTCAAAGGGGTTACCTGGGATCCTATTGGTTCTTTTATTGCGAGCCAATCAGATGATAAGACTGTTATAATATGGCGTACAAGTGACTGGAGTCTTGCTCACAAGACAGAAGGCCACTGGGCAAAATCTGTATGTCATGTTCATGGCTTTCGTTTATTAACTTTAATCTATTAACTTTATCTGCGTAACATGTCTTGGTTTGCTGAATGCCTTTCTTGCTTTCTTTCTTCCTGCAGCTTGGTTCAACATTTTTTAGACGACTTGCTTGGTCGCCTTGTGGCCACTTCATAACTACGACTCACGGGTTCCAGAAACCTAGGCATTCAGCACCCGTGCTTGAAAGAGGCGAGTGGTCTGCTACTTTTGATTTTCTAGGGCATAATGCGCCTGTTGTGGTGGTTAAGTTTAATAACTCAACGTTCCGTAAGAATTTGTCAAATGGTCAAGACACAAAGGCCGCGCCAGTTGGATGGGCCAATGGGGCATCAAAGACAGCAACAAAAGAACAACAACCATATAATGTTATTGCTATTGGAAGTCAAGACAGAACTATTACTGTTTGGACAACAGCGAGTGCCCGGCCATTATTTGTTGCTAAGCATTTTTTCTCTCAAAGTGTGGTTGATTTATCTTGGTAAGACACTTTGTTTTTTTTTTCTCTACAACCGTATTATCCTGTATGCTTAGTCTCATGATGATACTGTTCTTTTCCCTGACAGGAGCCCTGATGGCTATTCACTTTTTGCCTGCTCCTTGGATGGATCGGTTGCCAGCTTTCACTTTGAAGCAAAGGAGCTTGGATACAGGTTAAGTGGCTCTGAAATGGACGAATTGAAGAGGAACAGATATGGTGATGTCAGAGGACGCCAATCAAATCTGGCTGAAAGCCCTGCACAGTTGCTGCTAGAACAAGCATCAGTCAAGCAATCAGCTGGCAAAAAGGTGTCTACTACTGTCCAGCCATTTCAAGCACCCCCAAAAGTTTCTGTAGTTGTGCCTAACCCAGCTCCCATTGTGCAAAGTCAGAAAGTTCCTGAGGCTTCACCTGAAGACGATAAGAAAACAGCAGGTTCCACTTCTGATGATGTAAATAAAGTTAACCGGTTATCTAGTCCAGTGAAACAGAGAGAATACCGGCGTCCTGATGGCCGGAAAAGAATCATCCCAGAGGCAGTTGGATTTCCTTCCAACCAGGATAACATACCCAACCGTTCTCAGAATCAGGCTGTGGATTTTTCATCATTGGATCAACGAATGAATGGAACAAGACCATCTTATGGCAGTAGCGGTAACTGTAATAGCTGCGAAGTTAGGGATCGCTCTGGTGTTACAGCAAGGGCAAACATGACCGAGAGTCTTGTTATTCAAAAAGCTTCAACTGGTGCTGGCAATGATGGAAGGCTGAGTATAGAACACCCTGGATCTGTAGTTCCAGGCTCTGTGCTTTCCATCCATGTACTAAATAAGAAAGACAATGAGGATTCTATGCCAGTCTGCCTTGAAGCAAAGCCTCCGGACAGTGGTGTCTTCCTGTAATTCGTACATTGTCTGTGTGTCGCTGGCTGGGAGCATGGCGGCGCTTGGATGGCCGGCACTAGGGACTGTAGGGACTAGGACAGCCTCGTAGCTCTTCAGCTGCATGTGCATTTGGTTGTTTTGTTTTGCCGTTTAGGGCACCCGCAAAGGTTATCGTCATTTTGCTCTCTACAGTACTGCCAGCTCAACATATAGGCAGCCCAAACGGCGACCGCTTCAGCAGTCCATCTTCAGCGCCCTGCCCAAGACAAATGTGTGTCCCACGAGTTACTCAAGTTTGCTCTTCCCTTCTTCTCCATCGCAGTTTGCTCTTCCCTTCTCCATCGCATCAGGAGACGAGGACACGGGGAACGAAGCTTTGCCGGCGGCCCACATCGCCTGAGCCTGCGCCGCGGCCTTCTTCTTGTGCAGCTGTAGCACCCCACCTCCCCATCAACACCGACCTCGCCGCTCCGCCCCATCTAGCTATGCGCCGGCGCCTCGGCAGCTCGGCCGCGCTTCTTATCCCAATGGCCCTGCGGCGAAGCCAGCATGGGGGTGGTCGTGCTCCGGTGGGCGCCGGTGGCAGGGGAACACCACGCGACGCGCACAAGCTCCGTCGGGCCTCGTCTTGCTTTCCCGGCCCGACCTTGCCCCACGCCGGCGGTGCTGCCTAGTCTCGCCTCACTCCGCTGGCTGCGCCCAACCTCGTCCAGGGCCGGCGTCGGCACCTTCTCTCGCCCAGGCGCCCGCGCGCAGCAACCTGCGGAGGAGGAGCGACGGCCGAGGGAGGGAGCAAAGAGAGAGGAAAGGCGACGCATGGTGGGTTTGGGTCCCGCGCATCACGGAGTCCCGTGTCTAGCGGCTCTCGCCAGCCCTGGCGACAACTAATTCTCTCTCCTCGTTTCTCTTTCCTACGTGTGAGGCTTATAGAGAGCCTAACGACCTCATTGTGGGTGCTCTTAGTCTCTTTCGTGTAAACCGTGCCGAGTGCGAGTGCCCAAGCGGTCCGCGTTGTAAACTCTAAAATCTTCTTCTTAATGCAAAGATACGTAGCTTTTCTGCGTGTTCTCGAAAAAAAACGACCAGGTACAATTCTTGTGCTTGTGTTGGAAGCTGCATAGCTTTTGCATAGTGAAACTTATGCTTCAATCATTCTGCTGCATATCTCCATAATAATGATTTTTGAATCCATTGGATTCCCCTCCGTATTCTAATTAGATGACGCTTATGACATAATTGTGCATATCACGGAGTGATTAATTAGGGGTAAGTTTTCCCTGTCTACCCCTATTAAATAGGCTGGGGAGTGCGTTCCATATGAAAAAGATACAATCGGCGGACTGGTCAGAGTAGTGCTTCGGGTGCTCGGGCAGTTGTGCGGCGCGGGTTCGATCCATGCAGGCTCACATTTTTTTGCTAGTTTGTTGGATTTGCATGGCACTGCGTGGGCGCGATTCAGAGTCCGTTTTTTCGTTTTTGCCTGGACGACTTTGCCGCGTCCATGGAGTACGGCACGGTCTCCTCAGTGGCGTCCATCTGCACGACCCTCTGTGGTGTCCATCCGGTGTGGCGGCGAAGGTGTTTCTGGGCCACGCGCGACGCTGTTTCATTTCTGGGTGGTGGCGATGTTTCTGGGCCGCGCACGCGCGTGCGCCGCGATGGAACCGAAGGGGGCCGCAGTTAAGCTTAAGCAGCACAGCGCGTCACACGAGGAGGCAGGCAAACTCGTCCAACAGTGCACGCGAGGGACGGAACGTCATCTAAAGATGAAAACACGATTCCACGCAGGAGTTTTTTTTTTTGAAAAAGTGGCAGGAGCACTGCCTGTCATATACCCCGCGCAGGAGTAAGAAGGAGGAGAATGCCGGTTTTTACATAGGTCTTATTACATAAAAATGGATAGAAACTCAAACGCTTGCCCCTTGCTGTCTATCATTGATAGATATATGCTTGGTTGCTCTCTCGATCTACAGGCTTGCTCCTGTGTGCGTATTTCTGCTTTGATCAGCTCAAGGACATGTCGAGGTGAAGACGTCGCGTCTTGAAAGATTCGACGATTACGCTCATTCCATATGTTCCATGCTGTATATATCATGAGTCAAGCCTTTATCCGCTTTTCTTTCTTTGAGAGATTAAGCAATTCAGAGTTCCACCATGATTCCAGTACTGCATGCCGAGCAGGGATGTCACACCCGGCCCAATTTGTATGGCCCAGTAGTGGCCCATGAGTGCGGGATGCACGTGTTTAGTGCCACATTGCTAGTTTAGCAAGGGTGGAGGCAACTTATAAGCCCTTGTCTTCCAGCCATAGCACCTTCGGGTTAACCCTTTTACACGAAGCGAGGACGAAAGTGTAAGCAGGGTGCTATGTGTACGCGTGCACGCCCCTCAGAAGGGCTGTGCATGGCGGCTCGTGGAGGGCAGGGTGTTACAAATGGTATCAGAGCCGACCCTCGCGGTTACGCATACGGGTCACTGTGCGGGCATAGGGCGCATGGCACGTAACTTATAAGCCTTTGTCTTCCAGCCATAGCACCTTCGGGTTAACCCTTTTACACGAAGCGAGGACGAAAGTGTAAGCAGGGTGCTATGTGTACGCGTGCGCGCCCCTCGGAAGGGCTGTGCGGGGCGGCTTTGGAGGGCGGGGTGTTACAAATGGTATCAGAGCCGACCCTCGCGGTTGCGCGTACGGGTCAGTGTGCGGGCATAGGGCGCATGGCGCGTATGGCCCGGGTAGGGCATACGGCATGGACTATGGCGCCGGCACTGGACGTACGGTCGTGCGCTAAGGGGGAACGTTCCTGTACATTTGCCCGGGTGGGTGAGTTGCGCCGACGAGGACGTCGGGTTCTTTGAGGGGGGGGTGTATGTCACACCCGGCCCAGTTTGTATGGCCCGGTAGTGGCCCATTAGTGCGGGATGCACATGTTTAGTGCCACATTGCTAGTTGAGCAAGGGTGGAGGCAACTTATAAGCCTTTGTCTTCCAGCCATAGCACCTTCGGGTTAACCCTTTTACACGAAGCGAGGACGAAAGTGTAAGCAGGGTGCTATGTGTACGCGTGCGCGCCCCTCGGAAGGGCTGTGCGGGGCGGCTTTGGAGGGCGGGGTGTTACAAATGGTATCAGAGCCGACCCTCGCGGTTGCGCTTACGGGTCAGTGTGCGGGCATAGGGCGCATGACGCGTATGGCCCGGGTAGGGCATACGGCATGGACTATGGCACCGGCACTGGATGTACGGTCGTGCGCCAAGGGGGAACGTTCCTGGACATTTGCCCGTGTGGGTGAGTTGTGCCGACGAGGACGTCGGGTTCTTTGAGGGGGGGGGTGTATGTCACACCCGGCCCAGTTTGTATGGCCCTGTAGTGGCCCATTAGTGCGGGATGCACATGTTTAGTGCCACATTGCTAGTTGAGCAAGGGTGGAGGCAACTTATAAGCCTTTGTCTTCCAGCCATAGCACCTTCGGGTTAACCCTTTTACACGAAGCGATGACGAAAGTGTAAGCAGGATGCTATGTGTACGCGTGCACGCCCCTCGGGAGGGCTGTGCGAGGCGGCTTTGGAGGGTGAGGTGTTACAAGGGACCTCCACAACTCCCTCAGACCACTGCACCATCAGAAGCCAAACTTCTTGTGCAAAGACGCACTGCAAACACAGATGATCCGCCGTCTCCAACTCCTGATCGCATAGAGGACACATGGGATTACAGGGACAATTTCTTGCAATAAGCTTGTTGGCAGTCAGAATTTTGCACTGGACCAAAAGCTAGGCAAAGAATTTGTGCTTTCCTTCAGTTTTGGCCGCCCATATTGCCATGGAGTCAAAAGTACAGAAGGCACTGGTGAACTGCACCTGATAGGCTGACCGTACTGTATACAATCCATGAGCCGTCCACCTCCAAGTGATCTCATCCTCCACAATTGTTAGTTGAACTTCACTGATTAAGGCCCAGAGGGACACAAGCTCTGACATTTCAGACACGAAAGTCATCTTCCAAAGCCCCCTTGTCCAGTTATTATTTTGCAGGTCATCTCTTACAGACTGGTTCTTTCTCCATGCCCATTTATACAGGTTAGGAGCCAGGTCCCGTGTGGCATGACCGCCAAGCCAACATGAATGCCAGAACTTTGCTCGACAGCCATTCCCTACTGTGACAATTGTGCTTGCTCTGAATAGCTACTGATCCACCTCGTTACACGGGACTTCAGTGTCTACCCACGGCCGATCGGCTCGGTCCATTGGTACCACAACCATCTGAGTCGCAGTGCCCTGCTAAACAGTTCAAGGTCCAAAACCCCCAATCCACCAAGACGTTTGGGCCTCTGAATTTTAGCCCAGCGAACTAAGCAGTGACCTCCTTTGACATCCTCTGGGTCTTTCCACAAGAAGCCTCTCCTAATTTTATCCAACCTTTTGATAGCCCACTTTTTCATTGCAAATACTGTAAGAAAGTATGTCGGCATTGATGAGAGCACCGTGTTGACTAACTTGAGCCTGCCAGCTTTGTTTAAGAATTTACCCTTCCAGGTGGCTAGCCTGTTAGCCATTTTATCGATGATCGGTTGCACCTCCACTCTATGCAGTGCTCTGAAATGTAAAGGTAAGCCAAGGTAGGTGCAAGGGAAACTCTTTATGGGATAGGAGAACTCCTCCATCACTCCTTGCACATCTATATCTTCGCATCTTATAGGGTACACAGCACATTTGCTTCTATTAGTGACAAGACCGGAGGCCTGACCAAATATGTCAAGAATCTCTGCTACTGTATGCATTTCATCCCTTGTTGGGTTCAGAAAGATGGCTGCGTCATCTGCATACATGCTGACTTTTAACTTGGCCGCCCTGCTATTGAGGGGTGTTAGCAGTTGATCCCTGGCAGCCAATTCAAGAAAACATTGTAGAGGCTCCATAGCCAGAATGAATAGCATCGGAGACAAGGGATCCCCCTTCCTGAGCCCCGCGAAGTGCCTGAACCATTTGCCTCGAGCCCCATTCAGCAGTACTGCAGTGGAGGCCGACGATAAGAGCGCAGAAACCCAACCTCTCCATCGAGCCACAAAGCCAAACTGCTCCATCACCTCCATGAGGTAGTCCCGTCCCCCATTTGCTGTTTGTAAGGAGTGGATAGTGTTCTTCCTTCTTCTGCCGTTTGCTTGCAGGTAGAACAATTTCGAGTTGGCTTCCTCTGCTAGGATTGATGTCAAGCCCGAACTTTGTTTTGCTCTCAATTTTTCAATTGCCGTCAGTCCCAGAAATCTTGCCTTGAGGTCTCTTTGCAGCCGGATTTCCAGTGTACTCAGTGGTCTACGCTCCTGAACGACATCAAAAATGCCTATCAGTTGGCTTGCAGCGCGAAGCAGTAGCTTATTATTCCCAATCAGCTGTTTGGCCCATGCCCGCAAAGCTTTGCTAGTTTGTTGAAGTTTGACGTGCAGCCGTAGAAAGGGGTTAGAGATCGGTGTCGGCTTCTCCCATGCTTCCGCAACAACATCATGGTACCCTGGCAGCTTGGGCCAAAAAGCTTCAAAGCAAAATCCATTGTAGCGCTTAGGCGCTTAGCTGTAGCTTGTCCGGCAATAAGGAGGGGGCAATGGTCTGAAACCCGTGATGACATAGCTTGGAGGTATACATTGGGCATCATTAAATCCCAAGCCGTTGTGCAAAAAGCTCTGTCTATTCTTGTATGGGTTCTCTCATTAGTCCAAGTGAACTTCCTTCCTCTCAAATTCAACTCTTTCAGTTCAAGATCCCGTACTGCTTCCCTGAATGCCCCCATTACCCATCTATTAAGATTGTCATTGCTTTTGTCACTAGCTTGGAGTATCATATTAAAATCGCCAATTATGAGCCATCTTTCAGGTACCGACTGCTGTAGGGACCGAAGTTCACTGAGAAACTGAATTTTTTCGTTATCCCCTTGAGGCCCATAGACTGCTGTGATGCACCAGTCAATAGGTCCTGCAGAAGAGGCTATCTTGACTGTCACACTGTGAGCTCCCAATTCTGAGCTTGTGATTGTGTAATGATCCAAATCTACATTCCTCCTCTAGTACCTGATGCCGGCAGAGCCACATAATTATCAGCAAATCGGGCTCCTAAAGTTTCCAACACCACTTGCCTGTCTACTACTTGGAGCTTGGTTTCTTGCAAAGTCACAATAGTCGCCTTACACTCTCCAACCATATCTCTCACAACTTTCCTTCTTGCTGTATTGTTCAGGCCTCTGACGTTCCAATTAAGGATGATGCAATTCTGTTCAATCATAATAAAAGCAGCACTCAGACCACCCAGGTCCCCCCCACTGATCCAGAAGGCAAACACAGCAAGACATAAAAGGCTTGACAGTACACAGCCAGCTCCATCCATCATTCCCATAAAACCACCACTTGCCAACCTCCCCTAGGCACATGATCAGGGTCCAAGATACAACAACACAACACCATTCAGCAAGCCCACCACACCACCTCCATCCTGCAGGCCCACAAAACCACCACTTTCCAGCCCTCCCTGGGAACACAAGCAAGGCCCAAGGCCCAACCTCCAGTCTCCACCAGTGCAACAGCACTAAACAAGGACACAACGATGCTAAAGTAGCACTCCAAACAAGGCTAAAACAGAAAAACAGACTCATCTGCTTGGTAGCTTAGGTAGTGTTTGGTTCGGCAACTCTGCGGTGTTATCGGCTCAAAGCGCAATCTGATTCCTTTAAATATGTTTGGTTTCATCGTACCATAATCAGGTGCTGCGTGATCCGTTCCCAAGCCGATACAAATCCGACGTTAACCGATACCCCTCGCCTACGAGCATAATCGGATTCCTCATCGTAGATATCAACTAGCACAACAGTCGCTCCCTTCAGATCACCCGTTGTGCCTCCTTCCTGTCATTCGCGTTACAGAGCTCCGCTTGAACCAAACAAAGTGAGGAATTGTTTATTCGGTAACCATTCCCTCCGTGACCCCTTACCGTTTACGTTAGCAATACAATTTGTGAGCCAAACGGCTTCTTAGGTGGTGTCTGGATCCGGATGCTAAAGTTTAGCACTTTAAATAAGTGATAATTAGACGTATTAAACATAAATTTATTATAAAACTAATTACATAAGTCATGTCTATTTTGCGAGACGAACCTAACAAGACTAATTAAGCTATAATTAATACATAATTATCATATGATTACTGTAGCATTACATTATCTAATCATAATGTAATTAGGCTTAATAGATTCATCTCGTAAATTACTCCTCATTTATATAATAGTTTTTTAAATTAATCTATATTTAATACTTTTAATTAACATATTTATCTTCGATGTGATGGTGCTTAAGTTTAGTAGACGGGAAACAAACGGGGCCTTAATTATAGTCTCTATTTCATTCAATGAAGTTGGGGATATTCTCCCCCCACACCCCAACATACCCGTTTGCCCCTGTAATAAATGTACAATTGCCCGAAACGGCATGCTCGTCAACACAGAGTCGCTGTGACATCAATGTAACGTAGTAGTAGACTAGTAGTAGTACCCGCTGAAGAAGCTCAAAAGCAGCTCGTCCTCTTCCTCTACCTGCTGCGCGTTGGCCGTCGCCTCGTCTCGGTGAGTACTTTTCTCTCTTCACCCTGCTGCTTCGCAGCTTCGATTTGCGTGCTGCCTGATCTTCTTTTCACTCACATTTTTCGTTCTCCCTCTCTTCACCCTGCTGCTTCGCAGCCCGGTCTCTTCCTCCTCTGCCGCCGTTGTCTCTCTCTCTTGTGTACGTTTCCTCTCTCTCTTCACCCTGCTGCTTTGCAGCTTGGATTTGCGTGCTGCGTCACAAGTGATGTTCACGTGTTAACTGTAGCACCCTGTAATTTCTTCTTGACCGATGAATAGGCGTGTTCCATCATGTTAAGGCTGTGTGCATCATGTACTGACAAGCAAAAACCGTTTTGCCAGGAGTAAATTTCCTGTGAGTGAGTGATTCATGGTGACTCGTCTTGAGTGTGATGGGTAACAATAAAATGTCAGTTTCCAGGAGGCTGGCAATGCCGAGGAAACTGCTGAATAATCGGGTGTTCTTGGTTACTTGGTAGTGGGTAAATTAGGTTCAGGACCTTTCAGTTTCTCTTTGTTTGTACCTGTACTACACTACTACCTTGTATGGATGTTGTTGGGTCAGCTACTGGAGAGTGGAGACTTGTTGGGCATCTAGTTCTGGTGCACTGAAATCTTGGCTGAGGCTTTGAAATGTTACTGTAGATGTTTGCTATTAGTAAGATGAGCATTCGCACAATGTTGGCTTGTGCCTTTCAATTGGATGATCTCTACGGTACCACCTGCAATACTTGCCTCACCCGATCTCTTCTCCTCCATTGCTTAATTGTGATCTTCTTTCGCATGCACATAAATTTGTTTTTTTCACTCACATTTTTGCGGGTAGTTTTATCTTCTGTTTTGATTTTTGCGGTGTGCTGGCATAAAAGATAAATGCGGAGTGGATCCTGCCCAACACTAGATGGGCCTGCCTCTCAGCCCACCATTACCCCATTCCCCCAGTCCGTTGATGTCTGTTCCACCATTCGCTGTCCGTTGCCTCCCTCCCCAGTCGCTCCGCACGCGCCTCCCCCGATCCCCGCTCTTGCCGCTCTACCCCGCCGCCTTCCCTTCTCCATCCAAACCCTAACCGGGGCCCTTCTCCTCCCGAGGATGGCGGGAGGCGGCCTGCAGAGCAGAAGCGGCATGGAGGAATTAGGTTATTTTTGTGAAAAAAGCTAAACACCAAGCGTCGCTTGGGACTCGGTACTGACACTGTTATTTCTGCTTTCGTTCTTGCAGCATATCACGGATCTGTCCGGGAGGGAGACGCTCGTCCGCATCACTGGTAATAAATCCCCCTGGAAACGCGTCCTTTGTGTTGTCCTGTGCATCTAGTCCATGCTTTATGTACATGGTTCGTCGTCATTTAGAATGGAGTTGCTGTTCTGGCTTTGGATGCTGTAGAGTGCTCTCGTGCAATTTGTGTCTTATCTCTTGAAATGTTTCATTGAAGTTGTAGCCTGTAAGATAATAATATAGGTTATTATCTAATTATAGCATTAGGCGTCTTCATCCTGGCATCGAGTTTCCTGTAGTGTATGGCCAGTATGTAGTCGCTGCTTCTGCTGAGCTCATCAATCCTGCACCTCTTTGCCAAGTTAAATGGAGATGTCTAGGTTTAGGAAGTGAACAAATTTTTGAAGAGAATTCCATGAATTTTTCACCCGTATAGTTGACCCTTCGGGATCTGCAAATGTTCGATTGAGGTATGTAGAGGCTGGATTTGTAATTTGTCAGGAACAGAACAGAAGCCTCACATGTTCGATTTGAGTTATGAGGCATTTAGGGGGTCATCTGTGGTAGGTGCTAGATCAGAAACATTGAGTGCCTGAACTTCATTTTTCTGTAGGCTAGATTGTTCCATTTTCAACTAGTTCAGGTTGTATTCAGTTTGTCGAATTAATGGTCTAGCTAGTCATGTTGTGCATTCATCTATTTTTTAGGTTTTGTTGCTCGTGTCCTGTGTGTAGTAATCTAGGATATGAATTGCAGGTGACCTAGTGTTCTTTGACCCTTCAACTTTTTCACACGTATTATGGTTAAATGTTCTTGGGCAGCAGCAGCAGATGGCCAGTGAGGGCCACGAGCTGATGCTGGTGAGCGGAGAGGAGCTGCACCGCAAGAAGCGGTGTCGCCACACCAAGCACCAGGTCTAGGAGCTGGAAGAGTAAGTATCACTCCATCTCTCACCATCTAGGACCTGGAACGCGGAGCCAGCAGGGGGGCTAGGGGGGCTGGAGCCCCCCCTAGCCCCTGTCTCTTATACACATCTCATGGACGAAGAGGAGAAGGAAGGAGAAGAAGAAAAGGAAGGGGGAGAAGGGGAAGAAGGAGGAGATCAGCCCCCTAGCTTGCTGCCCTAGCTTCGCCACTGCTGCTGCGGGGTGCTGTTCGTCCATTCTCTTGGTTGGATTTGGGGGTGGATCTTCTACTTCCTCAGACTGTCACTTTCTTTTTGATGCTACCATTCAAACATATCATACATGAATGCCACACGGAATTTGTTACCCTGATACTCAAGGAGGGGACGTATCCGATAATGATACTCCCTCCGTATCGAAATATTTGTCGCCGTTGACTTTTTTTTACAACTTTGACCCTTCGTCTTATTCAAAAAATTATCGCAAATATGCAAAAGGGTAAGTAAGTCAAGCTTAAAATACCTACAATAGTAAAGCATGTGACAAACAAAATGGATGGTACTTGCATAATATTTTGAATAAGACGAATGGTCAAAATTGTAGAAAAAAGTCAACGGCGACAAATATTTCGATACGGAGGGAGTACACCATAGATACACGTGGTCGTCAGCTGTCCTCTACACGGCCATACAGACCCGAGTGTCTCGAATCGAACTTAAAAATAAAATCAATTGGTGTATTCAGGTTGGTGTTGTGTGCGCATTTCAAATGGATTAAACATGGACCAATCTTATAGTAACATTTTCTGTTTTACCGCCATATCCTCTAGTCTATCGTGGATTAGTGGAAGGTTAGCCGCCAGATGCGTCATAGGCTTGCTCGTCTCAAACTCTGTCGATTATTTAACAAGAGATAGGACTCATTCATCAGAGATAACGCCAGAAAGCTGCCAATACTTTTCCACACCCACCATCCCTCACGCTCGCGGCGGCCGGCCGGCCAGCCGGATCCCCACCACATGGAGGCGGCCAAGGACCTGTGCACCGTCGAGAGGCGCGGCCGCGTGCACCTCATCACCATCACCGGCGCCGGCGACCACCGCCTCAACCCGACCCTCCTCGCCGCCATCCGCTCCGCCGTCGCCGCGTCCGCCGGCTCCGGCGCGCGCGTGGTCGACCTGCTGCTGCGGGGGGACAAGGTGACGGCGGCCGAGGCCGTGCGGCGGGGCGTCGTGGACGCGGCCGTGGCCGGCGAGGTGGAGGACGTGGTGGCCGCGGCCGTCGCGGAGGCCGAGCGGCTCGCGGCGAGGGGATGGGACGGCGAGGTCGTCGCCGAGATCAGGAAGGCCGCGTGGCCCAAGAAGTGGAGCAAGGTCAGGGACCACGGCGCCGCTGGCAGCACAGCACAGGGAGCGACGCGCTTCACATGTATCCTTGGCCGTAGAGCTAGAACCCTGTAGCTGGGAGCAATAAATCTAGATGAATGTGTCCTAGTACTTTCTGATTTAGGAAGCAAATGATCAGCTCGAACTGCTCTAGTGGTGTGTTCAGGCCACCAAGAGCTCGATCTTGCTGTGTGTAACGTTGATGATTGAATTGCCAGGCAGTATTTCCATTCCTGTGTACTGTAGTCAGTACGGACCATGGAGTTTGTTCTTGAGCGCCCAGTGCGGATATACGAGAAGCAGTCGTGCTGGATGAGGCTATGCTCATGCCTCATGGGGCTGAGGTCGCAGTTGTTGCCGTTGTGGCTTCAGTTGGTCCATGGAATATGTACGAATACGATCCTTTTGGTACAAGGGAGATAGTTTGTTCAATTCATATTTTCTATTTCTTCCCTGTGGATATTGATCTAATATTCTTGTTCTAAGCCTTCGTACTTCTGTTGTAGGCGCATTGTCTTTCTTCGAATTCTGGCGGATTACGACGAAGGGAGCAGTCTTCAATTTGTTCATGCAGACATACGCAACGACATCTTGTTGGCTACTGTTCTTGTCAATCGCTATAGATGTTGTTTCTAATTTTATATTACCTGCATACATATTTATAATATTTAGGCACGTTTTTTCATTATAAATAAATGGGATGTTTGGAAGCTGCGTTTGGAAGCTGCTGAGCATAGTTCGTTCATTTTTATTCAAAGTGGTGGACCCTGTTTCTCGAACCTAGAAGGTGCGTGCTGATTAAAGTATAGATTTAATTTTAGGATATTTATTTAGGTTTTCACTTTGATTTATTTCACTTTGATTTTACTGAGCAGAGGTTAGATCTGAGTTGCGTTCAAGCTCTTTTTTACGTGATGGCATTAAAATTGCTGTGGAGGAACGGTCCATCGAGATACGGAGGCAAAGGGCACACATGCGCCAACCACTTGAGAGCCCATCAAGGACCGACTGCTACGACCACATGTTAAATGGCGAGGCTACGGATTCAGAACAACTTGATTAACCAAATAGGTGTATTTGTGGGATGGCTAATTGATTACTACAATGATGAATATTTTTCCTCTCGATATGAGATTATTAAAAGGATCATTGTTATGCATTAATTTAATGTAATATATGCATTTTATTTTACTTACTCATTTCCCATAAATTTTCTATATAAGTTAAAACATTTATGCTTATTAAACATTTATAATATAATATAATTCAAATTCAAACTATGACAATATGAAACAATTATTTAAAAAAATCAAATGTTTGTTTTTTTTTTGAGAGAATTGAGAATTTCTACGTCAAAACATGTTGAGCTTTCCCAAACAACGTTCACCATAATAATAATAACAAAAGAATATTAACAAAAAAAAATTGTAACAATACGATCAGCCTGTCCCGCTGTCGCCTCTCTTTCCTCCGCCGCCACCCAAAACCCTAGGCTCAAAGGACCTGACGTGATCAATCCATGCCAAAATAAGTTAGCCCTGGTTTAGGCATCCAGAGATTTTTCACAATATAAATAATTTGGTTGATTACATTCCTTTTCCGTTTAGATCAGATGAAAGCTCCTTCTAAAAATAATTCACGATTCTCCCCATATATATATAACAGTGCTGTTCCATTTGACTCAACGTATCCATGAAAATGTTTTCCTCCCATTCGTTTCATTTGCTGGAAGATGCTATGACACAGTATCATGGGTCCGATCCGAGGTAAGTGTTATGGCTGTTGTGGCTTCTGTCGGGCCGTTGTCCTTCGACGAATTTACTCCATTTGGTGCAAGAGAACTAGTATGCCTCAAGGATGCAACCGGGTATGTTTTTTTTGTTGTTGATGGTTGATTCGTGTAAATGTATATGGTTTGTTTAATGGGCATTTGATTTGATGCAGCCGTATAGCATTCCTCAATGTGGTGACCGAGGAAGGGGAGGGCCATAGTTCAATTTTCCTCGACGCTGATCTGTACAACTACACTGTAATCGCCACAGGAGTTATTGTGAACGGAGAAAAAGATGTGTAAATTGAAATTTGACATTCAGTAAGTTTCATGATTGTTCACTTGTCTGTAATAATAATTATAGCCTGCTTGGAGACCAATAAAGACACGTCGTCCGTCATATTTATCGAAAATGGTGGATACACTACTGTAGCAGTGCTTCAAGGTGATGTCCACCTTTTTTTTCCTATACTATAACAAATTCATCATCTTTATGTGGGTCCTTACTAATAATTTATGACATGAATCTTGGACTGCAGATGTTAGGAAAGGTATACCAACATGCATGGGGTACGCGATGGCATCAAAGCTGCAATGTGGTTTTGTTTTTTATAACAATACCCTCATTCAATTCGGTGAAACCTTTTACACCCAGGGTCAGAAACGGAATTTTCAAGTTTTTCTCAAGTTAGAAGCGTAGGGAGGGAAAATTTTCACGGGCACGCGTGCAGCGGGCGGCGGCGCAGTTACACGCGTGGAAAAAAATCAGCGGCGCCCGACGGGGATCTTCAGGTCTTACTGCTCGTTCTCCTCCGGAGGCCCCTGGACGGCAGCCCCTGTTCGTGTTCCTCAATGGCGGCCCGCCCTGCGCGGCTCGACGGCGGCACCAGCGGCGACAGGCGCTCGACGGAGGTTCAGTGCTTAGGCTCGGCTCCACCATTCCAGACCTGCAGCACGCCCTCATCCTCAAGTCCTCAACTAGTCAACTCCTCATCGCTTGCTGACTCCAGTGTCCAGAACCTCCCTACCCGACGCTCCAGTCTCCACAAGGAAGAAATACCGACAACGACAAGGCTAAAGGTCAGCACCAAGTCCAAACTCCAATGTTCAATGGGTATACTGATTAGAGTTTAGACTCTACAGATCTAGATTCTAGAGAATAAAGTTCAATAGCCATTAGAGTTCAGAGTTTCAGACTTGTAGGGCTACTGCGTGCAATAGTCAATAGGATTATAGGAATAATAGCTATTAGATGTGAATACAGATCTAAATTGCTACTAACTGCTGCTGCACGAATTCAGTTTCGACATATGGAATTAGGTACTACTCCGTATACTCTTTCAGTTCATAAAAAAGATACTATACTATTTCAGTTCAAAAAAGAAACTAGTTATTCATAAGCATATTTTTTAATGATCAATAATGTACTATAATATGTACTCCCTCCGTTCTGAAAAAAATTGACGTTTAGGACAGCGACACGGTCTCCAAAACACAACTTTGACCTCTTGTTATTATAAAAATATTTATCAAAGAGTGATATATGTATACTTTTATGAAAGTATTTTTCAAGACAAATCTATTCATATAGTTTTCACATTTGTAAACTCAACAATTTAAAAGTTGTTGATGATTTATATTCCCAATATTTGACCTAAATCTTGTCCTAAACGTCAGTTTTTTCAGAACGGAAGGAGTAATATTAATTAATTATGATATGTATATTGGACCGGTTCATAGTATTTATGTCTGGTTCACTGTAACGGTTCAAAGTTATTAGACCGGTGGTTCAACCGGTTCCTAACGGTTGAACCAATGAACCATTGAACCGAAGCTCTCGCCGGTTCGATGGCCGGTCCGGTCCTAATCACTATGGCTGAGCGGCCTGTTTGGTTCCACGGACTAAAACTAAAACGGACTAAAATTAGTCCCAAAACGGACTAAAGATCCAAACCTTTGGGACTAAAACCCCAAAAAGAGACTAAAACTCTTTAGCTCCACAAGAGGAGCTTATAGGGACTAACACCACAACTTTTCCACTGGATGCCACTCCCCCCACCCGCTGGCCCACTTGTCCCCTTTTAGTCCATGAGCAAAGTAGTCTTTGCACAAGCCATTAAAGTAACTTTAGTCCCTTTTAGTCCAGGGATCCAAACGACAATTTTAGTCCCTAAAGAACTAATTTTAGTCTCTTAGTTTTAGTTTCTAGCAACCAAACAGGCCCCAAAGCGCATGAGGATAGACCAAATTGAAGATATATTGAGGGGCAATAGTACTGCCACGATGCTCGAGGAAGCGGCTCATTCTTAAATATTCGAATGAGTACTATGATTTTGTTCGTCTACCATATATATTCCATATGCAATATTATAGCTACATTTATCCAATTGAATGTCATATAGCAGCTACATATAAAAATAATATGGCCATATTTCATTTGCAAAAGGTTTTGGGTCCCTGAGTGCCGACCTGAATCAAGTCGTAACATCGGACCATTTAGAGATGCGGCCCGTTGATGTTCCAGAACGCACGCTGATGGCAGTGCGACTGCTTGCGCGGGGAGGCAACAGTAATCCCACCTCGGCCGCGCAAGAAGCAGCGGCTATCCTTAAATAGCGAGAGATCGGATTATTCTTTGAAATTCTCTACACACTCGAACATGTTACCGGCCTCTGTATGTATTTGCTTGCGCATTCTCTACCGGCATGCTGCAGGCTGAGCCCCATCGGGTTCCCTCGCGGTTGAGCCTGATGGGGTTCGCTAGCAGCTGCCAATTTTTTTCCTTTATTTTTTTCTCTCAAAAAAATCTGTGGCATTGCTATCCTAATACCTGTCGCTGGAAACAAAAAAACCTCAGAACTGTTTCTAGATATAGAAATACGATTATTATATTAACTCAAGACACATGATCGTCTAATTTATATGTATCTATTATTATATTAGAAATACGATTTTAAAAATATGTGAATTTCGTAGTATCGTTGATATGCATGTGTGATTAGGATATATATAGCTAAAAATTCATGAAATATATAGATTTCATTCTTACATATAAAATTGGGAAAATTTGCTACAGGACATGCGAAATGACGCTCATTTGCTGAGACACACCGTTGACCGCCTAATAGGCTGAGACACACTGCAGTTTTGTGCCAATTTGCTGGAACACACCGCTTCGATTAAAATAACATTTTTTGACTGGGAAGGAGAGATAACGGTGAGGAAATGTCATTTTTGCCCTTGGTCCCACTATCTGAAAAATGTTATTTTAATAGGAGCGGTGTCTTCCAGCAAATTTGCACAAAAGGAGAGTGTCCACCAGCATATAACGCGGTCAACGGTGTGTCTCAGCAAACGCGCTCCATTTTGCATGTCTTGTAGCAAATTTTCCCTATAAAATTCTACTCTTCTCCCCTACACAGGTGCAGTAGGACGGAACCACATAGGCGTACGGACGCTAAAATTATCAAACACGCGATCATTCTGATCAATAGGATAGTCCTGCTTGTTGATGCGCTCCCCACCTTTCTTCATGCTGAAGCTGACAACGTCATTGTTTGCCATGTCAGACACGTATACGTTGTCACTGACGATACCTTTTCCTTTAGCGTAGAAAGGGTAGTTTAGCCCAAGGAATAGTGCATGCCCATTAGCAAACGTTGATATTGCTGTCCATTGACCATCTGCTTCGTTGAACTCCTGGACAGAAATGCCTACTGGTTGTCCAAACGTATTATGCTCATTGAATATCATCCTACAGCTGCTGTGTGCGTATTCTTCTGTAACACCGTATATTGATACTAACATCAGGTTTCCAGTAGGCGTAGTGGCAAGGTAGAAGACGCTTTGGATAGAGTCTCCACTTGCAAATCTCTTTTTGGTGTTGGCAACTGAACCGGTGCCGGATGGATACCAGTTACATGCCATGAGTATATGCTACCATCATCGTCCACAGCGGACACTATGCCTGATCTGAAAATTACATCGAAGAATACCTCTGGGTAGTAGTTCGATGGGTCGTCATCTAGGTCAGTTGGGTTCTTCAAAACAGTCTATGAATTTTGACCTGCATCCGTGTAGACCAGCAACCCATCCGAAAACATACAAAATGCCACGTACGCATCCCTGTGTGTTGGAGTTTGAGCAAGCACAACACGCCGGAGATACCGTCTGAATGGAGGAAAAGTCACGCTCAGACCTTCTTGGATCTGCATCTGAACACCATAGTTGTTGTTGTTCAACAGTGGTAACGGGATTGTGGAGCCAGATATGGGATTCAAGAGATTAATGTTGCAATTGCCATCGGCCGTAACTAGCCAATCATGCTTAGCTTGCCACCTACCCAGCACATGTTTCTCAATCCTTCCTTCATGCAGGAAGATGAGACTGATGATGAAATAACATGGATACCGAACTTGCCTGAAGTTATGTCGTCCACTGTCCGGCTTTCATCTTTAGCTGGCTGGGATGTGATCAGTGTAGGGTTGCCAGATTTCAGAACAGGAGGCTTTAGCTGTCCACAAAGAGCACTCCATGACTTGCAGGTTGAAGAAACTTTGAGTATGTCAAGCACATCGAGGTACGGAACGATTTTGCTGAATGGATCCTGCGTTAGTCCACTCCACTTATCCAATTTTTTGGAAGAAGACATGCTGCCTGCTGAAAGATGTGGCCTCTTCCTATGGTTCGCCGCCTTCAGACGAATTTTTGGTGTGGGCTGGTCGATTTGGGGGATTGCCCAATTGCGGGATTATAATGGGTGATCACAGCGGGACGGATTGATTTTAAATTGATCCATACTCTATATAAATAAAAATAATTGATAGCAGCGGAAAATGGAAGGGATGATTACCTATGGCATCTACAGATTTCCCCGGGTATCTGAACTTGCAATATTTTGTACAAATTACCGCGATTTTGGTTTGTACGTTTCCTATTATAATCTTATGGAAAGGTATTGGGTGGCGGCTTTATAATCTTAGGAAAAAAGGAAACATATATTGGCTGCCGGGTTTTATTATCCTGTATTTTCCTTTTTGTGACCCATTCGACCGCATAAATATCACCCCCGTCTATTTCTTCTTTCTCCCTTCTCCTACCTCCCATCACCCATACATCCAAGCGCATAACTCCCATAATTCGACGACAAGTTCTGTTTGGTGTACATCACCCCTTGGTTGTTCATCTCATAATTCTAAACATAGGTTCTTGTATCGGTATATGTTTTTGTTTATGAGGTGATGATGTGGTGATTGATATGCAGGATATAGCCTTTCATAGGATATAGCCTTTCATTTTGTTGATCATGTCGGTTGCTCACGGTCAGGCATGTTCACATGGGACCAAGGCCATGCGGGGGCCTCACCACTCGGAGTTTTAGGCTGACTCCAACAATAGAAGGCAAAATTGGGGAGGCATACGGGAGTTTGCCTCGTGTACAGTAACCACCGCTGGAACGCAAAAAATCTCGTCTCCAACAGGAATGGCAAAGGCAAACGCATCCTCCTCCCGTCCCTCTCTCCTCCTGCCGCCACCCTCCCCTCCCGCCGCCGGCACCGCTCCTCCGTCTCCGGGCCCGCTCGCCCGGCCGCCTCCACTCGCTCGCCGCCGCTCGCATCGCCCGCCCGCTCACTCGCCGCCGCGCACCGTTCGCCCGCTCGCTCGACCGCGCACCGCTCCGCCCGCCTCGCTTGCGAGGAGCACGACGACGGTGCGGAGGCCGACGAGCCGCCCGGGGAGGGGAGGGGACGACGCGAACGGGAGGGGATGATCGCCGCCGCCACTCGATCCGGCCGGTCGCGGGCAGCTCGAGCCACACCGGCGTCCAGCAGCTTCCGAGCCGCCCCACCCGCCGCCGCTCCGCTCAGCACGCCGACGCCGCTCCACGCCATCGATCCACGCCGCGCTGCGCTTGGGCCGTGGAGCCGCCCGCGGGGAGGAGGAGAGAGGAGGCGGCGGCGGTGGCGCGGCTCGAGGGAGGAGGAGATGGCGGCGGCTCGGGGGAGGAGCCCGTCGGAGCCGCTTGCCCCCGCCGCGTCCACGCTCGTCCCGCCCCTGCTCGCCCTTCGCTCCAGCTGCCCGCTCGCCAAATGCAATCGAGGAGAGAGGGAATCCATTTTTGGCTCACCTCTCTCCTCACGCTGCAAACTGCCTGTCCGTTTGCCTCCTCTCTTGGAGATGAATTTTGAGATGCACAGTGCCGCGGGAGAGGCAAAAATGCTTTTGCCTGCTGCTGTTGGAGTCAGCCTTAATTAGTATTTTCATGGGACATGGATCTCATCTTCTAGATCTAGATGCCAATTTGGTTTTAGTGTTGGGTGCAGATTTGGTTAGTTTGGTGGTTTCCACGTTACACTTTGTTAATTAAAGAGTTAAAGATAAAGAATTTTGCATACTAAATTTTTCATGTTAGGGATCTAATTTATTTTGATCTATGAGTTTGTCAACATGTGGGTGATTATAAATGCGGCTCGTACGAATTCAGATTCGTACATGTGTAAAATTATGCAGTTCGGTTGTGCAAATGCATTTGCCGGCCGTGGCCAGGCTGCGTCCGGCCGTGGCCAGGCGTCGGCCGGCAGCCCCTCAGGAGTTTCACAGTGCCGTATTCGTTACACAGCCATCAGTTATTTCCGAGACGACCAGTTTATGTCCTATATACGAAATTGCCTAGGATTATGATGTATTTTTACTATCTGTTTACACTATATAAAAGCATTTAGATGGTTCATGCACACAGTATCACAAACAGTCCATGATCCTTATCTTTAGCGTACACCGTACCATCAGTTCCTATTGTAGTACGGAGTACTATTGTATTTCAACAAAGCAACATTAATTTAATAATGATGCCAAAGACGACAAAGAGTGATCGGCGTCAGATATACGTAGACCGGAGACCGAAAAAAAAACAGTTCGTGACTCAAGACTCGCGAATCGTGATCAAAGACAGCGCACTGCGCACGTGCGTGCTGCTACGTGCACGTGCTACATATGCGTTGCGAATGTCCAAGCGCTCACACTGAACTCATGACAGGAAAGTTATCGCTTATCGATCCGATCCCGTACCACGTATATTATCCCTACTACTACAGTACTATACCGATGATCAGATGCGCGCCAGTGGCCACAGACTTTTGTTGATGCTCAGGCCGTCAGGCGTACGACTGACTCCCTTCTAGAACGTACTCCGTATGTATGATTGCTGACCTTTCTAGTTTGTTGTTGTAAAAGGGTGGATAAAATTTGGTCAAAAGATCACATCAGACACTGTAGCGTATTGTAGCGCTTTTCGTTTGTTGGTGGTAATCGTTGTCCTACTATGACCTAACTAGACTCAAAAGATTCGTCTCGTCGTGTACATCAAAACTATGTACTTAGTTTTTTTATTTACACACGTTTAGTGTTTCATGCATGAGAAGAGAGATTTGATGTGATAGGTGAAAAGTGAAGTTTGGAGAGAGAATTTTTGACTTTTGGGTGGAACTAAACACAGCCATGGTGAAAGAAGGTTCTGTGAGCACCATGCAGTTATGGAACAACTAATGATTTCAAATGAAAAAAAAATATGAACTATATAAAACTGCAGATCTCATTAAAATTTTCAATTTTCATATAAATCTTAGTGGATATCTATACAAGCTCATATTAAAATGTTGTGTAGAGAAAGATACATAGCAAGCAAGATTATCCACTTTGCACAATTTATCTTGAAGAATTTATAACCTTTTCATTGAGGTGATCGCCAATGACGGGTAGCGGTGGGAGGTTCTGACTTGGTTTGCGTTTAGTGATGCAACTTTCAATTATTTTGAATTTCTCAGATCGACCCAAAAATTGCTAAAATAACCTAAAATTGCATGCCATTTCTTTTTTGGAAAATTGCATAGTCATGTGCCGCGATTGCGCGAGAAAAGCATATATGCTTGAATTGAATGATAGGCCGCGAAACCCAACAGTACGCGTGGGCAAGTGGGCTGCCGAGCAGGCTGGTGGTGGTTACGGGCCGAGTGTGTTGTTAGCCGCCAGCCAGGCCAGCGCCGCAAATGCCGGCCCGGTAGGTACTTCCAGGCCTCGTCGTGCTCACGGCCGACCGCGCTCTCGTCTCGTCGCCCCCCGACTTGGAACTTCGACTTGGACAGTCCGATTCGATCCCTCTCCAGGCTTCTCGAACCCTAACGCTCGCTGCTGCAGTCGCCGGTCACCGTCAGGCGCGACGCGTGCAGCGGGAAGCGGCAGGCAAGCGCGCACTGAGCGGCTGCGGCTCGCCGCCCGTGCGCGGCAGCCGGCAGGATACGGCGGGCAGCTGCGGGGCAGGTGAAACCGTGAAGGCACGGCGGTTCGGCGAAGGAAAGCTCCATCCTCCATTGCCCCCAAGCAGGCAAGCAATTAGGTACTCATGCCACATGCGCTTGGTGGCTAGCTCGATTTTTGCCCCGAATTGGTATTTGCTTGTTACAGTTCAAACACTTTACCCATTACGGGATTGTTCAGTTCGCCATTTAACCTAGTTCTACACTTTTGCTTTCCATTGTGAATGTCGAGCTGTTTCACTTGTGGTTGAAGGTCTCAATTCTCAAGAACTAGAACCATCTGTATATTTGTATTGTGCTTTTGGCAATAATTTTTTTTTACCTAACTTGCCAAATTGTGAAAATTTGGTGTACCGAATGGGCACACCAAGCAATAAATCATGGCTATGCTACTGATTACATGCAGAAACTATACTGGATCCGCCCCTCCTAGGAGGAGATGATTACCGAGAAGCCAAGCTGGATTCGCCATGAAGGGCTGCAGATCTTCTCCATCGACATCCAGCCTGGCAGCCTCCGCTTCGCCACCGGTGGCGGTGACCAGAAGGTATCCCGTGTTTTTTCTCTCTTCTTCATTCATGGAGTCTAAGCTAAAACTTTTGTCTGCTCCTTAGTCATTTTGCAAGGAGAATTTTCTGCTAATTTGGGCTGTCGGTTTCATGCTTAGACTTTTTCAGTGCTAAATTGACATTTGTTGCGTGTTCGCCAATGTTCCCAAGTCGAACGTATTTGAAGGTTAAGTATTGCTAGTAGCTTATGAGAATTCTACTATGTTCTTGGATCCATCTTGTTTGGTTAAGGTAATTGGGTGAATTGGCTGCTGGAGTATCTGAGATAACCTTACGATTAGGGAGGTAACCTTAGAATTGGTAATTGGTATATTTGAGAAAGGACTTCTGACAGGGAATTATTGCACAGTCATTGTTTCTTGTCCAAAATTTGAATCTTGTAAGGTCGACTCTAGTTATTTGTGTTGTTTTCGGTTCATTTTAGATAAAATGTTGTATTAGGGTGGCTCCTGTAATCCTGTGTGTGTGTTTTGAGGAAGCTGAAAGGAGAGAGAGAGAGAGAAAGATATGAGAGACGCAATACAATGGAGTGAAACTTTCATTTGGTGGTCACCTGGTGCCCAACTTTACACCTGGTTCTTATATTAAAAAAAATATCCCCGCACCTTCTCCGACCTACATGCTATACATCCATCTTAGAGCAAGCTCGTCTGCAGCAGAGCATTTTTTTTTTGGGGGGGGGGGGGGGGGAGTCACTGACCGTTAAGACACTCTTCGTCGGCCAAGTCTGTTTACCTCACTCGCGATCAGATCCCTCACGTTGGATGCATAACATACACCTTGCCGTCCATTTGCTCAGCGTGGTTTTCAACAGCGGCTTTCCTGGAGAGAGAAACAGGGACGAGGGAAGAAGAAGATGTTATATGGATGGATGCTGTGCTTGTGCGGGCTGCATGGGGGAGGAATGAGGAGTTGGGTTTTCCCTTTGGATTTAATTGCTTGGTGGGTCCCATGACTAGGTGTAATATGTTGGACCATTTTTTTTTAAAGCGTAACTGGGACTTTATTATTTGAACTGTTCAGGGTGTTGGACCAATTTTTGCTAAGATAAGCTTTGTGACGTGGCCTTGTCTTAAGCACCACCAAGTCCTATTCTAAACTGTGTTAAGAAAAAAGCGGTATTAGGCGCTCTCTTCGGTGCGGTAAAGCGCTAAGCGGATCGGTAGCACGTCGCCTTGGGGTAGAAGGGATACCTGGGCTGCCATTGGCTCCCGATAATGCACCAGCTTCGCCGCCTGACCCTTGCGCCCCTCCTCTCGGCTGTTGGCTCCCATGTGGGTGCTCCTCCCCCCCCCCCCCCCCCCCCCCCCCCCCCCCCCGCGGGGGGGGGGGGGGGGGGGGGGGGGGGGGGGGGAGGTGAGATACACAAAATTAATCCATCGACGACAAAATTGGGAGTAAGGAGAAAAGAGGAGACGTGGCAATCATTTTTTTTTTGCATCGGATTTGAGCTGGGCAAGGATTCAGATTTCTGGCAGGAGTGCCGTGGGAAGGGAACTCGAGAAAGGGGATCTGGCTATTCAGGTGAGGGGTTTGATTGTGTTGTTCACGGGAGACACAGAAGATATTTTTCTTATTCGGCCAATTGGGCTTCGACGCTTCATGGAGGGCTTTATTGAGCTCAAAGGCCAATGGGCGCAGTTGTGCGCTGGCCTGCCTAGAGTGCTGATTGCTTCTTATACCATGCTGATTGCTTGATCTATCCCAGATTCCCACAATTCCAGGATTCAGCCTTGCTACTGTACAAAACGCTTAGGTGCGCCTAGGAACGCCTAAGCTCTAGGCGGAGGGTCACTGCTTGCTTAGCACCTAGCACTTTTTTGAACCTTGATTCTAAACACTAAAGTTTCCCTAACAGCTTACTAGGATTAGCTGAGTGAACTAAACTCAAGGTTTGACATTGATGTGATTCTTCACTGAGGATGATGGTATCTGGGTTGTTGAGTGATAATTGAAAATTTAACATTGAATTTACCCTGTTGAGTCATGTAACTTGTTTATGTAATACTGATGTGTTACTACTGTTTGATATTTTCCTTTTATCTTTTGTAGGTGGCCTTCTCCTAACTAAGTTCCTTTTATTTGCTTGGTTTTGAAATAGGTCCGAATATGGAGTATGAAAGCTGTGGACAAGGACAATGCCAATGATGATTCCAGCCAAAGGTTGCTCGCTACAATGCGTGATCATTTTGGATCAGTAAACTGTGTGAGATGGGCCAAGCATGGCCGCTATCTTGCTTCAGGGTCAGATGATCAGGTTATCCTGATCCATGAGAGAAAAGCTGGTTCTGGAACATCTGAGTTTGGTAGTGGAGAACCTCCAGATGTAGAAAATTGGAAGGTCATTATGACCTTAAGAGGCCATACCGCAGACGTGGTAATTATCTTCTAGAAATCCACTGTGCTATGTTTATGCTCGTTCTTTACTTACTATTATTACTACCTTTTATGATAATAGTTTTAACTGTTCGCCTAAAGTAGGTAGATCTTAGTTGGTCCCCTGATGATTCAACATTGGCTAGCGGCAGCTTGGATAATACCGTTCACATATGGAACATGACCAATGGTATTTGCACCGCTGTCTTGCGAGGGCATTCCAGCTTGGTCAAAGGGGTTACCTGGGATCCTATTGGTTCTTTTATTGCGAGCCAATCAGATGATAAGACTGTTATAATATGGCGTACAAGTGACTGGAGTCTTGCTCACAAGACAGAAGGCCACTGGGCAAAATCTGTATGTCATGTTCATGGCTTTTATTTATTAACTTTATCTGCGATTAACATGTCTTGGTTTGCTGAGTGCCTTTCTTGCTTTCTTTCTTCCTGCAGCTTGGTTCAACATTTTTTAGACGACTTGCTTGGTCGCCTTGTGGTCACTTCATAACTACGACTCACGGGTTCCAGAAACCTAGGCATTCAGCACCTGTGCTTGAAAGAGGCGAGTGGTCTGCTACTTTTGATTTTCTAGGGCATAATGCGCCTGTTGTGGTGGTTAAGTTTAATAACTCAACGTTCCGTAAGAATTTGTCAAATGGTCAAGACACAAAGGCTGCGCCAGTTGGATGGGCCAATGGGGCATCAAAGACAGCAACAAAAGAACAGCAACCATATAATGTTATTGCTATTGGAAGTCAAGACAGAACTATTACTGTTTGGACAACAGCGAGTGCCCGGCCATTATTTGTTGCTAAGCATTTTTTCTCTCAAAGTGTGGTTGATTTATCTTGGTAAGACACTTTGTTTTTTTTCTCTACAACCGTATTATCCTGTATGCTTAGTCTCATGATGATACTGTTCTTTTCCCTGTCAGGAGCCCTGATGGCTATTCACTTTTTGCTTGCTCCTTGGATGGATCGGTTGCCAGCTTTCACTTTGAAGCAAAGGAGCTTGGATACAGGTTAAGTGACTCTGAAATGGACGAATTGAAGAGGAACAGATATGGTGATGTCAGAGGACGCCAATCAAATCTAGCTGAAAGCCCTGCACAATTGCTGCTAGAACAAGCATCAGTCAAGCAATCAGCTGGCAAAAAGGTGTCTACTAGTGTCCAGCCATTTCAAGCACCCCCAAAAGTTTCTGTAGTTGTGCCTAACCCAGCTCCCATCGTGCAAAGTCAGAAAGTTCCTGAGGCTTCACCTGAAGACGATAAGAAAACAGCAGGTTCCACTTCTGATGATGTAAATAAAGTTAACCGGTTATCTAGTCCAGTGAAACAGAGAGAATACCGGCGTCCTGATGGCCGGAAAAGAATCATCCCAGAGGCAGTTGGATTTCCTTCCAACCAGGATAACATACCCAACCGTTCTCAGAATCAGGCTGTGGATTTTTCATCATTGGATCAACGAATGAATGGAACAAGACCATCTTATGGCAGTAGCGGTAACTGTAATAGCTGCGAAGTTAGGGATCGCTCTGGTGTTACAGCAAGGGCAAACATGACCGAGAGTCTTGTTATTCAAAAAGCTTCAACTGGTGCTGGCAATGATGGAAGGCTGAGTATAGAACACACTGGATCTGTAATTCCAGGCTCTGCGCTTTCCATCCATGTACTAAATAAGAAAGACAATGAGGATTCTATGCCAGTCTGCCTTGAAGCAAAGCCTGTAGAACGTGCTGCAGGTGATGCGATTGGTGTTGGTGGTGCCTTTTCAACAAAAGAAACTGAGATAAAGTGTACAAGAGGTACAGAAACTCTTTGGTCAGATCGAATCTCTGGAAAGGTTACTGTCTTGGCAGGCAATGCAAATTTCTGGGCTATTGGTTCCGAAGACGGTTGCCTGCAGGTGAGACATCCCCTTTCAGAATTTCGTATAGATCGATTCTGGGTTTCGACTTGGATGCTACTACGCCTGTCAATTATTACTGGAATATGCTTTTATTTTCTAAATTTCTGTTATTCAGCACGTAAATTTGTTTGTTCTGAATTAATTAGGTTTACACAAAATTTGGAAGGCGGGCAATGCCAGCAATGATGATGGGATCTGGAGCTGTTTTTATAGATTGTGACGACTGCTGGAAATTGCTTGTTGTCACAAGGAGAGGTCTAATGTACATATGGGACCTCTATAGCAGGACCTGTATCTTGCAGGACTCTTTAGCTTCTCTGGTTGCTTCTCCAGATGAGTCATCAGCAAAAGATGCTGGTAACTATTTTGAATGCACTCTTCAGTTCTCATGTGCAAACTGAGATGGCTAATCTAAACTTGGTTGTGTCTAGATTCTTATTGTTTGTTGAAACAGTTGGCGCTTACTAGTTGTCCTCGCTTTGTTGACAGGTACAGTAAAGGTCATATCTACCACATTCTCAAGATGTGGTTCACCCTTGGTTGTCCTTGCCAGCCGTCATGCTTTTCTTTATGACATGAGCCTTAAGTGCTGGTTAAGGATTGCCGATGATTGTTTTCCAGCATCAAATTTTGCTAGCTCATTTAGTTCCACTCAGGGTGGGGAGCTAGGCAAGTTGCAGATCGATATTGGCAAGTTCATGGCTAGAAAGCCTATTTGGAGCAGGTCCGTATGCACCTTCGTTTGCTTTAATATTATAGGCTCTTGAAATTTCGGTCACCTTGATGTTACTTATTAGAATTTTTTCTAAGTCTACTGGTGTGGGTGTTTCTGTTTCAGGGTTACAGATGATGGGTTGCAGACACGTGCCCATTTGGAGACCCAGATGGCAGCTTCTTTGGCTTTGAAGTCAGCACAGGAGTACCGCCAATGCCTCCTGTCTTATGTACGGTTTTTAGCTAGGTTAGTTCATTATATTTTTATTTACTTTCCATCTCTATGGATTATCCATTAGCTTTTAGCATTTTTCCCCTGGTCCTCACCTCTGTTTTTGAAACGTGAATTGGTTGAGAAAATATGCGACTTTGTAAATCTTATGAAATTTTTTCCTGAAATGTTTCTTTTCATCTGGTCTTTTTTACATGCAGAGAAGCAGATGAATCTCGTCTACGTGAAGTTTGTGAAAGCTTCCTAGGTCCTCCAGTGGGCATGGTTGGGTCTATGTCATCTACGGATCCCCAAAGTCCGGTGTGGGATCCTGATGTTCTTGTAAGTCTCCTTTTACTTGCATTTTTTATTTGTCAGAAGTAGTGTCCTTCCTAGATAACCATGAGGGCTCATGAACTATAAACAGAAGATAGCACTCCAGTTCTCATATTTCCCGGTTGACATGATGTTCCAGTCTGTAAACTAACTGATGGCAATTCTACAGGGAATGAAGAAGCACAAACTTCTTAGGGAAGATATACTTCCTTCGATGGCATCGAACCGGAAAGTCCAGAGGCTGCTCAATGAGTTCATGGATCTCCTGTCAGAGTATGAAGCTGCCGAGACCAAAGCTGACATGATGGATGTCATACCTACATTGCAGCCCATAACAGAAACCAGTGACAAGGTGATGCAGCCTGCAACAGAGACCAGCGACAAGGTGATGCAGCCCACAACAGATGCCAGTGAGATGCAGATCGCAACAGAAACCAGCCACTCGGTGATTCAGCCTGCAACGGAAGGCAATGACCAGGTGATGCAGCCTGCAACGGAAGGCAATGACCAGGTGATGCAGCCTGCAACGGAAGGCAATGACAAGGTGATGCAGCCTGCAACAGAAGCCAATGACAAGGCGATGACCTTGTAGCTGCCCCTGGCATGCTTCAGTCCGGTTGATGGAGACTTCACTGACCCCGCGGTAATTATGATAGGATAGTTTGGCATGGATACAGGGTGTCTAATTTGAGAATGCTTATGTGAATCAATTAGTTGTGCATGTAGCTGGTAGATTATTTAGCAAGGCGACCTCCGGCTAAAACTGATTCCGAACCAACCCATTAGATGTAATGCTGAGTGTAACAGTAGAAAAGGAAGTGAGGTCGCCTGTGATTATTGTGTAACAGTAAATCTGTAAAAGCCCGGATAAACTCGCACCCTTTTTTGTTCCAAGGCAATATTGGCCTTGATGGTTTTTAGTTCAGGCTGTGTGTATTTCCTTTGTATCAGCTTGTAAATGTCATGACATAGGCCGTAGCAGCTTGTAGGGAAGGTAGTAAAAACAGTGCAGCAAGAAGAGTTTGCAGAAGATATGGAGTAGAATTGCAGAAGAGCAGAGCTGATCTGTATGGAGCCATCAGACCTTTTGATACTGAATGGCATTAGGTCTCGTGGTTCCTGTATTAATCTCAAAAACTGATCCAGCCACTATCATCATATCTTGTCATAGGAACACTGACTTGAATTTTGCTGAATATATATGTAATACCAGCCGCTATCTGAATATGGTCTGGCGGCGTGCATATAGCTATCGGAGTCGTTCGGGCGCGTTAATGCGTGACAGGGAAGTCGAGAGCTTTCAGGCCGACCTACGTGAGCCGTGAGCGCCCTCGTGTTGATCAAATCTAGCAAGTCACAGAGAGCCGCGGGTTATATACGCTTGTGTCATTGTGTGTGTGTGAATGCATGCGCCATGGCCATCCATAGCTAACGAACGCGTTATGCCCTTTTTCTTCGATCGTGACACCGTACCTCGTGTGCCGGGATGAGCCGCCGGTGAAGCTGCGCGAACGCGGAGGCGGCTGTTGGCTGTTGTCATGAAGTGTTGATAAGTATTCATCGCCTTGCTAGTTAGCTCTACAACTGTCGACGACGGCACAAGTATCTGGAAGCTAGTGATCGAACTGTTGCGAAACACCAGCATCGACAATAGATACTCCGATGCATGTACGATCACTTTCATAAATATAGGTTCTTAAATTCTACTTGTGTGAGTACATTTAAAAGAGTACGTGGGCTGGTAAATATTGAGATCGACGAAGTTTTGGTTTCACATTTGCTATTTCTGTCGATAGAGTTTTGTAAAAAAGAACTCTATCAAATCTTTTGATGTGTAGATATTGTCGTTTGATGTACTCACACAGCCTGGCAGTGCGTATCCAGCACGAGTCGAAATTCGAAAACCCCAGAAAATAATACGAACACGTACATACACTACGGGATACCGGACGTTTGCCGAGTGCCCCAAGCACTCGGCGAAAGCCCAAAAACACTCGGCAAAGTGTTTGCCGAGTGTTACACTCGGCAAAGAGCACTCGGCATATCCGGTGTCGGCAAATAGGCCCGGCCCTGAGGGGGGTCGAGCTGTGCGGCCGCCCCGGGGCCCCCAACGGAAGGGGCCCCTCTTCAATGTATACTGTATACACGATGTATGTATCCTGTACGTAATAGACTTGGTAATCCGTAGCTTAACAAACTTGCATGTGTGTACGCTGTCTAGTTGGGCCAGGAGCCGGCAGGCCCAAAGGAAAAAATAATATGTTGTTGAGGCCACGAGGGTATATATCTCATCTGTAAATATTCTAACAAAATATGATATAGTTCCAGATATATCTTTGCGCGGCTGTGATAGACTTATTAGTTAACAATTATTCTATACAATTTTTCATTTGCATTGCAATTCTTTTGCACATATTTCATATCTCCATATATATCTGACATGTGTTTAATTGAACCACGTATGTGATGATTAACATGTGGCTGTAAAGAGCCTCCGACAGAGGAATGCATGGTCAACGGAGACAAATAGTAAGTTGTTTGGTCAGGGCTTCTGTGCTTGCTAAATTAACATCTCTCTCGCTTTTAGGTCTACCTGTGTTTTTTCCCTATCCCTCAATAAATATTAGATGGCAACATATATATAATTCCGTGAAAGTAATAATACTTTGTTCTGTTTGAAACAGTAAGCACTAGTATATATGTCTCGATAGCAAAAATTGGCCTCTCGATAGCATGTTGATGCAGACGGTTAATTCAAAACACCAGATAACAAAAAGGAGAACAAGTTCAGTGTCTCCATAAACAAATCGGCCAAACCGACGACTTCACTCCACGCCAAACGAGGTTGGAGGGTATCCATCAGGACCGGGCCTGTCGGCAAAGAGCTTATTTGCCGAGTGTTGTCTGTCGAACACTCGGCAAAGGATTCGCCGAGTGCCCAAACCAACACTCGGCAAACAATTTTCTAAAAAATAAAAAAACAGACTGCCGACACTCGGCAAACATGTTCTAAAAAAATAAAAAAAACAGACGACGCCGGCCGCTGGTGCCGGCCGCGCCAAGCCGGCCGTCCCTGCCACCCGCGCCAAGCCGGCCGTCCCTGCC
>OAMR01000069.1:1047671-1109190 GCA_900205405.1 Echinochloa crus-galli
ATCATATAAAAAAGTTTGTGTTCAAAAAATACATTTGCTAATCCTCTCACATACAATCACATATATACTTCATGTGAGTTGTTTCGATTTTGTAAATATCGTTATGAAAAAATGTGTGAAATGTTATCAACTTTTTATCACAGCCTCTATATGTGATACAATCACTTCATGACAAATTTCATGATTTTTAGACTTAATTTATTTTTTTAGAATTTAAAATCATTCGGACACAAATCTTTGCCGAGTGTCAAAAGAAAGACACTCGACAAAGAGCTTGTTTGCCGAGTGTTTTTTTCTGACACTCGGCAAACAAGCTCTTTGCCGAGTGTTTTTTTGATGACACTCGGCGAAGAGCATGAATATAGTTTTTCTCCCCATTGTTATTGTTTGAATCACTTATAGAATTTAAAAATCATCCGGATTGATATCTTTGCAGAGTGTTCTTTTTGACACTCGGCAAAGAGCATAAATATAGTTTTTCTCTCCATTGTATTTTATTATTTGAATCACTTATATTTATATTTCGTAAAGGTCTACGACTTTCGTATAAAGAGTTTTTTCGTATGACATCATATAAAAAAGTTTGTGTTCAAAAAATACATTTGCTAACCGAGTGTTCTTTTTGACACTCGGCAAAGAGCATAAATATAGTTTTTCTCTTCATTGTATTTTATTATTTGAATCACTTATAGAATTTAAAAATTATCCGGACTCACATCTTTGCTGAGTGGTTTTTTTTTACACTCGGCAAATCGTACGAATATAGTTTTGAGGCTAAAAAGATAACAAACTTAATTCTTTGCCGAGTGTATTTTGTTTGCCGAGTGTCAAATAAAATACACTCGGCAAAGAACTTGTTTGCCGAGTGTCCGAGAAAATACACTCGGCGTATACGGGGTTTCCCGTAGTGATATATGCATGTGAAACTGAGCATATCACTCATCAACACTCTGTTGGCTACTTATTGCTAGCTAGATTTCTATTTTTCTAGATTTAATTTAGAAATTTGCCCGGTGTTCTTTCAATGTAGCAAGTGAAGTGTCCATCAACAATGAGATATAGATAACACAAAAAAAAACAATAATGAAATACAGCTGGTAAACTTCACTTTTAAAAAATAAACATGATGATATATATACGCACTGTTCTCTCAAAAAAATATATATACGCACTTCATCGTGTGTTTATGTGTTTATTCCAAAGCATGCACGATGGATTCAGATATTGAAATATGCAGATTGGATATGTATAGTCACATACGCCCATAGCTTCTGCAATATGTGTGCACATATATATTATTTATATACATATAAACTATACTACCACCAAAAATCAAATAGTTAATTTGTAACACCTGGGATCTGTATGCACTAGATATACCCCCATATGTCTTCTATATACACATCTGTAATTCTGTACATATGTATGCGCAAATCATAAAAATAAGGAATGTGTCATGGGGCCAGTCGCAGTACGTGTTCAATCTTATATTTTAGCTTCGATCGATGTCAAAGCCCTAGCTGCTAGACATGATCGGCACCATGATCAGAGCCGCCGCTCGGTGCCTCAGCCTGCCGCCCGCCGCCGAGCTTCCAAGCCAGTGACAAGTACACGGCCACGACGCCGGCGAGGACGACGGCGACAATCCACGCGGACTCCAGCGACGCCGCGGGGAGCATCACGACCATGCGCAGCGCCGACGCCGCGAGCACGGACGCCACGGCCGCCACCATCCCCCACTTCTGCACCCCGGCCACCGCCGGCTCGCCGGGCCTCGCGATGATGGAGAACATGGACAGGCCCAGGCTCGTGAACAGCCCGAGGCAGACGAAAGCCAGGTTGGCTCTGCGCATCGCGCCGCCGCCGCCGCGGAGACCTGCTGCTCGGTGGCGCGGCGCCGGGGGGTTGACGAACAGCAGGAGCGACGCCGACGCGACGAACAGGCAGACGGTCTGCACGAGCTTCGCCACGCGCTTCGACTCCGCGTCGTCCTGCGGGGCGGTCGGCGGCGGCGGCGGCGGCTCCTGGCCGCCGGCGATGGAGGGTGTTGCCGCCGCCTCGATGTCGAACGTGGCGATCGCCGTGGTGGTCGGTGAGGGCGCGGCTTGTGCTTGCGCCGCGACGACGGAGAGGCGGGCTCCTGCTGCCGCTCGTGCGTGAGCGCGGCGTCGAGCAGCAGGCTGGTTTGTTCGTTGAAGGAGTCGGTGAAGCTGAGGACACGGGTGATGCCGTAGTTAGCAGTGGAAGCAACGGAGGAGGTGATCCGGCCAAGAGCCGGCCGGATCCTGTTGGAAATGCCCATGGATTATTATGTGTATATTTCAGTTTCCAGCCAGTACGTGACGGTGATCACCTCAGTTGCTCAGCAGTCTAGCACAGTTGCTCTACGTACTGGAACTACCAAGATACTAGTGGTGAGGATGGCTGCGTGCGTGCTTGCTTGCTCTAGCTTTTGGTCATCGAGCTGTTTTAACCAGCTATCCCAAGGTTATTACGGCAGCCAATACAGTTTGTAGTTTGTTATATAGGGCCTAGGGTTGAGGAGGGTCCGACCGGCTTTCATGGCAGACTGAACATCATAGAAAAAGAGACAACAGTGATGCACTGTGGATTTTGACTTCTGCAAAAGAGGCAATATTTCCAAGAATGGTGAAAGAAGAAGATACTCCCTCCGTTCTGAAAAAGCTGACGTTTAGGACAGCGACACGGTCTCCAAAACACAACTTTGACCTCTTATTATTCTAAAAATATTTGTCAAAGAGTGGTATATGTATACTTTTATAAAAGTATTTTTCAAGACAAATCTATTCATATAATTTTCACATTTGTAAACTCAACAATTTAAAAGTTATTGATGATTTATATTCCCAATGTTTGTCCCAAACTTTGTCCTAAACGTCAGGTTTTTCAGAACGGAGGGAGTATACTAAGAAAAACAAAGGCAGCGAAGTATACATTGTATCATGATACTATCTGTTAGTTATCAACACTAACGCAACGCAATGATATGCATAGAACTTTCTCCGTTTGAAATTACAAGGTTTATTTTGTTTCACAAGGGACAAGTCTTTAAATAAGAAATACTAGTCTTAAATAAGAAATTAAATACGGAGTACTATACTTCATCAACACATAACTTCTGTGACATGATGTTGATGTCATCGTCCTATTCGTACTAATTCGATCTTGGTCAAAGCCTTATCCTGCGGGAACGAGTTATAGTCTACTCTACCACCACCACGCAGGTAATAACGACGTGCTGCAAAATTCTGAGCCGACGACCTGGCCCTGGCCGGCGGCTATATATAGTTTGTTTGTCACTTTGGCAAAAAAATCTTCATTAATTCATTATACGCTTCTAGATCAGAATTGAAGCACGCACGTGCGCGGATGATGACATGATGTTACATGTACCAGTCGAGCTGATGAGCTTGCATTTGCCTTTCATTTTGCAGCTGAATACAAAACGTACAGCACATGGAAATGCCAAGAGTAGAAGCAATCCTCGTCCTCCACATACCGGAGACGACGCGACCAAACGTGCGCCGTGCTGGAGGGGTCGAGCTGTGTACTGTACTACATTCGAATGACCGATGACCTGCAATTGCAAGCGAATGTCAAGGGGTTCACACCTACTCAACACCCAAGTTTATCTGATTCATATTTCACTGGTGGACTTAGATCGGTCCTGTTCCGTACGAGTCTGGGTGTTTGGTGCCTAAAGGAGAATAGGAGATATGCTACAATATAATACGCTCTATATAGAAACATAGACTTCACGGTGTTCCACCATCATTTGCTTTGCACTAAATTTTTGAATGAATAAATTAACCGCAGAGGAGATGGTGTGTTTTCTTCTAGCTGCCCGTGCGACTGTGCGAGGAATTGCCTCGGCCCAGCTGCTCCAGCACAGCAAGCAGGAGGCTGGGCGCGGACCTGCAGGCCCGGAGCGTTGGTGGGCCGGGAGAAGGGTGACAGAAGAACCAAGAACGGGGCCGCTACCTCGGTCGACGGCATCGGGCCGGCTCGGCCTCTATGCGGCCCAGTGAGTAAGCCAAACCGGGCCGGACGAATGCGTAGGCCGTATGAACAGGGTAACGGACTAGCATGATTTTTTCCCCTAAAAAAGATATTAAACGACGATGCGCTTGCGCCAGTGGGAAATGCAGATACAAAATCTCTAAAAAAAAGTTTAACATTTCAAAGAGATCGTATACGTTGTTGCCTACACATGCTACCACGGTTCAGAAAAGGCCAAATCATTTCATCCGAGCGCTACTACCACCAGTTCACCACATTGTGGAGCATGCGATCTCTTCATTTGTGGAGCATGTGATCTCGTCATTTGTGGAGCGGAACGTGTGCACGCCGAGTGGAGTGACGCGGGCACACGCACGTGCACATGCGTGTCGCTCCTATCCGCCACGTCGGCGCCCTCTTCACTCCCCGTAGTCCACGACAAGTGAGTTGCCACAGTGCACATGCTAAAGCTAGTAAAATACGGAGTAACCGCGACAGCCGACAGCTCCTACAGCCGAAGCACACGGTGAAAAGAAACTGCACGGCCGCGCGCCGGAGTCCGAAAATACTCCCTGTTGCCAAATGGGCCACCGCCCACCGCCGTAGCCCGTAGGCGAGAATCTGTGTGCTCTCTCTCCGTCGTCGCGCGATCCCCAATCACTCTCAACTCCAAGCCCACTGGTGACTGACCGTCCTTTTTGCAATTATAGGTTGCCTCGAGATTCCCTTCTCCGTGGGCCTGGTCCACGCTGCAGACTGGAAGAGAATACCAGGGCCCAGACGGACGAATCGCCACGTCCGCGCACGCAGATTAGCCAATCAATCGAACTCTTCTACCTGTCGCTGGTTGCGCTTAATGACTGAGCACTCGAGTTGAGCACTTCCCCGAGAGAAAACAAAAAAAGCCAAACAGAGCCGAGAGCCCTCGCACCAAAAAAAAAAAAAACTCGGATGAAAATTCCGCAGCCATAGCCCCCGCTTCCCCCGCCCGCAGATCTTTTCCCACCCCCTTCCCCGGCGATCACGCCGCCTCTCCAGCGATCGCCGGCTCCCGTTTCCGGCGGGATGGCGAGCTCCGGCGGTGCGGAGGCGGACCCCTTAGAGCGGGAGCGGGAGCGGCAGCAGCTCGACGACGACCACCGCCGCCTCGCGTCGTCGCTGACGGCGCGGTACTCGGACTGGGTGCTGGAGGCGCTGGACGAGCTCCCGGGGAGCTTCCTGCTCACGGACCCGGCCCTCGCTGGCCACCCCATCGTCTACGCCTCCCGGGGCCTCCCCGCGCTGACCGGGTACGCGCGCCGCGAGGTGCTGGGCCGCGGCGCGCGCATCTTCCAGGGCGCCGCCACCGACCGCGCCGCCGTCGCGGGGGTGCGCGAGGCCGTGCGCGCCCAGCGCGCGCACCAGGCCGCCCTCCTCAACTACCGTCGCGACGGCTCCCCGCACTGGGTGCTGCTCCACCTCGCCCCCGTCTTCCACGCCCGCGACGGCAGCGTGCTCCACTTCCTCGCCGTGCAGGTGCCCATCGACGCCGCCAAGCGGAGGCCGGGGCCGGGGGCCGCGCCGTGCCCGTGCCGCGGTGCGCAGGGGCCGCTGCTCGCCGCGTGCCGCGAGGAGGCCAGGGTGGATGAGGATTTCCCTTGCGCGAGCCACGCAGGGAAGGTGTTCGTGGATATAGATAAGAGAGGTCAGTGTGGCTTGCCTGTGCTAGTTACTTTACTTACTCATTATTACTAGGCTGCTGTTCGACTCTATATTTGGCAGTAGTAAACTACCGATGGTTACTGCAAATGAACGATAGAGACTAGAGTTGCCATTAACTGCAACTAAGTTCAGTTACAACCCTTTGCTATTCCTAATATGCATATTTTGAAATGTATGTTACAAACTTGACCTGCATAAAACTGTTGTTTGATTGGTTAGTCATCTCAACCATCATAATTTTTTTTTCGTGAATGAGCCATCATAATTTTAGTTGCACTGATCTTATTCATGGGCATCATGGACAAACAGCTGTGGTTGTATCACATTACTTGAGTTTGGGTACACCCTTGTTTGAGTTATTCCGGGTTCCAAGTCTGTTAATAATGGTTATACCAGTCCTGTTTTTCCAAATATGGACTGTGCACAGCTGCACACACAAATATGTACCGAGTGACAGTTCTTCCCTTAGGTGACGCTTACATGTTTTGTTCACTGAAAAGGAAAAAAAACTAAATAGGCTTGCAAATCAGGACAAATCACATTATGCACTTCCCTGAATGAAGATTCATTAGCCAGCCATATCTAAACAAGGCACCTTGAACTTTATATGGGCTTGCCTTTCTTATTTGTTTGTACTGCCATATTAGCTCGTTTTACAACAACAACAACAACAACAACAACAACATAGCCTTTAGTCCCAAGCAAGTTGGGGTAGGCTAGAGGTGAAACCAAAAACAGAAATTAGAGTTAGGGGGAAAACAGAAAAGGAAGTAAGGATCACGGTTCGGGCACATTGATTGCTAGTCTCCAAGCGCTCCTATCCATAGCTAAATCCATAGAGATATTCCACTCCTTGAGGTCTCTCTTAACTGACTCATCCCAAGTCAGTTTAGGCCGAGTCTACCTCTCCTAACATTATCAACCCGTATTAGCTCGTTTTCTGGCGGAATAATTATATGGCCAATTTCAGCTGGGTGTTATACTTGACTGTATTCCTTCTCACGGAAGCATCGAACAAACCATAAATGAATCAAGTTGTGAATATGTTGTTGCTAGTTTGCTGTTGCAGGGCTGGAGGCTGAGGAACCGCGTGTAGCTAATGCTAGTGAGAAAGAGGAGGCAATTAGTACGGCTAACAGCATCGTCTCTGCACTGAACCGCTACAGCAAGCTAACTGGTCTAGTGGTCAGCGTGAAGCGATGTGACTTTGTTGGCATCCAAGCACTCAGTTCTTCGTTAAATCCCTCTCTCGGTAGAATCAAACAGAGCTTTGTATTGTGAGTTATTTGCATATCTTGCTAACTATTTAGCTGTCTTATCTTATTTCTTGTGTTCAAAATATTGTGCATCTAATTCTTGCTTGCTTCATTTAATTGATCCTTTTGAACTGATCACAGGACTGACTCCCGCTTGCCTGACATGCCAATAATTTATGCTAGCAATGGTTTTATATCATTAACAGGTACCCTCTTCTTTGATTGTTAGTACCATACTATGCGTTCTAGCAACTTTTTGAAGTTACGTGTTCATGTGATGCAGAATATACTGAACTATGCGATACGTGCAACTTCCCATATACTACCTGTATGTTTTCATATTGTTTTTGTTGGCTTAAATTAATCAGACTAACTATATTATACTTGGTGCATGTGTACACAATACTCGTGTCTTTTGGGATTATCATGTAAAGTAAAGAGCGTATTTTTCACCCCCTGTAACAGTGAATACTGGCATGGTCTTGATTTAAGATGGTGGTTTACGGGCTATATTTGTATTTTCGTTCTAAAACAATGTAAAAATGCAAGTAAAATTTCTGTCCTTGGTGATGTCGTGGTGACAGACTTATTGATGCTCCTTTCATGTATAACCAGACACAACTTTAACGTAATCTGTTTAGAGTCCACGCATTTCTTTCTTTGGTTTGTGCATGCTCGTAGATTTCTTTTTCCTTTTCATTGTAATTGTATGAACAGTTTTCTCCTTTTTTTTCTGGTTCCTTTGGGTGAGGTTTATTTCGGTTAAAGCTTGGCTATCTTGGCAGACATCCATCCATTACTCTATGGTGGTTATGCATTAGACATAACTACGAAAACATGAAAGAAGGGTAGAAATACTAGTTTACAGGAAGGGCTAATGTTGCTCTTAAACTTTTGCTTCTTCAGGATACTCAAGAGAGGAAATATTGGGTTGTAACTGCAGAGTGTTAAACGGTCCAGGTACTAGCTTGGAGGCTTTAGAGGAGGTGCGGACCAGGATTATATAGCTTGTATGACCACATTCCCTATCATATTGCTTACTTTTTTTTCAAATTCTATTTGAAATTGGACGCACAGATAAATCAGCATATTTGTTGTGACCAGGCATGTACAGTGGATCTACTAAGTTACAGGTGCGGTCACATGTTATTGTACTGGTAGCTAACTGGTTCAGCTTATGTAAAGAACTTGACAGAAATTCTGTTGCCTCTACTTTCTATCAGGAAAGATGGAAGTTCTTTCCGTGATCTTCTACATGTATCTCCTATCCGAGATGCTTCAGGCAAGGTTCGCTTACATCTTTCTCACGTTTTTCCTGAAAGAAGCTGTTTTCAGATGAATTAAACAATTACTGCAGAATGATTATGTTTCTAGAGGGTTCTGAATTCTTATATTCATGTTCTATGGAGCTTTGAAGTAGAATGAATTTGCAGTTTGCTACAGTCAGATATGCCACTCTTTTCAACCGAAACAGCATGAAATATTTACGAATGACTTCATGCCTATGCATTGCAGGTCGCCTTTCATATCTGGGTTCACCTTGATATGGGCGCAAAGCATGACTTTAATGGGTTGACCCCTGAGGTATGGCAGCTTGGAGCTGTTGGTGCGGTAAGGGTTGCGGTGAGAGGCTTGTCGGCGTCAGGTAGCCTGTTGAGACCGTCCCAATAGCGACTCGAGTCTCCTTGCTGTTTCATGACATGTCGACTTGCCAATGTACATTGCTGCTGCCTATTGTATGTAAAGTAACTGCTTAGCACAACAAAGAAAATGAATCCATTTTTCAAGGAAAATTCCTGGTAAATACATGATGTTGTGAGTTGTGATTATGTAACCATGCGGAACGAAGTAAAGAAAAGAAAAATAGAAAGCTCCAGAAGTTCTTCTATCTCGTACTCCCTCCATACTCATATTAGATGATGTTTAGGACAGCGACACGGTCTCCAAAGCACAACTTTGACTACTATTTTCTATAAAAATATTTATTAAAAAGTTATAGATGTATCCTTTTATGAAAGTAATTTTCAAGACAAATCTATTAATATGATTTTCACATTTCTAAACTCAACGATTTAAAAGTTATTTATGATTTATATTCCCAAGGTTTGACCCAAACCTTGTCCTAAACATCATCTAATATGAGTATGGAGGGAGTATAGTTACAATTTCCTTTAGTTCCTTTCACACGAGTGCATTAAATGGATCTGTGTCGGTTTGGCCTCACAAAGACCTGCTTAGATAATGAGTGGTCCTTGTAAGGTACAGTAATTTTGAATGTACTGTAACTACTATTAGAGATACTTTCACTTGTCTGGAACTGAAGTCCACAGGTTTTGATTTTTATTCGGTAGGATCAGGACGTCGTTGCCTGGAAGCTATCTATTGTCGTACCCGACCCGCCTGAAAATGACCTGTCCTGGCAATATATCTGTAGGCTTCAACAATGACAGCCTAATCTTATCTCGAAACTCTTGTGTCAGATACACTGGCCTATCCGTCCGCAGCCTCCGCAACAACCGTATTCATATTCATACTCATACATGAAAATGAAATGCTCGCGAACTTGATAACTTACATCACATCACAATGAACCAAAAAACAGAAACAAAAATAAAATCCCAATAACTGGCACGTGACACTACTGGCAGTTATACAAAGAGCCTCTCGCTCGCCGCCGCTCGTAATCTGCCTCAGATACTGCGTACCGGAACCTGGAGCTTTGTTGGTGGCGATGGCGAGAGATTTTTGTTTAGCCTTGAAATGATGCCGTGCTCGGCAGGTGACAGGAGCCGTCGGCCCGCAAGCGAACAAACAAATCGCAAGCGCCACGGCACGACGGAGCGACGAACGCCTCTGCCGCCTTGTCTCATTTCCTGGCGCCGTCCGGCGAGCCCGGCCGGAGTTTTTTTTTTCTCGCCGGAACAGACGCACGACGCCGCGGTTTGCACCACACAAGACAGAGCCAGCCAACGGTCACGTCGCTGCCGTTGAGGACGCCGATTGGCGATTGCTACGCAGCTGCTACTGGCTGCCGCTCGTGGCAAGGTAACAGTAACAGCCTCCGATGGAGCTCGTTCAGCCCACGGTCACCGTCCTGATGCTAACGTTTTTGCTCCTGTGGAGAGCAAATGCTCAGCACCGGAGAAAAAAAAAATGGAACTTTTGGACCGACGGTCAATACTACTAGTAACAGTAAGTAAGTACCACGCACCTCTGTTTCAAATAGTATGTTATTCTAAACTTTTTGAAAAAACAGTTGACCAAATTTTAATATCATTCATAATTTAGAACGGAGAGTGTAGTACTAGCAGCTGTGTACTAGGCGGTAAGCAGCGGGAGCGGTGAAACTTGAGATGGTTGTTTTGCTAGCCTGTCGGTACTTCCTAGAACGGCTACGAGAAGTTTTATATGGGATCCGGCAAACGGCAGACACACAAACAATCGAGTATTTTTGTCCCGGGACAGAATAGCAAGGCCAACCAAGCCGTCTAGAATGTTGAATATATTCCTGACCTGTCGAGCTGCAACTAGCCTGCGAATCCCATCGTCACAGCCGCGCCCCTGACGGCGAGCTGAGGGAGCTAACAGTTCGCCGGTTGTCCTGCCCGTGCAGTCTCTGCCGGAGAAGCAACGGCACATGCTCCGACGGCGACGTGCAACGATCCGCGGCGGACCACGCACGTAGTACGTACAGCTCCGCGGATGAGCACGGACAAAGCAGATAACCTCAGGCCGCCGGGAATGAAGCTGCCGGGAACACGACCGGCGCGTGATTAGCGGGCTCGATCTGGCGGCGGCGGCGGCGCCACCGGCCGGCCGTTAGCTGCCCGATGTCAGTCGCGTCGCGGCGCGCCGCCGCCGCCGCCGCCTGGGACTGGGAGAGAGAGGACACGCGCGCGTCGTGGCGGCCTCGGTGTCGCTGCCGCCCCCCGTACGGGTGCGGCCGGCGGCGCATTGGCATGGCACGCCGCGACTAGGACGTACAGGGTCGCGACCCTGCAGCGTGCCACGCCGATGTGTACCTGGCCTGGGCGGCGCTGGCTCTTTCTTGGTATCTGGCCTGGCTACTTTGGCTAGAGGGGATGGCAGGGCAGACAAAAATGTCTCTGTCTCGCTTCCAACCTTTGTGGCGTGCTGCGAGCTCCGTCCTCCGATTTATGTACACACACGAACCCGAATGAACAAATGATCAACATAGTCCATTGCAAGGATTTAAATTTCGTCGAAATTTCAACGAAATTTCGCGAAATTCGTTATTTTCGCTCATGGACGAAATATGCGAAAATGTGTAAAAAATTTCGGGACTACTATTCATTCTTATAGACTTAGTGTCGAGTTAAGGCTATATAATTGCTGTTGGTGTAGTTGTAAGCTCCTGTTTTGCCTTCTAAACCATCCTGGGTTCGAACCCTGCCTTTGCAGGAATTTTTCTTTTGATTTCTGTCACTAACATGCGGGACCGTGGCAAAAAATAGTCTATACATGCGCAGCCTGGGTCTTGAACCGGGGCCTCCAGCATCAAAATAGAACGCCCTTTCCACTAGGATGAAGCAGATAATGGAACTACAATTTAATATTATTTTACCTAACCATTTCTAGATTTAAATCTCCAATACATTTGACCAATTTTGACCGAAATTTTTTACCGAAAATCGCGAATTTCGTTAATTTCGTCGGAGAACGAAATTTTAGCGAAAACGAAATATAAAACCTTGGTCCATTGTTCTTTTTTGTTCCAAAAGGGATTACAGTGATAGCACTGTAAGGTTCCTTCAGAGACTTGCCATCGACTAGCTGGCATTGGCAGGCCAAGTGCCAAGCAGCAGGAAGCAAATCCTCTGCAGTACTGCAGAGGGACTCAGGGTCACTGACGTGTGGGCCATGGCACCGGTGGGGCCCACACATCAGTGGGGGAGTCTCTCTGCAGTCTCTCTGCAGTACTGCAGAGAAGACTCACCCAAGCAGCAAGCACTGACCTTTCATCTGCGATGACGAGCTAACCAGCTAGCTCAGAGCGGTGGCCAACAACGGACGATGCATTGATAGCACTGTACCTCGACGGCGACGTCTCTTGGTCCTCCCTCATGCCACGCACGTTTTCTTTGCATATCGCCGGTTAGCCATGATACATGGAATTGGAAAGGTGGCTACGGAACTTCGATCGCCATATTTAATGTCTACTCCTTTGGGACGATGATGGCTCAGCTCGATGGTACCACCACACCGGCGTCGAAACATTGCATCTGAACTTGGAATCCATGCATCTCAACGACGATAAACATGATTTTAGTACGACGTCTGTGTGCAGCCGTCTCTGCAAAATTCGCACATACGGATTAGTTATATACATACATACATACATACATACATATATATATATATATATATATACATACATACATACATACATACATACATACATACATACATACATACATACATACATACATACATACATACATACATACATACATACATACATACATACATACATACATACATACATACATACATACATACATACATACATACATACATACATACATACATACATACATACATACATACATACATACATACATACATACATACATACATACATACATACATACATACATACATACATACATACATACATACATACATACATACATACATACATACATACATACATACATACATACATACATACATACATACATACATACATACATACATACATACATACATACATACATACATACATACATACATACATACATACATACATACATACATACATACATACATACATACATACATACATACATACATACATACATACATACATACATACATACATACATACATACATACATACATACATACATACATACATACATACATACATACATACATACATACATACATACATACATACATACATACATACATACATACATACATACATACATACATACATACATACATACATACATACATACATACATACATACATACATACATACATACATACATACATACATACATACATACATACATACATACATACATACATACATACATACATACATACATACATACATACATACATACATACATACATACATACATACATACATACATACATACATACATACATACATACATACATACATACATACATACATACATACATACATACATACATACATACATACATACATACATACATACATACATACATACATACATACATACATACATACATACATACATACATACATACATACATACATACATACATACATACATACATACATACATACATACATACATACATACATACATACATACATACATACATACATACATACATACATACATACATACATACATACATACATACATACATACATACATACATACATACATACATACATACATACATACATACATACATACATACATACATACATACATACATACATACATACATACATACATACATACATACATACATACATACATACATACATACATACATACATACATACATACATACATACATACATACATACATACATACATACATACATACATACATACATACATACATACATACATACATACATACATACATACATACATACATACATACATACATACATACATACATACATACATACATACATACATACATACATACATACATACATACATACATACATACATACATACATACATACATACATACATACATACATACATACATACATACATACATACATACATACATACATACATACATACATACATACATACATACATACATACATACATACATACATACATACATACATACATACATACATACATACATACATACATACATACATACATACATACATACATACATACATACATACATACATACATACATACATACATACATACATACATACATACATACATACATACATACATACATACATACATACATACATACATACATACATACATACATACATACATACATACATACATACATACATACATACATACATACATACATACATACATACATACATACATACATACATACATACATACATACATACATACATACATACATACATACATACATACATACATACATACATACATACATACATACATACATACATACATACATACATACATACATACATACATACATACATACATACATACATACATACATACATACATACATACATACATACATACATACATACATACATACATACATACATACATACATACATACATACATACATACATACATACATACATACATACATACATACATACATACATACATACATACATACATACATACATACATACATACATACATACATACATACATACATACATACATACATACATACATACATACATACATACATACATACATACATACATACATACATACATACATACATACATACATACATACATACATACATACATACATACATACATACATACATACATACATACATACATACATACATACATACATACATACATACATACATACATACATACATACATACATACATACATACATACATACATACATACATACATACATACATACATACATACATACATACATACATACATACATACATACATACATACATACATACATACATACATACATACATACATACATACATACATACATACATACATACATACATACATACATACATACATACATACATACATACATACATACATACATACATACATACATACATACATACATACATACATACATACATACATACATACATACATACATACATACATACATACATACATACATACATACATACATACATACATACATACATACATACATACATACATACATACATACATACATACATACATACATACATACATACATACATACATACATACATACATACATACATACATACATACATACATACATACATACATACATACATACATACATACATACATACATACATACATACATACATACATACATACATACATACATACATACATACATACATACATACATACATACATACATACATACATACATACATACATACATACATACATACATACATACATACATACATACATACATACATACATACATACATACATACATACATACATACATACATACATACATACATACATACATACATACATACATACATACATACATACATACATACATACATACATACATACATACATACATACATACATACATACATACATACATACATACATACATACATACATACATACATACATACATACATACATACATACATACATACATACATACATACATACATACATACATACATACATACATACATACATACATACATACATACATACATACATACATACATACATACATACATACATACATACATACATACATACATACATACATACATACATACATACATACATACATACATACATACATACATACATACATACATACATACATACATACATACATACATACATACATACATACATACATACATACATACATACATACATACATACATACATACATACATACATACATACATACATACATACATACATACATACATACATACATACATACATACATACATACATACATACATACATACATACATACATACATACATACATACATACATACATACATACATACATACATACATACATACATACATACATACATACATACATACATACATACATACATACATACATACATACATACATACATACATACATACATACATACATACATACATACATACATACATACATACATACATACATACATACATACATACATACATACATACATACATACATACATACATACATACATACATACATACATACATACATACATACATACATACATACATACATACATACATACATACATACATACATACATACATACATACATACATACATACATACATACATACATACATACATACATACATACATACATACATACATACATACATACATACATACATACATACATACATACATACATACATACATACATACATACATACATACATACATACATACATACATACATACATACATACATACATACATACATACATACATACATACATACATACATACATACATACATACATACATACATACATACATACATACATACATACATACATACATACATACATACATACATACATACATACATACATACATACATACATACATACATACATACATACATACATACATACATACATACATACATACATACATACATACATACATACATACATACATACATACATACATACATACATACATACATACATACATACATACATACATACATACATACATACATACATACATACATACATACATACATACATACATACATACATACATACATACATACATACATACATACATACATACATACATACATACATACATACATACATACATACATACATACATACATACATACATACATACATACATACATACATACATACATACATACATACATACATACATACATACATACATACATACATACATACATACATACATACATACATACATACATACATACATACATACATACATACATACATACATACATACATACATACATACATACATACATACATACATACATACATACATACATACATACATACATACATACATACATACATACATACATACATACATACATACATACATACATACATACATACATACATACATACATACATACATACATACATACATACATACATACATACATACATACATACATACATACATACATACATACATACATACATACATACATACATACATACATACATACATACATACATACATACATACATACATACATACATACATACATACATACATACATACATACATACATACATACATACATACATACATACATACATACATACATACATACATACATACATACATACATACATACATACATACATACATACATACATACATACATACATACATACATACATACATACATACATACATACATACATACATACATACATACATACATACATACATACATACATACATACATACATACATACATACATACATACATACATACATACATACATACATACATACATACATACATACATACATACATACATACATACATACATACATACATACATACATACATACATACATACATACATACATACATACATACATACATACATACATACATACATACATACATACATACATACATACATACATACATACATACATACATACATACATACATACATACATACATACATACATACATACATACATACATACATACATACATACATACATACATACATACATACATACATACATACATACATACATACATACATACATACATACATACATACATACATACATACATACATACATACATACATACATACATACATACATACATACATACATACATACATACATACATACATACATACATACATACATACATACATACATACATACATACATACATACATACATACATACATACATACATACATACATACATACATACATACATACATACATACATACATACATACATACATACATACATACATACATACATACATACATACATACATACATACATACATACATACATACATACATACATACATACATACATACATACATACATACATACATACATACATACATACATACATACATACATACATACATACATACATACATACATACATACATACATACATACATACATACATACATACATACATACATACATACATACATACATACATACATACATACATACATACATACATACATACATACATACATACATACATACATACATACATACATACATACATACATACATACATACATACATACATACATACATACATACATACATACATACATACATACATACATACATACATACATACATACATACATACATACATACATACATACATACATACATACATACATACATACATACATACATACATACATACATACATACATACATACATACATACATACATACATACATACATACATACATACATACATACATACATACATACATACATACATACATACATACATACATACATACATACATACATACATACATACATACATACATACATACATACATACATACATACATACATACATACATACATACATACATACATACATACATACATACATACATACATACATACATACATACATACATACATACATACATACATACATACATACATACATACATACATACATACATACATACATACATACATACATACATACATACATACATACATACATACATACATACATACATACATACATACATACATACATACATACATACATACATACATACATACATACATACATACATACATACATACATACATACATACATACATACATACATACATACATACATACATACATACATACATACATACATACATACATACATACATACATACATACATACATACATACATACATACATACATACATACATACATACATACATACATACATACATACATACATACATACATACATACATACATACATACATACATACATACATACATACATACATACATACATACATACATACATACATACATACATACATACATACATACATACATACATACATACATACATACATACATACATACATACATACATACATACATACATACATACATACATACATACATACATACATACATACATACATACATACATACATACATACATACATACATACATACATACATACATACATACATACATACATACATACATACATACATACATACATACATACATACATACATACATACATACATACATACATACATACATACATACATACATACATACATACATACATACATACATACATACATACATACATACATACATACATACATACATACATACATACATACATACATACATACATACATACATACATACATACATACATACATACATACATACATACATACATACATACATACATACATACATACATACATACATACATACATACATACATACATACATACATACATACATACATACATACATACATACATACATACATACATACATACATACATACATACATACATACATACATACATACATACATACATACATACATACATACATACATACATACATACATACATACATACATACATACATACATACATACATACATACATACATACATACATACATACATACATACATACATACATACATACATACATACATACATACATACATACATACATACATACATACATACATACATACATACATACAAGGCGGATGCTTCTGCAGCCAGCCTACATCAGTAGTAGTACCAGTCGCTTAACCAGCAACTAGCTACACGATGGGTCCAGGTAATTTCCGAGTTAACTAACGTATCACACGCACGTGCCAAAAAAAAAACCCGGGTCGGGTCAGGGTTTGGCAGACATCTAGATCGATCGGCGCATGCATGCATGTATGCTACTGCCGGGCGGCCGGCATGCTCGATCGGGCAATGCGTACGTGGAGTATCTAGACGACTACTCGACTAGACCACGGTAATTAAAGTGCGCGTGTAGATCATTACGCTAGCAAGGTTCAGTTAATATAATCCTACGTGCGGGCATGCGGCAATATCGCTGTCGGCCGTCGCCTACCTCACGTCCGCACGCAGAGAATAATTTACTAACCGATCGAGACAGAGAGATCGAACAAAGTAAACCGCCGTGTCACGAGGACGTCGGCACAAGGTCACTTTTTACCGCGCCACTGCTCTGTGCAGCGCGTGAAACCGATGTATCATCGTAGTCAATTGTTGGAACGCCGGAGACAGAACAGTAGTATGTAGAAAGAGTGAGCGAGGTCACTGGCTCGGGTCGTGACAGGTGTCGCCTCCCTCCGGCCGGTCAGGTGCACCGTACCGTGCCCAATGCGCCCGATCGGTAAATCGATCGGGAATACGGGGACATGGACTGGAACTGGACTCCGATCCGACGCTATTTTGGACCTGAAAAAGAAGCGTTTAATTTGGACTCGGGATCAGGTCGGCTGCGTTTCATCAGGCTTTCTTTGGACGGTCAGGATTGCACCGCCGATACGAACCGGGCATACGTGGTGCATCCGACGGCGAGAAATGTACCATACTGATCGGTGGAGTAAACCATGCGTACTCCGTATGTATCATCTGATTGTCTGTCATCCGTAACCAACGGTGGTGGTCTCGGCTCCCTCCTTGACTAGGGTTAGTTCGTCGCCGTCGAAAATTCCAAAAGCGCAGAGAGCAACAACGGCCGGGCGTTCAGTGCGTCACGTCGCCGCGCCGTAGCCATCGACACGTGACGCATCTGAGAACCTTCGGATCAGGATCGGGGGCCCTGCCGGCGCACGCTGTCCGAAAATGAAACATCCATGAAGCAGCTAACCTGCTCGCTCGATCGCTTCAGAGTTCAGACGACTTCGAGCTCGTCGTCGTCGTCGCCATCATCAGCAGCAGCTAGCAATCCACGTACAGTCCAGGTCCAGGATGCCTGCCTCGCTCGAGCTGTATATATAAATTGCCGAGCTTAGCTTGACAGGGAGAATTCAATTCATTCCGTCAAGTGTACGAGTGTAGCAGCAGAGCGATCGAGCAGTCGGTGTTGCCGTGTACTGTACATGGCGGCCTCGCTGGGGCTTGGCTACGAGGCGTGCTACGCCGCTGCCGCCTACCCGCCGCCGGCCTCCTCCTCGTACTTCTTCCCTCCCGACCTCGTGGCGGACGGCGGCGGCGCCGCGCTGGAGTTCCCGCCGGCCGCCGCCATGGCCGACGAATACTGCTGCTTCCCGGAGACCATGGGTGCTCGCGCTCCCGGGTACTACTACTCGCCGGCGCCGGCGCCGCCGGTGTTCGCTGCCGACAATGAGATGGTGAACATGTAAGTTTTTAGTAGTAGCTTCGAGTGTGCAATGTGAAAGATGAAAGATCATGGTAGCTAGGTAGCGGCGCTGATCAGCTGCGCTGTTTCGGTTTGGCCGAATTCAGGAGCTACGTGGAGGATGACAGGAGGATGATGATGATGAACGGACTGGCGGCTGGGAACGGCGGCGGCCGGCCGTCGCCGCGGATCGGGTTCCGGACGAGGTCGGACGTGGACGTGCTCGACGACGGCTTCAAGTGGCGCAAGTACGGCAAGAAGGCCGTCAAGAGCAGCCCCAACCCGAGGTACATACGCATCCATCCATGCACGCCGGCCGCGCGCGCCATTGCCGCCGCCGCCGCCGCACGCAAGGTGTTCGTCGTTGAGCTGACCGATCTATCGCCGGCGGTGCGTGCGTGCAGGAACTACTACCGGTGCTCGGCGGAGGGGTGCGGCGTGAAGAAGCGCGTGGAGCGGGACAGCGACGACCCGCGGTACGTCGTCACCACCTATGACGGCGTCCACAACCACGCCGCGCCCGGCGCCGCCGAGCCGCGGCCTGCGTGCTCGCCGGCGCCGTGGAGCGCGGGCGGCGCTCCATGCAGCGACGCGTGGGGGGCGCAGCAGCTGCAGGCCGCGGTGGCGGCGCACTCGTCGGAGTCGTCGTATTGAGTTGATCAGTTCGTTGCGCATCAGGGTCAGCGTGTAAAATGTTCAGAAAACGTGGAGATCGATGGAGACAATCGATCCCTGCCTTTTGGGTTTGTATATGATATTGCCACTATATAGTTACACTTACACAGATACACTGAATCCCTATATCTGATTTTCTTGGGTATTCCTTTGAATTGGACATTACTGGTTCGTGCTTGTTTTGCTAATAATGGATAAGTAGTTCCGGCCTCAGCCTCACAGAGACATCATGACAGTTCAACGGTAACTCAACTATTTATGAGATAATAGTAGAAAAGCTTATTAATAAATCTCCATCCATGGAACTCGACTGGTTTAGATGCTAATCAGGCTTTTGCAAGGAACACAGCTCGAAATTCTATCACCATCATAAGAATAGAGGGGTTCCCTTTTGTTTTTCAAAGATGTAATATGTTGTTCTCAAATCTCAACACTTATCCTTTGCCACCAAAAAAGAACAGAGAAAAAGAAAAGCAACCCTATTTCAGGAACCGATAAGATGCAGATCATATATACTAGTAAAAAGAGAGTCCATATTGCAAAAATATCAGAGAGAGCATGCGACTCCATTCATCCATTCACTCTGTCGTCTAGATCTCCTCTTATGATTTAAGAGCAATCAGCAGCAACTACGTTGGTTGGTTGACTTGGTTCAAATCAGAATTTTCATGTGCTGTTATCCGTGACTAAAATTGTAGCATTACTTATGTAGCTTGTTTGTCAGGTCTCTGCAATACTATGCTTTAGTCAAAGGCTATGATAGTTCCCTGTGTTATGAGAAAGCTTAAGGACTAGATTCTCTCTATGATACGTCTAATTGGTGACTACCCTCGAAAATTCTGGCGAGGGTGTCACTGCGGGGGGTTGAACCGTCGTCGCGGGCATAAACCTAGCTGGCCAACCCGGTTCTCCCCTACTATGCTTTAGTTCATTTAAAACAGCATAGCTCATGGATCGGAAGGAAAAAAAAATCTTATATACTTGCATTGATCAAGGGGCGTTCAAAAAAAAAAAAAATAGCTCTGATTGTCTGATAGGAGAATGAGCATGATGAACTGAGCATATCCGGCATTTCAATCTAGCTCGCGCTGGCCAAACTGGATGGATGCAGGTCATGATGGTGCTAGAGGCGCAATCAACTAACTAACCACAGTCTGATCTCGCGACACTCCAGAAACCCCGCTTCAAATTCTCTTGTCAATAATTCCAGGAATAGTCTGAATGTGTGTATATTAGTCTGAAAACGCTGTTCCAGAAACTGAAGAAAAGGACAGAACCCAATTTCTTCTCGAATAAGACAGAACCCAGTTTCAGAAACATAAGAAGACATAGGCAGAACCCTATTTCAGAAACTGAAGAAATGGACAGCACACAACTACTCGATAGAATTAAGAGACTAAGAAAGGATCTTAAGTTTCCTCCCGTGTATATTTAGTCAACTTTGATTGGTTCGATTGTCGTTGTCTTCTCTGACGAGCAAGCAGCTTCCTCTCTGGCTAATCTCCAACTAATGCGGTGGTTGCTTGACTTGGTTCAGACTTTAGATCAGAGATTCAGAGTCCTTCCAAAGTCAAGGTAATCAACTTTGATTCAAATTGAAATTTATATCTCGCGTGTGTAGTTTACCTTGTTTTCATGCCTGGTCTTTGACACTCTCTGCATTCTCGGTTCGTCTACGACAGTGTAAGCTCAAATATCGATCGAACAGTATAGGACCTGATCAAATGACTGATTCTTGAACAAATCAAATGACCCCGGATGTGGCGTCTGAAAAACTCGATTCGGATCTGGCAATGGCCGAATAAACGTGTTTGACGAATGCTCTAGCTCCATCATTACGCCTCTTCAATCTTCATCATGCTGCAGTTGCAGGTTCAGAGTTTAGACCCCATCAGATTTAGCTGGAACAACCAACCTGATCAAAACTTCTTTGATATATTCCATCCATTCATGGTAGATACAGTTTACTCATCCGTGCTATGTACATCGATTGATCAATTGATCCTGTTACATAGATATGATCACCATTTCTTCAATTCCCCAGCCAATGTCTACTTACTGAAACTCCAAAACTAGTCCAATTAACAAAGTAATTAGCCACGATGCACTTATTAATTACATATGAACCACCGCCCTACACAAAAATCTGATTCGTGCACGCGCGCGCGCTGATCACTTCTGAGCAGCGGCGGCGCCGCCGCGCCCCATGACCGACGTGATCGCCGCCGCCAGCGCGGACTGGAAGCTCGGGTCTGACGTGATCGCCTTGGCGAGCGTGTCCGTGACCGCCGGCGCCACCGCCGCGCCGCCATGGCCGCCGCCGAGGCTGCTCGTCCTCTGCAGGTACGACTGGGCGGCGTAGAGCTGCTCCGGCCTCGACGACGACACGCCAAGGCCGCCGCCGAACAGGTGCCCCAGCGCCGGCGAGCTCTTGGCGTAGTAGGACGGGTGCGCGCCGCCGTACGCCAGGTACCCGCCGCTCCACGCCGCCGGCAGCGCCTTGGACTCGTAGCCGCCGGCGGCGTAGGGCGAGGGGTGCATGAGGGAGTGCGGCCCCGCCGCCGGGGCGGTGAGGTCGAGGGTGATGGTGGGGCAGGAGGCGGCGGTGGAGACCATGGTGGTGGGGCCGAGCAGCCCGGCGGCGGCCGCGAGCGGGAGGTGGTGGTGGTGGTGGCCGTGGGCGAGCGAGGCCGAGGAGGAGGTGGTGGAGCCCGAGGTGAGCATGGCCGCGGCGGCGGAGGTCGTGGACGCCATGGCCGTGGCCGCCGGCGGGAGCGGGTGGTTATGCTGGCCCTCGTAGGTGGTGATCAGGATCGACGTGTCCTCCGCGCACCGCTGCACCTGCTTCCTCACCGGGCACTGCGGCGCCACCGTGCACCGGTAGTAGGCGCGCGGGCACGGGTTCCCCTTGGAGATCTTCTGCCCGTATTTCCGCCATTGGCAACCATCAGGCATCTGATCATCACCAAAAGAACGAGCATGAGTTAATTCAGGCGTGAATCATGATTGCATTAAATTTTGCATTAAATTTTGAGATCAAATTGAATCTGCAGGTAATTGTTGGTGTTTGCAACCATTTCTTGTTCATGGTAGGATAATTAAGAAAAGGTAGCAGACGTGTCACGTACCGTGGGAGTGTCGCATTTGACCCTGACGGAAACCCTAGCCTTCTTGGCCTGCTGCTGGACCTCGTCGTCGGCGCCCTCCCCGGCGCCGGCGCCGCCGCTGGGGCTCTTGCGCACGGCGCCAGGCGGGGACGCGGCGGCGTCCGCCTGATGGGCAGGCTTGGCTGCGTCGTCCGCGCTGCTGCTGTCGGAGCTCAGGTTCAGGACGGGCCCCGCCGACGCCGACGCCGACGCGCCGCTCGCCTTGTCGTCGTCCGCGGACGACAGCGGCCGGCTGCCCCGCGCGGCGATGCCGAGGCCGAGGGAGAGCTGGCCTTCGTCGTCGGCGGTGCCGGACGAGGACGAGGACCTCTCGTGGCCCTTGCGGCGGGCGGCGCCGCCGTTTGACCTATTGCCGAGGCTCAGGGATACGAGATCGTCGGCGTCGTCGTCGGCTGCAGGAGCCTGCGCCGGCGCCGGCGCCGCCGGGAGCTTGGTGGCCTGCTTGGCGGCTTCCTCGCGCACCTTAACGACGTCGAGGAAGTGCGTGTGCAGCGACTGGTACTGGCTGACGATGCGCGACAGCATCGTCTTGAGGCGCTCGTTCTCCTCCCTCACCTCGCCCATCTCCGCCTTGGCCGCCTCCAGCGTGCGTTCTTCCTGAACATCCAGAACCAGATGAGAATTACGTTGCCGATGCATGAACACACGACACGATCTTGCTCAAATTCTCAACCGAATTTTCAATCAATCATAGAACTGAATCTAATTTGGTTACCTGCTTGATGCCCGCGCCGCTTTGCGTCGTCGTCGTTGATGCAAAGCTCTCGAAGACTATCGGGAGAGCGCTCGCGCTTCCTACTATCTGCATCCACAGAACCCAAACCATGATCAGAGGATTCAGAGATCAGATCTCCTCGGCGTTGAACTTATAACAACTAAAGAACTAAATAGCAAAAAAGGAAGAGGAAAAACAACAGGCCCTGTGGTAAATCCATACCGCTGCCATCTCCGGCTTGGCGTCGCCGCCTCTCTTCTCCTCCTTCACCGGCGTCGGCCTTTCGACGGCGACCTCCATGGCAACCAACCAACAGCCCACCCTTGCCTTTGAGCAACAGCCTTGAGGCAAAGCCTTGGGCAAGCAAGCAAAGCAACGGCCTAGTCGTCCTTGCAGTAGTACCTCTGCCGCCCTCCCGTCGTGGTCCTTATAAAGAAGAAGAAGAAGAGAAGAGGGCAAGCAAGGCAACGAGGCTTGTGCCTGCAGTTTCTGACTCCCTTGGAGTAAACCGCTCTAAAGAATTGCGAGATGCCGCGCCACCGAATCCCAGTGGCCCGGCCCGGCCTATCAGTCAGTCAGCCAGTCGTCGTCTTCGCCCATACATACGGCTGGGCGCATCAAAAATGTCAACCCGGCTTAGCTAGCCAGCCAAGCCCACGGCCGGTGAGGTTAGCGAGCGCATTAGAATACGAGTTCTTCGTCTCGTCCCCGTTGGCATCGTCGTCGCCGCGGTCTCCCCTACGATCCCCGACGTGTCTGGCGTGTGTAGTACGAACGCGGCGGGAGAGCGATCGAGAGCTCGCGCGCGGCGTTTTGTTTAGGTTGTACGGTTGACTTTGTACGGCCGGTGCGGTGCGGTGCTTATCTGTCAAGTTGAAGAAGCAACCGAGCTCGACATGTCGTTGAGGAACTGTTCAGCCGTCGATGATCGATGGATCAAATCCGGAGAAATTAAGCAAGTCGCAGCGAATTATATTTTTTTTTATATATGTACTGTATATACTACTGCCGATGACGACGCTTCTTCTTCGTTCTGTTCAGATGGTTTTAATCGGTCAAGCAGCGAAAACTCGGACCCGGATGAAAAGTGTACCAGTGTGCTCGAGTAATCCGGCCACTTGTCGTGTCGTTTACCTTTTTATCCTCCGTGACAAGTGTCTTCTTGCGAAAAGGTCAAGCACACACGTATACCCACAACCATACATCATATCGTCGATCCATTCGTCATGCTAAGTAAGAGTTAGTTTGCATCTTTGATAGTACTTCCATCTGAATTACAAGTCGCTCCGCGGTTTTATTCTAGGTCAAACTTCTTTAGTTCTAATTATCAAACAAATTACATGCATTAGATACACCAATAGTTGACTTGGAGCAAAACAAAAATGACTGAATTCTGTGCATGCATGATATATCGACGCTTCTCTTCGGAAACGAATAATGACACGTTCCATGGTCATCCCACCATGTCTAAGAATTCATCCGCGTACGAATCTCGCAGCAGACTAACGGTTCTTCCACAAGCCCAGTGGGAGCCGTATGTACGTCACCATTGGTTGAAAAGTTCCTAAAGCCGTCGCCATTAGCAAAGACGAAAAAGGCCGTCCCCTTTCTTCCTAGAATCCTAGTCCCGTGTGAACAGTACACGCAAGTACTGCGCGTACGTACGTGGACCCACATAGTCAGCATAACCCGTATCACCATGTGCTGAATTTGCAGATGATGAGAGGCCGGATCATATCGGAGTTGGAAGACCAGCAGGGAATAAACAAGAGTTACAAGACCAGCATGCATGTGGCACGAATGCGACGTGAGACTGAGATGCTTCCTTCCTTCCTCGCGAGTCTCCTCCTACCTCTGGATCGAGTCCGCATTGATTAGCCAGAGGATACGATCGATCCGTGCGCATGCGACCTCCTGCACATACACGCAGCATCAGCATCAGCAGCAGCAGCTTATTCCATCCAACTGGTGCGGCGACCGCGACAGTTCAGCGTTGCCATCGTCCAATCGGGTTCGAGTAAGATTTTGTTTTTGTTTTTTTTTTCAAACGGATTTTAATTGTTTTTCCGGAGGGGGAAGGTTTTGGTTGGCCTACTTGTTGAGATTCCAGCGAAGCTCGTTGAAACTGTTGCGCTGGCCGTACCCGTGGATCGTGTCCTTCTCTCCCTTTGTTTTCATTTTTTTTTCTTTTATCGGCGTCATGGAGGGCGTGAATCGTAATCGATCACACCTCATCTCATCTCACCGCCCGTTGAATATGGTAAGCTGCTGCTGCCTTGATCCGTCTCCTATCCACCGCGAGTCAACCATAAACCAAACTGGATGAGGTGATCGTGTTCCCATGGTTTCAATTCCTACAAGGCTGTGTGTGCACAGGTGTCTTCCAAAAGAAACAAACAAAAAAGGTTATGCAGGGCGAGGAGATAAACCATAGAGAGGTTGCTAGATCTGAATTATCGGATTATTGCAAGGAAATAAGTAGGTAGAGACACTCGTACACACCTTCACTATACACACTCACGAGTCCCATCAGAGGATGGATGCACCCTGGAAATTGGAAAACGAAGGCACTTGTACGTGTTTCGGTTGCATCTGAAGACCTCCGATGGGATTCAGATCGGAGAGCTTTCGCATTCAGGGGATTTTGTCAAAGGGGGGAATCACCCATGATGTGTGGCCCTGTACAGATGGCGTCATGCAGTAGCGCCATTTCCAACAAGGGACACACAAATTGGAATTGAAAAAGGCAGCGGAGGAAAAAATGGCTTACAGATATATAAGCACATGGCGGTTGGATGGATGATGGACTCAGCTCAAGTAAACCGCAGGTTTAGTCAACGGATGCATCAAGGAGGCGTCTTTCCTACCAAATTCCTAAACATATTTAATAACCATGCATCTCCCGAACGAATACGTACAGCTAACACCCAGAAAGAGATATAAAAATATAAAAGAAATGGGAGGAGTAAGCCGATGAGCGCAGACCATGTTTGTCGACGCAGCATGTGGAGGACAAGCTTTTCAACGATTTGGTCAAATCTTTGGACCTCAAGTGGGGTAGCAGCTATGCGGGTTTCCATCACATTTTTCTTAAGGAAAGACCTCATCACGCACACTCCTTGCGATGCCCCCCGAAGAAATTAAGCCAAAACAAATGTTTCCTCTCCTTGTTCTCTTCCGGGTGTTTGATGCTTGGAAGCCACTGGTACCCTATTAACACTTACTTGTCTGACAGATTTGGAACAGTAAACAGTAATATTTCTCTGATGACTTTGCAGCTGCTTGACCAATATTAAGAGTAGCTTGAATGACACTTTTTCGAACGGAGACCATCAAAGGAACAGAAGTAGTAAAGTACATAATTTATCGTGTAAAAAATTGTTTGTTCCTATTTCACTTTCTATGTATAAAATAGAGAGGCTGGCTTTTATGAATATGACGGCCACCCAACAACTAAGTCGTTAACAGTCTTAACACTACTGCATATGGTGTTTGGTTATTGTTAGTATAAGATCAGCATGTAGTTCATCTCCTTTTGTTCTCTAGAAAAAAAAATGAAATATGCACAAGTAAAATAGCTCATCGCAATCAGGGAAAAAAGAATATGAAATTATGCGTAAAACCATAAGTAGAATAGCTCATCAAAACAAGACGTCAGACTCAAAATCTGAACAGAGATGTGAATCAAGCCGTCGAGTAGTCCTGGATGCATAGCTCAAAGGAAACCTTCTTTTAACACTGAAGATAACATTATAAAACTTTCTGGATTGTAATGACAGCACATTGTGATCTCAATTTGGAAAACAACGAGGACCAGCAGAGTCAAGCAGGGATCACTTAGTTTAGTAAGCCTAGTGAGTAACGACATAAACTTTGCCATTCAGTTCTGGACTAAACACTGACATGGAAAGGACAAATCTGTGCATGCACACTACAAACAAGGCTACATTACCTGCTAATGCTAGTTAAACTGAACACTGGTGGTGTGTCGTGGCTTATATCACACAGTAGACTGCCTGTAATTAACTGAGTTGTTAGCAAATTAGTTAGGAGATGATGCTGATAGTAGCTTACTTGCTACTCATTATATAACATCTGTACACAGATACTGACAACTGTGGTTTGACCTGGTTGTTGATCTATCAAAATAAAGTAAACTTAAACAAAGGCTACTTGGTGATTATCACTATGCTCTTGAAAGGGTTCAGACAACAGCAATCTTATACTGTTAATAGTTCAGACGGCAGATGAATTGTTAGCTTTCACTGAAAGTAAAAAATGTTAACCTCAATTGACTTTTATGGATTAGTACCTGAGTTGCAGTTGAGAAATAATTCAGCACGGTAGAATCAAGTAGCTAGTGAAAATAACATGTAATGTATGTTTATATGTTAGGTAAAAGCAATGACAGGACAGCAGACAGATGTGAAACTAGGTAACGTCAGAGTTTTGACTTTGGATTACTGAGTTTCAATGTACCAAGTACTATCCAACTTGTATCTTCAACTCTTTGTGCTTGGCATAGACTATTCTCTTTTGGCATGGACCTCACTCAACTATAATCTTACTCTTCATGCAATGATTCACCAGTTATTGTTTTATTATACTAGTTTATCGCCCCTGTAATCATCATTACCGATAACTGCAAGAATGAGCTAAGGATAAGGCTGCATTAGTCAGCTTCGAGGAAATAGCCCAGCTCAACTTGTCTCTGTGCACAAGAATGACGCAAGCTGTACTATTGTTCTCACTTACTTAACAATGACTTCCTAAAAGATCAGAAATAAAGGGCATATTTGGCAGTGCTGCATACAAATTTCAGAGGCAGGGAACTTTGTAATTCTCTGGCGCATCAGGTTTAACTTTTTTTTTCTAAAAGAAGGCTGAGCTTTATTTTCCATTTTCTAAAAATAGTATAGTCTCCATGACTCCATCAAATTTGAATTATGAAATTAAAGAAATAACCTCATCCGTAAAAACAAAACAGAGGTAATTTGGGGAGCTGGTCTATTCCTTGCAAAAAGACAACGAAAAGCTCGGATTGTTATCAAGTCTACTTGGAAAGCATGGGAAAATGACAGCTTCGTAGGCATCTAAGCTAGTACTACTCCAGCAATTCCGAGAAAGTAAACCCAAACCTTTCCCAAGAAGATCAGCTTCAAGATTACACACCTGTGCCTATACCATAGTTGCAACAATTGACTGCCTAATTAACGATATGCTATTTATAAAACCAGAACAAAATAATATGACTAATTCAAATGTCAACTACTTACAGTTGGTGCGAGAAAACCAAAGGCGATTCGGTCACACCAGACTTTTTCCAAGGAGGATAAATTGCAAGGAGTGCTTGCCTGTCTTCAGCATCTAAACAGTTTAAATGTCAACCCCGGATTTGTAATGTGTGAACACTTGCATAGGCAGCTTGGGCTGTGACAATATTGTACGGCAAGTCAGGAGACTTCTCTCGTCTCTGGTGACAATGCATGTTTGACATTGTAACATGATACAATACGGTTATCATTGTGTGATGGATCCAGGTTGTATTCATACTGAAGCATAACTTGATAGGGACATCCTCTTGGAGAAGAACGAAGAATTCAGTCCGAAGTGAGTAATACGTTTGATGAGTTTAAATAACGACAACCAATCAGCACTTGTCATTATGCCCCACCATTTCTTCATTCTGATCAAATTTCTCCTAAAACATAAAACATGTAAGTGTTATGATTTATCCAAACACAGAGACAGGTCGTTTCTCCAAATGGTGGTGGACATCTATCTCAGCAGTCCCAAAGGACATGCGAAAGGGCCTCAATTCTGCGAAAGGGCCTCAATTCCTTGATCATTCTAGTGGCGTGGGAGATTTGGAAACATCGAAACTCCTGTGTATTTGAAAATGCCAGGCCAAATGTTCAGGAAGTGATTGAGGCGGTCATGAGCAAAGGAAGTCTTTGGTGCAGTGCTGGAGCAAGGAAGCTTCAGGAACTGCTGGTCAGGGGTCTGAGGTTGGGAGAATAAGGGCCGGTTGCTAGGACCTTATCTCTGGTCATCGTGCTGCCTTCTTTGTGTGGCGCGCGCGCGTTCTGTTCATAGATAGAGGGTGTGTGGTGTTTTTGTTTGTGGGGTCCCCACTAATGTTTTTTCTACCTTAATGAAATGACGTGCAGTTCTCCTGCGTGGTTCGAAAAAAAAGTGTTATGATTTATGAAGCCATTAAACTACTGAAGAGACCATTCATGCATCCTATCTAGGAAGAGATGGATAACAAAGTAACGTCCTCTCTGCTACACAACGTGTGCACTCCTTGTTCCATATTTTTACGGTTAAAGTTAATCCCCCTGCATTTTGATGATGAGAGTAAGATGGGAAACTTTCTGCAAGCAATTCCTTTGGGAATCAGTTTGCAGAAACATTAAGAGCACAGACCATACTAAAATAAATAGATTACAATAGTCCAAGGGCTCCAGGATGAATGCTAGGCATTTCTTAGAACAAACAAGAAAAATACAATCTGGTGATGCAACTGATAAATAATCAGAAACAAATGACAGAGAGCAACTGGAAGAAATGAGAATGATATCCACCTGATGTGAATCCCCAGACAAGCAAGGTATCAGGTTCTTTGAACAGAAGTGTTGAGCACTTGAGTTTGAACCCAACCAAGTAGCGGTAGACTGCCTGTAGCAGCAGCATCCAAGAAGCAGCAGCATCCAAAATCTTCTATAAGCAGCTGTAACTGGATAAATCAGAGAAAAGAAGGTATGTGACCAAATTGACTATTTTACATTTCATGCGTAGTAGGTAAACCAACAGTTCGCATTGCTTTCTTCTGGTACAGAAAATGGGTATTCAGTCACAAAGTGAAAGCTATGAGTTCAGGAAAGTAAAATACAGCTGAAATTGAATAGTTCAAGAATTTCCAACATTGCAGAATGCCATATCAGGAAACATTTTTGGCCACCCAAGGATGGGTAGGACTAAATCTCAAGCTAACTGATAGACACACTACAGACAGAAAACTGAGGGAAAGAACAAGTATACACCAAGGGGCTTCATAACCAATTGAGCTGCCAATGACGTCCCTTGTTCTCATTGCTTATTACTAAGCAATTACAGTCTTCCAGTTGAAGTAGAGATGAGCAGCGATTTAATGATGATTAATGGAAGCCTCGAGGCCCAGATCCCTATGTAAGGATTTCCATTTGGCCGCCTTCTTTTCAGCAATGTATTTACACAAACATATGGGCCCCAAGAAACCAAGGAATCCTCACAAGCATAGGAGTTCAATGGTCCAAAATTCTTGGGCCCATATAAGTTGATCCGACAAGATAAAAATCGTGTGGTTGTTCCCTCTCCTCCAGCCACTCATATCTGTCACCTCCAGGCAATAACATTGAGCCTCCTGTAAAATGCACCTTTTCAAGTTAATTGATAGTATTTTATTTTTCTTCTAGTATGCTGAGTTACAACATATAATCATAGTTATTAGGATCAGACCGGTGATCAAACTGTTCATGCCCATCAGTTCAATGGTACAGGAGATTGAACTTAAGGAGTGAGTGGACAATATCCTCAGTACAGTTTTAGCATTTTCAGTGTAGAAGCCTGATAATCTACAAACAAACAAAGATACTTGCTGAACTAATAGAGTTTTGTATGTGACTGCAACCATATAATTTCAAAGGACAGACAGACATAGATTTACTAGAGTACGTGGGCAGTTTATAGGATACTAATGTCAATATCTGATTTATTTTATGCTAGAATTTAGCTTTGATCTACATATTTTGGATCAAGGATAGATATTGAATGTTGAATCAAAAGACATAAACATGTTAGGCCAGCGGAATTGTTGGTTTACGAAGCAACAAATATTCCAACACTGTAAAACCTATACCAGTCGTTTAACTCAGGTAACAAATCTTACCGACAGAAATTGCAGATGAAGAGACACTGTAGTACTGGCAGTGCCTTCCACTGCCATCATCGTATGGAGGGCCAAGGACATCAAGGACTGCACAAGCATTCTGTGCAGTAAAGCAATGCATGTTGCCACCATCTTCTGGATATAGTACAGCTGTTTCACGAGGTGCAGTCAAGATTCCATCAGCCTTCACCTTTGCCAAACGTTGTCCTTGCAATTGAACATCTATGATCAAATGAGAAATCAGCTGTTTGAGAATGTTATGCTTAGGAAGAATGAACTAATCGTACCAGGTGTATCTCGTTGGGCAGCAGCCCAGTCATAAGATTTCACATGCATGGTGCCAAACAAAAGCTTGCTAAACACTGTCATGCCAGGGTGATTATGGAGAGGAATGACACCCCTTGAAGGCAAGCAAAAGATGCCGATCTGTAAGAATAAGTACAGACATATATGCCTTACACTCCAATATGATAGCTTCAATATATTGTAAGAATGTTAAGACTCATGGTTTTTTAGTGATGAATAAGCATACCGAGAAAGCCTCGCACTTATATAGGTGCAAGTAAGTGATTTTAGGTGTGCCACTGGGATCAACACGTCGAAAATAGGACATGTTGGGAGTTAGACCAACATCTGCTGCTGTGATACTATCTGCAGGACACAAATGACGAAATCCATATCAGTGGAACAGAAAATATATTTTGATTGCACGCCATTAGACTTTCTCTGTTTTTTTCCTGTACAGATATGCATGGGTTGTAAACTCTCTTCTTTATCAATGAAATAGGCATTGTCTTGTGCCGGTTCGTTCAAAAAAAGAAAATATACGCAGAAAACCTAGATAGTGCAACTCTCTTGCAGTTGCAGACCCCATTAACTAGAACTCAAGTACAAAATACTGACTAACCATTCTGAACATGTGCTAAATTCAGCATTACCTTTTACTTTTGGAACTCAGCATAAACTCAAATAAGAGTAAGCTCATATACAAAAAATCATGTTAGCTGCATGATTTATCAAGGAGCTGAGTTCAAAGATAGTCCGTGATTGGCGTAAAAGGCCTACGGATATCATGTTTAGAAGTAGAGCCAATATTGAAATGGTTTGCCATCTCGTAAACTGGATTAGGCGTGCAGCTTGTGAGCTATGCATGGTAGCAAGAACAAAATAGAGTGGTATGTGCTATCTTCATTGTGTACCCTAAAAAGAGAAAAACAAGGAACCAATTGCCATGCATCTACACGTAAACATGAGTGAGTCGTCTCACTGGCACAAATATCATGGTACGTCCATCAGGAGGAATAAAAAAATATTCTAAAGGATGGTACAACAACTGCTTCCACTTTTGTCATTATTAGGAAACACATGCTCTCAACAGGCTTGGCAAGTTGGCATTAAGTATCTGTTCATGGTACCTGGCAAGCTTTTGGCGGCCAAATGAAAGAGAACCCTAGTGCAACTCCAAGATAGGCGTAATCTTGACTGAATCCCACCCCCCACAAAGCAAGACAATACCAGCAGTTAAATCATATGCTTGTGTATACCATGGGCAGCAGCACATGGTTTCTGTTATCTTTTGTGGTTTTGCCCCGATCTTCACTTCCACCAGGAACACACAACTGACACAAATCAGGCATTAGGTGTGTTTCATTCTCACCAATAGCATGCTACTTGCAAGTTGCAAACTAAACCACGCCACAAATGGCATTGCACATTTGCATCACAGCACGGCATTTGCATCAAAAGCTAATGTGCAAGTGTTATTCCATTGGTTGGTTGCTGGTTTACTTGCAGAACATTTTCTTCTTGAGAAGAAGCAAAAAGTTCCTTTCAGTACTCAACAGTCGCGTTTCTTATTTCCACCAGAGTGTAATTCTCAAAAGACCCTCTAAACTTTGCCAACTAAATGCCCAAATCTAGTTCAGGCAACACAAGATCCAAATGTTACTTCCATCCCCACCCAACGATGAGCTACGATTGTATGAACGAAGTGGCCACAGATCTATAACATCGAACACAACGCATGCATAGTGCACGCCACACAGCCGCACGCATAGCAGGGCCGGCCTACACAAACCACGCGCACAAAGGCGCGATCTCTGTGGAACGAACCACGAGGTCAGGACTAGAGATGTCGAGAATCCATTTACCTAGCATGGACTTGATCCTCTCCACCCCGGCCGGTGGTGGAACCGCGTCTGGACCAGCGCCGTCGAAGACCTCGCGGCACGCCTCGAAGAGCCGCTGCACGGCGGCGGGCGCGGCCATCGTTTGGGGCGCCCCCGCGCCGCCGCGCCGCTGCCGCCGGAGCGCGGCGGCGTCCCTCGACCCCGACCTGCTGCCTTCCAGCTCCGGGAGGACTCCGCCGGCCTCCACCCGCATCAACGCCCTCGCGGGAATTCGAAGGCCTTGGGGAGAGCTGCTGGGGTGGAGGAGGGGCCGAAGGGTTTTGGGCAACGGCCGCCAAGGTTGGAGTTGATGAGTGGGATGTGGAAATTTAGGAGTAACCGAAGATTTTTATAGTCGAAGGTGATGACTGGAGACTTGGAGAGTATTCTACGTTGGGAAATACATTTTGCTTCACAGCACCACGTTGTACCAAAGTTACTCCTTGGCTACGTTTTGCGTTGCGTGCAATATCGTTTCAAATTTAATTATATTTCATTTATTTCAAAAATAATTTCACAATATGTATTTTTACTATATTTCATAAATATCCATAACAAAAGATACAAGTCAAATTGTGATTGGTACGTTAGTGGCTAAAATTTGTGAAGCCCTTGCCAATAGTAGTGGAATGTTTGTGTTTGCAATGAATAAAAGGACCATTTTACCGTAACATGCAAAGTGTAGCCTGAATAAAACTGCCACCACAAGCCTGAAAACAATGGAAGACGACAATAAAAATCAGGATGTAGAATTAAATTAAAGATAATAGTCGATGGATATTCATTGATATTTTTGTAATAGTCTCTTATAGTGGGCAATAATATATATACATACTACGTCTTTTTAGGAAAAAAAATATATTAATGCTTTCATTGTTTAGCGAATCAGTTATAGTACAACATAGAAATTTTTGCAAAGAAAATTATGACAATAAAATGTACATGTCTATATCCAGTAAGATTATAAGAGCTTAGCAGCGAGAACAAGCAACAATACGGTTCGGTACGCGTAAAAACCTTCCAAACAGAGGACTTCAAGAACCTAATTGCATGATATCTCTGCCTCTATACGCTTAAAAAAAGTAGGAAAGTGAGTATTCTCGCAACATTTTCATCGCCGTATTGTGTTGCGGCTATGCGGCGTCGCCGCCGCCCTTCACCGGCCCGTGTACACCAAGGAAAATGGGTTTGAAGTTTTATATAAAAAGCTGCCGGGAGAAACAAACCAGAGACCATGGCATCAGACATTCCTGTGGGCTAGGCTGCGAGACAAACAGCCCTGGAAACCTGCAGGGGTGTCCGGGTCCCTTCTGCAGTTCTGCTTTCTTGTTGCATGCCTATTTTGTCATGTACAATGCAGAGTTAGGCCGCGTGCGCCCATGACGACCACGAGTGCTCCCTGCAGAAATATGCTGTAGACTTTGTTGCCTTTTGCACAGGATTCCTTTGGGATAAAATGCCTGTGACGATGAGCCTTTCTCGGTACAAGATACTTTGAAGCTGATTGTGTTTTGCATTTTTATTTTTTATTTTTTTTGCTGCATATAAACTACATAGCATGGTAATTGTCTGAAAGTTCCATATAAAGCTTTGGAGTTGCAGGCATAAACAAAGAGCAAAGCTGAGGCGCAATACCTAAAACATTATCCTTACTTATACGAACTCTAAAGCAACGAACACAATCAAAGCGGTATGTTGATCAACACCTGCGGCGCCCATGGTAATTTAACCTCTGGTATACGGGAATTTTTTTTTAATAAGATATAGGAGTATGCTGTTGCAGCATCCTGCACGCATGATGCAAGAACGCCGGGCACCCAAGCCCAGCTGACAAAGATCCTCGCCAGACTTTATGCAGATATACTACATAGGCCAGGGGCGAGATATACTTATTAACCTTCTCATCGAGAATACAGATATATATTATATATAATGAACTTCAAGAATAACGCTCCTTTTACAAACATTTCTCTCGTCTTTACAACTCCAGGTAAGCCAAACTGAAAGCTCATGCGAGATAGCTTAGCTTAGCTAAATTAATAATAGTCTTCATCGTCGCTATCGTCGTCGTAGTCGCCCAAATGCTGGGGCCTCCAGAACCTGGAAGCCTCCTTGCCGGGCAAGGGTACAGGGGCCGAAGACCTCATAAAGTCCCGGTAGTGCAGTACGCTGCCTTCTGGAGAGCTACCAGCCATGGCGATCTTGCACCCATCCACAGCCATGGCTGACACTGTGCTTCTCCCTCCCGATTTTGCAGACTCACCACAGCTCAATGTGTTCAACAGGTCTCCTGTTCGCGTTTCCCAGACGTGGACCTGCCCATCTGACGGCGCTCCTGTCACCACCTTGTACGGATCCAAGTGAAGCAATGTCACTGAGCCATCTGATTGCATTTCCGTCACTGTGTTTGGGAGTTCTTGAGCCTTACGGATGTCCCACAGAAGAGCCCTGGTCAACAGACAACAATGAGAAGTAATTTAGGTTTAACATCTCAATCGAAGCTAGAAGCACAAATGAAGACCATTGGTTGCAAGGATTTAGGTTCAAGTACACTTTTTCATATTGTGGCTTATCATATATTTTGCAGATATTCCATTACCTTTGAATCTTTGGAAGTGCTCACCAACAGGGAGGACTTATGCCTGAAGAAAAATGGAAAGCGAAAGCGGGTTAAACCTACAAAGTTGTTCTGGTGATTATGATTTTAAGATGCCATAACATGGTACAAGTAGTTTTTTCCTTTCAACATATAACACAGGTATGTGAAGCTTTGCAAAGTGAGAAACATATGCTGAAGGAAACTACAGTGATAATCAAATTAAATGAAAATCATTACTTGGAGCAACACTGGTACCAGAATATGGAAGTAGGGGATAACAGCATAATACGAAATGCAGAATTAAGATACTTTGACAGTACATACCGAGCAACAGATAAAAATGACAATGCTTTTTCATGCCCATGAAACGTTGCTATTAGAGGGTGATTTTTCGCCCTCGTACTCATGGACCATAGGCGAATGGTGCAGTCTTCCCCTCCACTTGCAAGTACTTTAGATTCACCATCCATAAGCAATTGGTCAGCCAGAGTAGTGACAGGTGCTGAATGGCCCTTGTAACAGCGTGAGTGACCCTACATATAAAAATTTTGAAGGCCACTCATAACATCAGTTTCTGTGACCAATGGAGATTAAGCTGACCTAAAAGGCATATTTATGCTATGCATTCATAGTACACAAGTTGGCTGTGGTTTTAAGTGAAATCAAATAGAAAAGCTTGCAATCAGCCGATCATGAAGGTCTGCATTTGTATATCACATTACAACAGGTAAAACCTTCATCAGAAGGGGTAAAACCCATATCAGAGGCTAAGAGAGGAAGCTTGTCATAAATAGACTTTATGGAAACTTGAAAATGGAAGCAAAGTGTTAGTAGTGTTGACATTCAATCTATGCGCCAATGAAATTTGGAACTACAAAATTTCTCAAAAGAAAAGGACTTTCACTACATTTTCAAAACCATAAACTACTGCGGATGTGATTTCATAACTTATGCTGTCAAAACTCATGCTACTTTAAACAATAATGAAAGTTCCTCTATGCCATCTCAATCTTTAGCAACATGTATATGGGCATCGTAGCTTTCAAATAATATCGTGATGGAACGGTATATCTAGAAAACCAAAGCATACCGGAAAGAGGCTAGAAGCAGCTAAGCTGATGCGATAAGAGGCTAATATTGAAAAGGAGTGACAAAAGATGTGGTTCAAGAGCACAGAATCATCCTATAGCCTCATGTGTGAAGCACACAAAAGGCAGAGTGAGGAGGCATGGCAGCAAAACTTTGCATAATTGTTACTGGAGCTGTTGCAGAGTGAAGGGCCTCACAATGCTAGAAGAACCATGGTATACATAATACATACACACCAAAAGCCAGGAATAAGAAGTAAAACAGCATAACCATAGGTGAGGCCTGTGCAAATTGATCCAATTAAAGTCAAGTTTTCAAGTAAAATGCAACAGCGGTCCCTAAACCTTTTTCCCCGGTATCACCTAAATCCCTGAACTATTAACTTGAAGATCTTGGCCCCTAAACTTACTAAGTGTTCACTTAAAGTCCAAACCTCTCTATTTCGTGTTGATCAGCCTACTTGGCATCTACTATGTGGGACCTAATTTTTCCAACTCCTTCATATCATCTTTGAGCCTCATTGCCTCATGGAAACAATGAAAAAAAATTTCCATTATGACCCACATATCATTCCTCTAACATCTTCCTCCTCATTCTCTTTCAGTGGTTGGGATAACAGCTCCAGATGAGTCATGGAGGATGAAGTGCGAGATTGGCATGCCACATAGGAGCAGATGCTAATTACTGAAATTTGGACCCCCTAGAGACACAATTAACAAGTTCAGGGAACTAATATGCAAATTTATTTCAGAGGCCTAGGTGACACCACTGAACAAGTTTGAGTACCACTGAACAAGTTTCAGGACCAATGGTGCATTTTACTAAGTTTTCTAACCAAAGAGGACTTTCATGTTGTGATCTTGTCATTCTGGGGATCAACAAGGTTACTGTAATATCGAAATGAGGTACCTTCCAACAAAGGCGGATTGTTCTGTCTGTGCTTGAAGTGATTAATGCCTTTTCATTTTTTTGTGTATCACTTCGAAACAGTGGGGTATCAATCAGTGAAAATAACCTGCATGGTTAACAAAGAATACTTTAGAGCCAAGCGCTGCTATTTGAGCTATTAAAGGGGTGGATATAAGTAGCACACTAGCACTACACCATGCATCGGTACTGTAGTTGTAACATAGACACATGAAAAAATTATGGGAATCATGTTTCAGGAAACATGACCAGGTATAAATATAACTACAAGACAGTGAGAGATCGAACTTCTACACTCCTGATCATAATTTTTCAGATTATACTTGCAATAAAATCAAGGGCTTAATTGTCAACCCCTAACCTCCATATAGATCAAGCACAGTTATGATTACATAAGACTGAGGTAAGAACAAGTTCATCATTACATAAACCATTCTGAATTTTCTACAGATGGCCAACTAGAGCATAGTTATTTCTTTTAGAGTTTACCTCATACAAGTAATCCTTGCACCATGATTTCTGTGGGTCTCCACCAGCTCAGCTTCTGGCCAATCAACACTGACTTTTTTGGTTACTGGACCCTGCACAGAAAAAACTATACATCAATGATATGAAGCTCTCCTGCATATTCAAGGGAAAAAATAATTTCTTGATGCTACAATAGTCACAGCTACTTAAGAAAAATAGCAGACCTGCACAATAAAATAAATAAACTGATACTAATACTTCTACTCACCTGACACAACCAGATGAAGTTTCTATCCAGCATTAGATGGGTTGGTGTTGTTTCCGCAGGATTTAGGTAATAAATAGCTGATAGGGGGTCATCAAATTTCATTTGATGTACTTCAGTGTGCCTACGGATGTATAGTTCTCTGAGCCCCAAAGCTCTACAAGGCACTTTCTCAAATGGCCATTGATCCCTGAATGTTTAAATAATTACATGAAAGAAAAACTAAGTAGACTATAAGATGAACAAATCTTTTTTTTAACAACAACAAAAACAACGCCTTTTATGTCCAAGCAAACCAAGTTGGGTTAGGCTAGAGACGAGACCCAATGAGGAACAAACAATCAGGATATAAAAGTATAAGGAGGTATAGATAGGTTCAATTGTTAGGAGCGATGTGCCCCAGCGATTTTCTTGTCAATATGGTGTCATTATCAAATTTCATGTATATTAGAATTAAAAAATTATATCATGTGCATAGACATTAGAAATAACGTCTCAACTCCATGGACAGAATTACTTAATCTATTTTAAGTTGCTCAATGCTATCCGAAGCTTTCATACTAATTTGTAAACATGGAAGATAGCATTGTTCCCATCATCAGAAATTTTGCAGTAAAATGCATGGTCCATTGGTCATTGTTGAAAGACACTGAAAAACTGGTCCTGTGCTGGACATCAAAAAAATGTATGCATTTGCTGGAGGTCACAGTTTGGTGTTCTAGCAAATATAAGTAATATGTAGTGTCCAGCAGCAAAGATCATGTCTTGTGGCAAAGTTCACCAGATTGGGAAAATAGAATTCCCAGTGTTATTACCCAAAGAAAATAACCACTAATCAGGAACAAGTCACAGGCTCAACAAGGATGAGCTGGAACTAATATGCAAATTAATTTCAGAGGCCTAGGTACCACTGAACAAGTTTCAGGACCAATGGTGCATTTTACTAAGTTTTCTAACCAAAGAGGACTTTCATGTTGTGATCTTGTCATTCTGGGGATCAACAAGGTTACTGTAATATCGAAATGAGGTACCTTCCAACAAAGGCGGATTGTTCTGTCTGTGCTTGAAGTGATTAATGCCTTTTCATTTTTTTGTGTATCACTTCGAAACAGTGGGGTATCAATCAGTGAAAATAACCTGCATGGTTAACAAAGAATACTTTAGAGCCAAGCGCTGCTATTTGAGCTATTAAAGGGGTGGATATAAGTAGCACACTAGCACTACACCATGCATCGGTACTGTAGTTGTAACATAGACACATGAAAAAATTATGGGAATCATGTTTCAGGAAACATGACCAGGTATAAATATAACTACAAGACAGTGAGAGATCGAACTTCTACACTCCTGATCATAATTTTTCAGATTATACTTGCAATAAAATCAAGGGCTTAATTGTCAACCCCTAACCTCCATATAGATCAAGCACAGTTATGATTACATAAGACTGAGGTAAGAACAAGTTCAGCATTACATAAACCGTTCTGAATTTTCTACAGATGGCCAACTAGAGCATAGTTATTTCTTTTAGAGTTTACCTCATACAAGTAATCCTTGCACCATGATTTCTGTGGGTCTCCACCAGCTCAGCTTCTGGCCAATCAACACTGACTTTTTTGGTTACTGGACCCTGCACAGAAAAAACTATACATCAATGATATGAAGCTCTCCTGCATATTCAAGGGAAAAAATAATTTCTTGATGCTACAATAGTCACAGCTACTTAAGAAAAATAGCAGACCTGCACAATAAAATAAATAAACTGATACTAATACTTCTACTCACCTGACACAACCAGATGAAGTTTCTATCCAGCATTAGATGGGTTGGTGTTGTTTCCGCAGGATTTAGGTAATAAATAGCTGATAGGGGGTCATCAAATTTCATTTGATGTACTTCAGTGTGCCTACAGATGTATAGTTCTCTGAGCCCCAAAGCTCTACAAGGCACTTTCTCAAATGGCCATTGATCCCTGAATGTTTAAATAATTACATGAAAGAAAAACTAAGTAGACTATAAGATGAACACATCATTTTTTAACAACAACAAAAACAATGCCTTTTATTTCCAACAAACCAAGTTAGGGTAGGCTAGAGACGAGACCCAATGAGGAAACAAACAATCAGGATATAAAAGTATAAGGAGGTATACATAGGTTGATTTGTTAGGAGTGATGCGCCCCAGCGATTTTCTTGTCAATATGGTGTCATTATCAAATTTCATGTATATTAGAATTAAAAAATTATATCATATGCATAGACATTAGAAATAACATCTCGACTCCATGGACAGAATTATTTAATCCATTTTAAGTTGCTCAATGCTATTCGAAGCTTTGTAAACATGGAAGATAGCATTCTTCCCATCATCAGAAATTTTGCAATAAAATGCATGGTCCATTGGTCATAAAAAAATGTGTATTTGTTGGAGGTCACAGTTTAGTGTTCTAGCAAATATAAGTAATATGTAGTGTCCAGCAGCAAAGATCATGTCTTGTCGCAAAGTTCACCAGATTGGAAAAAGAGAATTCCCAGCTTTATTACCCAAAGAAAATAATCACTAATCAGGAACAAGTCACAGGCTCAACAAGGATGAGCTCCACATCATCCCTGCTGAATCGAAACAAAAGCAAATGGAATTGGAAGAATTTCCCCCCATCACAATTAATGGACAGCTGGAACCCAAGCAATTGCTCCTTTTCCAATTTGTGCTTTCCTAGAAGCTAGAACTACTATATATATGTTCAAAACGCCCTTTATATTAACCAAACAGACAGCCACGTTTTGTCCCATTCCAGCCATAATCAGCAGTTCAGCATATATAATTTCTCTGCAAGCACTTTTTTTCCCGAAATTTTATCCCCATCAAAGCTTTAAATCACATCCATAATATAACTCGGTATCATCGGTCCCGGTAATTCATAAAAACTCTGCCCAAGTTTCCACATTGCCCATCTCCAAATCCCAATCATCAGTAACCCAAGCGGCATACAGATTGCTCCCTAAATTTTGCCCTAGGCGAAGGTAAACCGTAAACGCTTTTAACGAGAACATGATGAATTCCAAAGTTCTGAACCATACATGAAGGGAGCGTCAGAGTCTCGACCTGAAGAGGCGGTACCAGACGGCGTCGCAGTAGGCGGCGGCGCGCAAGGGCCGGCAGACCATAGCAAGGCTGGCGACGTCGCGGGCGCCGAGGTAGCCCGCGCAGTGGGCCAGCACGTCGCCATCGAGGACCGCGAGCGTCCGCGCCGGGGGCTCCGACATCGCGGACGCGGGCTACGAGAACCCTAGCGCCGTGCAGCGGTGACCACCGTGGGGACGGCAGTGGAATTCGTCTAAGATAAACGAGCAGATCGCGAGATCGAAAAAGTTTCTGTCTCACCCTTTTTCGGATGGAATATAAAATTATTGTGTTTTGTTCAAATCTTAGCTAAGTTCTATAAATTTCTAAAGCAATTTCCCCTTTCTAAGCAGGCTTCTTGTTACTGACGTCGAAAAGCCACAATATGCATTTAATATTTAAAAAAGAACTTTTGTCCCTAATAAAAGGGGAAAATGCAATTCAAGATTGGATCGCTAATATTTATACAAAAAGACGAACTCAATATATAAATTTTCTGGGAAAACATTAGATCATAAAACTTGTTTGAACAAATAAAAGAATCATGAAATAGTGAAACACTATAGGAATACGAAGGAGAAATTCATAAATAAAAGATAAAAGGCTTTAGAACTCCGTCCCTTCTAAATTACAAGTCGTCTTGATTTTTCTACATATATAATATTTACTATATATTTAGACAAGTTCTCTTGGTCAATGAATTTTCATAATTATAGAAATTGGTTTCATATTCAATGTTGGGCTAAATAGAGTTTTTTATAAAAATTATCTCACAAATTTATCAGAGCTACACTTATTTTCTTGGCGGGAACTGCTCATGATAGTGTCTTGTTTATCTTGGAGAACTGGGGAAATGTCTATTCTATTGCCAATTTTTTTCTTATTTTTTTTTTGCGGGAACTGCTTGTGATAGAGTGTGTCTTGTTTATCTTGGAGAACTAGGGGAATGTCTATTCTATTGCCAAATTCTTTTTGCCATATTTAGTAGTTTTTCAATGGCTTTTCTTGCCTTGCCAGGAACAACATAATCCTTTGAATCTTTGGTATCCTTCAAATCTTCGGTACGCTTTGAATCCTTATGGGGAAGTCTATAAATTATACGCCCCTTGCCGGAATCATGACGACTTACTTCAATTTTGACCCTATCCCCCGAGTAAATAGTATTTTGTTTTTCATGGAAAAACAGAGGAAGTGGAGGAAAGGTCATGAAATGATCAAATGGACAGTATTAACCTTTTATTGTCTCATCAAATGGTACAGAATATCGAATTTGCTGTCTAAAGTAGTATTAACCAAGATAATGTGACAAATAAATACAACCAAAAGTAACAACAGCATTAACCAAACAGAAAGCGTCTTTGTGTCACAATTCATTTCCCTGCAGTCAAGTTTTCCCATTTTCATTTTCATCAGCTATAAAAGAGGTGGAAGTTCAGGGCAGGTCTGCCTTCATGCCACGCACGAACTCCTCGGAATGCTCCTTGGTGACACAGCTGGCGAGCATCCTTGTGCCGTCGAGCGGCAGCGGCGCCTTAAGGATGACGACGGAGGCAATGAAGTCGTTGTTCACCAGCGGTCCGGCGAACACCGGCGGGCCGAAGCCGTAGTCCACCTCGGAGAACCCGAGCTTGCTCCAGTCGGAGACGTAGATGGACTCGTAGTTGAAGGTCATCTGGAACGGGTCCTTGTCGGTCTCCTCCTTGGCGAACTGGAAGAACTCCACGGCCATCCTGTCCTTGGCCTGCCGGATCATGTCCACGACCTCCATGATCGAGGAGCCGAGCACCTTCTCGGCCGGCGCGGACATCTTCACCGGGAAGATGGAGTTGCCGTAGTATCCCCTGTCGAGCTTGAGCAGGTGCCTGACGCTGGCGAAGAAGCAGAGCTTGACCTCGGCGCTGGGCTCCAGGTTGAGCGCCCGGGTGCGGCTCTGCCAGAGCTTGGCCGTGAGCACGTCGAAGCCCGAGCAGAACTTGCCGCTGTGAGCCTTGTACTGCTTCTTGAGGTCGTCGATGTAGCCGGTGGGAAAGTCGAGGACGATGTAGTCCAGGGCCAGCACGGGGAGCTCCGGGAGCGGGCCGGGCTTGATCTTGGGGTTGGGGAACTTCTCCCGGTGCCAGACGGGCTTCACCTGGGGCTCCGTGAGGCCCCGCGCCATGTCGCCGACGGCGTTGATGAACTGCGCGGCTCCCATTCCGTCCGCCGACGCGTGGTTGAACCGCAGGCCCATCACGAAGCCGCCGCAGGTGAACTTGGTGATCTGAGAATATGGAAGAATGTCATTATTCAGCACTAAATTTCGAGCCAGAAGATGCATGCTAGTAGTGGTCTCTACGAAAAAAATATTCACGGAATTTCATCGAACTTCTTCTAAATCCATAATTTGGATGGAACCAGGCATAATTAATTGGTTTATTCAGACATATTGTTCTGCCATTACTCACGTATAAGTTATCTTTATCGAAAGAGACCGTCGTTAAATATATCTTAACCATGAAAATGAAAATCCATTGCCACGGCATGAGTGCTAACATGCCAAAGGCCCAAAGCATAATGGTCATCAGGCGGTGGCAAAGCAAAGCAAAGCCACAGCCGCAACCAACAGCACTACAGCACTACAGAAAGGTCTCCATGAGCGGTCTATACTCTATACACGACACATCGCTATCTCCAACTCCAACAACCCCAAGAAACCTGTCGGTGGACGGAAGTATCTAAAAGCAGAGAAGCAGCCAAAAGCCTTAAGCTCAAAACCAACACACCCACGGTACCACGAGCACACCATCACCGCTAGAAGTGGCAGCGACAGCAACCGGTTAACTACTGCTGCAGCTGGTTAAATCTAATATTTTAAAAATAACTCGTCACAAACTAAAATTTCAAGAATTAGTCCTTTTGGTCGCGCCGAGCTGCGTGGCGCAACTCGTAATTGAGTCACGCCACATGCTATGGCGCGACCCATGTGCCATGTTAGTTTGGTTCAAAATCAATTTTTACGTGGCGCTGACATGTCCGAACGTGCTGCGCGAGTCGTGGCAGAAGGCATGGCGTGACTGAGCATTGAGTCACGCCAGCCTCACCTAGTTGCTAGCTTGTGCTAAGTGCACAAAAGTTCATTTCACTTAGCATTTTTACTTTTATAGTTTTATTAGCTAATGAGCTCCTAAATTGTTTGATCTTGATATGTATGATGTATAGAGTATATATATTTCATTTCAAGTATTTGCACTCTAAAATATGATGTATAAAATGAAAAAATCTAATTTTTAAACAAGCCAAGTGTTATTTCTATCCAACTGATAGAAATGCCACTTAGCCCATTTAAAAATTAGATTTGTTTATTTTATACACCATATTTTGAAATACAAATACTTGAAATAAAATATGTATACTCTATACATCGTACATGTCAAGTTTGAACAACAGCATTAACCAAACAGAAAGCGTCTTTGTGTCACAATTCATTTCCCTGCAGTCAAGTTTTCCCATTTTCATCAGCTATAAAAGAGGTGGAAGTTCAGGGCAGGTCTGCCTTCATGCCACGCACGAACTCCTCGGAATGCTCCTTGGTGACACAGCTGGCGAGCATCCTTGTGCCGTCGAGCGGCAGCGGCGCCTTAAGGATGACGACGGAGGCAATGAAGTCGTTGTTCACCAGCGGTCCGGCGAACACCGGCGGGCCGAAGCCGTAGTCCACCTCGGAGAACCCGAGCTTGCTCCAGTCGGAGACGTAGATGGACTCGTAGTTGAAGGTCATCTGGAACGGGTCCTGGTCGGTCTCCTCCTTGGCGAACTGGAAGAACTCCACGGCCATCCTGTCCTTGGCCTGCCGGATCATGTCCACGACCTCCATGATCGAGGAGCCGAGCACCTTCTCGGCCGGCGCGGACATCTTCACCGGGAAGATGGAGTTGCCGTAGTATCCCCTGTCGAGCTTGAGCAGGTGCCTGACGCTGGCGAAGAAGCAGAGCTTGACCTCGGCGCTGGGCTCCAGGTTGAGCGCCCGGGTGCGGCTCTGCCAGAGCTTGGCCGTGAGCACGTCGAAGCCCGAGCAGAACTTGCCGCTGTGAGCCTTGTACTGCTTCTTGAGGTCGTCGATGTAGCCGGTGGGAAAGTCGAGGACGATGTAGTCCAGGGCCAGCACGGGGAGCTCCGGGAGCGGGCCGGGCTTGATCTTGGGGTTGGGGAACTTCTCCCGGTGCCAGACGGGCTTCACCTGGGGCTCCGTGAGCCCCCGCGCCATGTCGCCCACGGCGTTGATGAACTGCGCCGCGCCCATGCCGTCGGCCGACGCGTGGTTGAACCGCAGGCCCATCACGAAGCCCCCGCAGGTGAACTTGGTGATCTGAAAATATGGAAGAATGTCATTATTCAGCACTAAATTTCGAGCCAGAAGATGCATGCTAGTAGTGGTCTCTACGAAAAAAATATTCACGGAATTTCATCGAACTTCTTCTAAATCCATAATTTGGATGGAACCAGGCATAATTAATTGGTTTATTCAGACATATTGTTCTGCCATTACTCACGTATAAGTTATCTTTATCGAAAGAGACCGTCGTTAAATATATCTTAACCATGAAAATGAAAATCCATTGCCACGGCATGAGTGCTAACATGCCAAAGGCCCAAAGCATAATGGTCATCAGGCGGTGGCAAAGCAAAGCAAAGCCACAGCCGCAACCAACAGCACTACAGCACTACAGAAAGGTCTCCATGAGCGGTCTATACTCTATACACGACACATCGCTATCTCCAACTCCAACAACCCCAAGAAACCTGTCGGTGGACGGAAGTATCTAAAAGCAGAGAAGCAGCCAAAAGCCTTAAGCTCAAAACCAACACACCCACGGTACCACGAGTAAGCACACCACCGCTAGTATCTGGCAGTGGCAGCGACAGCAACCGGTTAACTACTGCTGCAGCTGGGCCCCGTCGACATCAGCGAAGCGTACAGCGAGCGGCGAGGTCACCATTGCTGCGGTGGTGATTGGAACATCGTGGTCACGGCACAACCCCACCAGTTCGGTACGCCTCATCCCTCGGACGAGTCGGACGATCCCAAAGCACATTTGTAAAGTTGTATTAACGTGGCTCCGGGTTATCCGGTGGCGGCATCGCTTTCAGGCACGGTCACGGAGTCCGCCCGCCGTCTACGCAAGTGCGGACCAGCCTGCCTAGTGCCACCAAACTCTCCACGCGCGACGCCGCGCCGAGCAAGCCTGGAGTCGAAGCAAAGTCACTTGCTGCTGCTAACAACCTGCTGTCGCAAGGCCTGAGGCTTGTGATGCAGTGGCTTCTGCATACGACATGAGTGACGCCCTCGAATTGCCTTTGTTCGGCAGCCGCAAGCGTAGAAGTGGATTCTAGGTGTCGATGTGAGTGCGTGACACCAGCTTCGTTTCGGTTACGCGGTGCGGTGCAGGTGAGGAGTTTCGAGGCCATTTTTGGCCGTGTCTGACCTTTGGGTGCGCGTTCGTCGCGCCAGACAGACCACGCACGCGCACGACGGCATTGCACGGCCATGTCCAGATCCGCGCGGACGCGGATCAAACCTCACCAGCCGACGCATTCAACGCGAGGCCCATCCGCTCCAACCGCCACCTACGCGCACGGCGCGGCGCCACCGCCACCGAGCTTCGTGGTGGCGAGGCGTAGGCATCTTTGCACGAGACGAAACAGAGCAATCTCCCAGCGAATTCCACGCCATTGTAAACGTCGCGCATCATGCGGTGATGACTAGTCGCCGGCGTAGCAAGCACCCACTCTACTTGCAGCTAGCCGTTGATTACTCGTGCATCCACACTGATCCTTTTTTTTCCCGGTGAAAAAAAAAACAAGTGGAAGCTGGGTAATGTGATCGTGCGACGTGGGGTCAGACAGCCGCGTGGGCCCACGTGCCAGCCTCCTCAACGGACACGGTCAACCTCCCCCCACCAATTCACCTTCCCGGAGCTTTTGACTTCACCGCCTCTGCTCCGCCCGCCTCAGATCTACCGCGGCCGCGCGGCCGGATCTAGCGAATCCCTCCCGCACGCAACCCCATCTCGCGCTCACGCATCGCGCATGCTTCACGGATTGGATTGAATTGGATTGGATTGGATTGGTTTGGTTGGGGTTACCTGCATCATCATGATGGTGTTGTGCGGCTCGACGCCCCAGCGGTCGTCGCCGGGGTAGGGGACGAGGTCCTCCTTGGGCAGCAGGAGGGGGCGCTCCAGGTACCGGACGTCCTCGAGGCTGCAGTCCGCCTCGGCCTCGGCGAAGTAGACGCCGTCGGCGGTGCAGCGGATGGCGGGGGAGCCCGGCTCGTCGCCCTCCACGATGCGCCCCGCCAGCGGGTAGAAGAAGGCCAGCGCCTTCCCCAGCGCCTCCCGGATCACGGCGGGCGCCGCGTCGGCGCCCGACCGGAAGATGTGCATCGACTCCACCAGCCCGCGGTGGGTCGGGTACCGGTCCACCCACGCCAGCGGCAGCGTCTCCTCCGGCGTCGCCGACGCCGGCTTCACCGGGCCCTCCGAGATCCGCGTCACCTTGAACCCCGCCATGGCCGCCGCCGCTGCAGTGCTGCTCTGCTCTGCTCTCCCTTCCTCTCGGGTCTCGGCTGGCTTGCGTGATGATGTTTTGAGAGCTTGGGAGGAGGCTTTTGCTGAGCTTGAGAGCTGGTCTTAAATGGAGTAGCAGCTGGGGCCTTCGCAGCCTCCAGCAGTGTTTGGCGCGTGTGTCGCTGGCGAGCGGGGCCCGCGAGGAGAGCGCGTTGAATTCCGGTGCCAGTTCGGTGGCGTCGACGGCCGAGATCGACCGCTGGATGGGTGATCGACGGACGGATGCCGCTTGCCGTTGGGGCAGAAGATGTGATCAGGCAAATCCAGGGAGCAGTGATTTTTACGTACAGAGATTGTTCTCACTCACATTTTTCCATCCATTACGTACGAAATCTGGACTTGATTTGGTCGTGCTAGATCAACATTTGATCGAGTCACGTGGGGGTTAAGATGTTTTCTCCAAGGCTACACCGTGGCAAATCCGGAATGGCCTGCAGTTTTGAGGAGTGATGCTACTGCATCGAGCCATCGAGGCAATGACAGTGTCTTCCGGTACTGTATATTTTTTTTAAGAGAAAGACAATGGGGTGTTTTTCTGGAAAAAAAGTAAAAAGTGAAGTAAAAAAGTCCCATCAGACACTATAGCATTTTTCGTTTGTTTGTGGTAAATATTGTTCTACCATGATCTAACTAGGCTTAAAAGATTCGTCTCGTCGTGTACATCAAAACCATGTAACTAGTTTTTTTATTTACCCACATTTAGTACTTCATGCATAAGAAGAGAGATTTGATGTGATAGCTGAATAGTGAAGTTTGGAGAGAGAATTTTTAGAAGTTTGATATGTGACCGAGAACTAAACAGGGCCAATGTCTACCCGCTGTCTGGACATTGAATAGTCCTCTCACGTTTGCATCTGCAGGGAACCTTTCAAAGGAGTTCTGTTCTTTTTTTTTATCGGTGCGACAAATAAAGAGGTGCTTTTTATATGGACAAATCGCCGAATCGGTGTCCACATAAATCGGTGTGAGCCGCCCTCGTTTGCTTGGACGAAGGATGAGCATGTGCGGTAGCCAATAGAAGCGCAGCTATTGTCAGTGCATGCAGTCGGCGGCCATCAGTACCAGTTGGATGTGATGGCTGGGATCCATGGAATTCCTTTGTATTCAGCATGTGGAGTTGGTATGGTTAGGTACATAATCATGTGTTGGAATGGAACTGTTCTGCAGAAACCACCACGATCTCGTACACGTCAGTATTGTATAGGTACCCTCACAAATAATTCAGGCTTCGCCGTCAGGTCTCTGGTAATAAAGTCGTTTTCTCAAATGATCTGGTCAGGGGAAACACAACCCGTATGACACGTTAGGGGGTTTAACTAGGTAGTTAGGCAAATGCGACGCATCATACTATTACAACGTGCGCGCACGCATCTTGTCATCACCCGCTAATTAATTATCCACTAGCCATTAGGTAACACCGTAACAGACATGGCGCAACCACTCTCCATCAAAAGAGACGAAGCCGCAGCCAAGCACTGCGCTGCGCATGCGACAGCTTGCAGCCTCCTCCGTCCGCCGTGCATGCTCACCTTTCAAGAGGACAAGAGCGGGAAGGCGAACATCGAACATGCATGTCAGCATGTGCATCATACGAGTTGCGCTTGCGCGCGCGGACTGTGAAGTAGTCGTCTTCCTCAGTTCTTGACCCATCCAAAACACAGCCTTAGCGGCGGCTGATGTTTGTTTGTTCGCTGGTCCTGATCCTACTAAACGACCCAGATTAAATCGTAAAACAACGTGCCAGAAGGACGGAGAGCAACCACGCGGGCGTACGCTGCAAGGGATGTTGACGCGCGCGCGCGGGGGATCGCATGCCGCTGGTTGCAGTTTCCCTTTCATCCTTTTTCTTTCAGCTGGTGGATGCAGTGCGGATGTAACACTGGCAACGTACGTGCTACTCCATTATGATTATTGGTTCTTGTTGGGCTTTATGGCTTTATTATCCACGCAGATGATTGATGCAGGTGCATGGGTATATGTATATGTTTGCATGATGAAATCTGAAGAATGCATTGCTGCTTCTCTTTTTCCTGAGAGAGAGAATAAGCATGATCTGTCGGTGCCTACTCACGAGTTTTTTTTTATTTTAACCCCTTTAAATCTAATATTTTAAAAATAACTCGTCACAAACTAAAATTTCAAGAATTAGTCCTTTTGGTCGCGCCGAGCTGCGTGGCGCAACTCGTAATTGAGTCACGCCACATGCTATGGCGCGACCCATGTGCCATGTTGATTTGATTCAAAATCAATTTTTACGTGGCGCTGACATGTCCGAACGTGCTGCGCGAGTCGTGGCAGAAGGCATGGCGTGACTGAGCATTGAGTCACGCCAGCCTCACCTAGTTGCTAGCTTGTGCTAAGTGCACAAAAGTTCATTTCACTTAGCATTTTTACTTTTATAGTTTTATTAGCTAATGAGCTCCTAAATTGTTTGATCTTGATATGTATGATGTATAGAGTATATATATTTCATTTCAAGTATTTGCACTCTAAAATATGATGTATAAAATGAAAAAATCTAATTTTTAAACAAGCCAAGTGTTATTTCTATCCAACTGATAGAAATGCCACTTAGCCCATTTAAAAATTAGATTTGTTTATTTTATACACCATATTTTGAAATACAAATACTTGAAATAAAATATGTATACTCTATACATCGTACATGTCAAGTTTGAACAATTTAGGAGCTCATTAGCTAATAAAATTATAAAAGTAAAAAGTGCTAAGTGAAGTGAACTTTTGTGCACTTAGCACAAGCTAGCAAGTGCATGGGCTGGTTACTCGGGCAACACGTAAAAATTGATTTTGAACCAAACCAACGTGACAAATGGGTCACGCCATAGCATGTGGCGCGACTCAATTACGAGTCGCGCCACGAAGCTCGGCGCGATCAAAAAAGGCTAGTTCTTAATATCTTAGTTTGGGACGAGTTATTTTTAAAATATTAGATTTAAAGGGGTTAAAATAAAAAAAAACTCCTACTCACATGGTTTAAAGGCTGAAAGGCATGCACCTGAGAGCTCCATGGCATCAGGTAGTCTGGCATTCCGAGATGGACGAGTCTGACGCCGAATCATACACGGCCTGATTCCTGAAACCTGAATGTCACTGTAGCGTCAGAGCTGCTTGACTTCGTTGTTGAATTTTTTTTTTTGAGCCTTTCGTTGTTGAAGTTGGTTCCGTGATCGTTGATGGTCCATTATTCAGCTGAGGCCCAATATTGCACGAACCCCAGTCCCCCCAAATCATGCACATAGCCACCGAATGAGGAGGCCGACAATGCGAATTCGGCCCAATGAGGCTAGACATCGCCCAGTACCTCAGTAAGCATCCTCTCAAAAAAGAAAAAAGTAACTCAGTAAGCACGTTTTCTCGGCTCTTCTTCCCTTTATAGCTGAGTGTGGTATTGTGCAGATTTATAGTTTGTGCCTTTTCATATGTTATATTATATATTCCCTTTTTTGTTTTTAAATTTAATTCCGTTAGTTTATTTTAGATAGATGGGATTCCCAGGCCTCAAGAAAGTTCAGAGTTTCAATTAGCAGCAGGCGGCAGTGACACTCCACCAATGGACCAGCAGGACAAATATCATGAAGGTGTTGAGCGTGCCTCAGTTCAGAGCGAGGACAGAACTACAATGATTCAAGAAAGTAGATCTTGGTGTAGCAGCAGACAAAGGGAAGGGTTCTGTTGGGGGTCAATAAAAAGACACCATTGCAGAATCAAGAGGGAAGAAACGGCTTTGGGAGGATGATGGGACCAATGAATGCATCGCTGAAAAACTGTGGTGAAAATCTTTCCTCTCTTGCTAGCTCCTCTCTTAATGCTGAACTGTCTAATAAAAAGAGCTCTGTGACCGTGCAAGCAAAACCAAACAGTGCCCCCTTGAGGTTTAATTTGGAAGAGACCATTCAAATGGTTTGGGGGAAAAGCCTTCTGGTGGCCAGGAGGAGGCAAGTACTTCAGGTGTACATATGGATAGCTGGTCCTATCATGGGCACACTTGAAACGAAGGGGGCACTGGAAGGGGCTCAAATGCTTCAGGTGTTTTTCAATTTTGTGAAGTCATACATATGGCCATGCATCACTTGAAACGAGATGTCATGTATTCAAACTGAAATTGAGAGTTGATGTGATTCAGAAAATCCCCTCTTGCACTGCATTTATGTTGCAGCCGTTCTTTTGCGGTTCAGGAAGTGGAAGAATGGGATCGGCTTCCTGACGCTACTTAATTATGCATTTCTTTTCTGTTCAGGTTTTGGAAATACTTAATTATTTTTCTTGTTTGTGCAGGTGTTGATATGATCTCAGCTGGCCGATTTGCACAAGGACATATTGCTGAGAAAGATGTGGACAAGAGAGAAAATTGCAAGTGCTTTTGAGTACAACCATGCATCTAAACCAATGCACAACCTTGGGTTGTAACCTAAATTGTATTAAAATGGTTGCAGTTGTAGCATGCTCACCAGTAACTCAATATCATCTACCGCTCTAAACTCATGATCCAGTAGTGTGGTTCTGAAGGTCATCATCTAGGTATAATTCCATCTTCGGACGAACTTGTTACTGTGGCCATTCAAGACCATTGTGTAACATAAGATAAGATGCTCTCATGATGGCTGACTTATGGAGCTTGACACAATTTAAACAATCTATATTTAGCTGGAATATACTCATCGGGTTATTGCTGTACTCAATTATGCGCAACCTGATTTGTTCTTGAACTTAAATCCTTTAGGATTTCCTGGCAATTGATTTGCAATAATAGATATTTGGTAACTCTCTGCATTACACACAACACACTGAGCTCTTGCAAATTAAAGAAACCTACCGCTCTGCTGATGCAAGTGCTTATGCTGTAAAAACTTACTCGTTTTCCTCAAGTAAATCTGCGACATCATGGGTTCAGAAATGAATTTTACACAGTATCTTTCAGCGGATTCCCTTATATGCTCTGATCAGAACCCTTGCAAAGCACAATTCATTCATGGAACATATGTCATCTCGATGATACTAGCTGTTAGAAGCTAAGTTAGGTTTGTCAGCATCTGCCGGAGCATGCTTATTTGCTCGGACTGATGACCAAGCCGCACAGTGCGCTACGCACGGAGTGTTTCTTCATCACAATCACAGCGGCATGCGCATCGCCGCATCTGCTCCAAACCCAAATCCAACCCCAAAGCACGCTTGGTTGGCCTTCATTGAGCTGTGGCGCACGGCTTGGCTTTGTTCAGGTGCCATCCGTCGTCCGCTTTCAGAACGAAGATGCTCATGCTCATCGCCTGGCGCACCAGGAAGATCGATCCCCAGGAACCGTACCATACGTTCTCGCGGCAGCGCCAGGCGAGGACGTCTGCATCGCAGCATCAGCCGCCGTGGACGTTCCTGACCGGCCGGCCCGCCACCGCGCCGATGCACGACGGCGCCGCCATCGTCGTCGCCCCCGGCCAGCTGCAAATAATCACTCCGGTGGGGCACGGGATTCCATTTGACTGGAGCAGGGAGATGCCGACGACGACGGCGCCATGGCAGCGACATGCCATCCCGGGCGTCGCGCCCAGAGCAGAGAGCATCCCATCGGTCCCTTCGCCTCCATCACACAAGTGGAAGCGGTGCTCTCCTAGGCAAGATGGCGAGGCTCCTTTCACTCTGAGGAAGGGGTGGAAGCTACCTAAGGACGGCCAGATTTCGGCGCCGCGGCGGCGCGCCATGGCGAGAGGGTGGACGGTGTTTCAGATACCGACCGGCTCAAATACCGTCCACCCCTAGGCCCATATCGGCCGTTCAATCGCGAATCGGCGGCCGGATTTGGACTAGCTTGGGAGCATCGCGGCAGCATGCGTCTTCCTCCTCAGGCGCGCCGCGCGCGTGGCAGCTGGTGGCCGCGGTGGTCCGGTGGCTCAGGAGAAGCGCGCCGCGACGAGCTCGCTTTGTGTTCGTGGAAGCGCCGCGTCTGCTCGGGCCTCCGGCGAGGATCCTCCCGGCCAGTGTTGTGCGCACCGGACGCGCAGCTTGGAATGGAGGCGACCAGAGGCGGCGTGCTCGGGCATGGAATTCGCGCGCCAGGCAGCGGCGCGGCGCGGCGCGACGGCGGCGCTCCTTCGAGGCAGGGACCCAGGAGCCAGGGCACATCCCACGGAGGACGTGGTTGCTTGGTGGCGCGCCAGCGGAGCAGCAGGCCATGGCGCCACCGCCCCAGCTCAGAAGAAGGTTGGATGATTTTGGTCACTTGAATTCTCCATCGGAGAGCCGCTGTGGTGGCGGGACAACAAGACAAGGGTGCTTGTGGATGGAGCCATGGAGGCCAGAGAGATGGCAGCAGCTTCGGTCAACAGGAAGCTGAATTCTCACTGCAGCTCTGGTCTTTGCTGCTGCCGAAACGCTTGCCGCGGCAGCTTAAGTTCTCAATTTAGCTCTGATCTTTGCTGCGTTCAGTTAACCGTAGAATTGCTTTGATTTGGTGACCTCTGATGCAGACAACTTCAGAGGTACATACAACCAACTGAAGAAGGCTACTCAGGTTTGCAAGCATCCGGTGTCCTTCTCGGCGGCGTCCGGCGAGGCTTGTCGTCCCGGCCGGTGCCGTCGTCGTTCGCTTTCAGAAGGACGACGTGCTCACGCCGCGTGGCGCACCAGGAAAATGGATCCGCAGGAGCAGTACCGTATGTAGTACTCGCGGCAGCGCCAGGCGCGCCATGGAGCCCGCCTCGCGCCAAGTCGGCGGCGACCTGCGAGGCATCACAACATCAGCAGCCGTTGACCGGCGCCACCGCGGCGCCTATTCGCGCGCGCCGTGTCAGCGGCATGCGGCCATCCCGCCGCCGCGCCGCGCGCAGAGCACCCAACACCCCACAAGTCGGCGAGACTCCTTTCACTCCAAGAAAGGTGCCGGAAGCTTGGACGGCGCCGCGGCGGCGCGCCATGGCAGGTCAGGGCCGGATCGGACCCCAAGCCAAGGGGGGACGGTGTCTCAAATACCGACCACCCGGTCGGTATTTCAAATACCGTCCACCCCCTGGGTCCCTCTCTGCCGTCCAATCGGGATTCGGCGGTCTAGATTGGGACTAGCTTGGGAGCATCGCCGCAGTGTCTTCCTCCTCAGGCGCGCAGGGCAGCCGGTGGCTGCGGTGGTCCGGTGGCTCTCGCTTCTCCGGGGACGTTGGCCTCGTTGAGGGGCCTCATCCGCTCCGGCCTCCGGAGAGGATTCTCCTGGACGCGCCGCCTTGTCTGGACTCTGGAGGCGACCAGGCGCAGCGCGCTCGGGCATGGAGTTCGCGCGCCAGGCAGCAAGGCAGCGGCGCGACGGCGCCGAGGAATGGAGGAACTCCGATCCGAGAGCGAGATCAGAGACCAAGGCTAGCGATGATGGTACAATGATAGATATTTGGTAACTCTCTGCATTACACACAACACACTGAGCTCTTGAAAATTAAACAAACTTACCGCTCTGCTGATGCAAGTGCTTATGCTGTAAAAACTTACTCGTTTTCCTCAAGTAAATCTGCGACATCATGGGTTCAGAAATGAATTTTACACAGTATCTTTCAGCGGATTCCCTTATATGCTCTGATCAGAACCCTTGCAAAGCACAATTCATTCATGGAACATATGTCATCTCGATGATACTAGCTGTTAGAAGCTAAGTTAGGTTTGTCAGCATCTGCCGGAGCATGCTTATTTGCTCGGACTGATGACCAAGCCGCACAGTGCGCTACGCACGGAGTGTTTCTTCATCACAATCACAGCGGCATGCGCATCTGCTCCAAACCCAAATCCAACCCAAAGCACGCTTGGTTGCCTGGTTGGCCTTCATTGAGCTGTGGCGCAAGCTGCACCCGTACGTTCCGGCGTCCGCTTTTAGAACGAAGCTGCTCGAGCTCGACTGCTCGTCCTCATCGCGTGGCACACCAGGAAGATCGATCCCCAGGAAGCGTACGTTCTCGCGGCAACGCCAGGCGAGGACTTCTGCATCGCAGCATCAGCCGCCGTTGACGTTGACAACGACGGCGCCTATTCACGCCGGCCGGCCCGCCACCGCGCCTATTCACGAATCACGACGGTGCCGCCATCGTCGTCGCCCCCGGCCAGCTGCAAATAATCACTCCGGTGGGGCACGGGATTCCATTTGACTGGAGCAGGGAGATGCCGACGACGACGGCGCCATGGCAGCGACATGCCATCCCGGGAGCCGCGCCCAGAGCAGAGACCAGAGAGCACCCCATCGGTCCCTTCGCCTCCATCACACAAGTGGAAGCGGTGCTCTCCTAGGCAAGATGGCGAGGCTCCTTTCACTCTGAGGAAGGGGTGGAAGCTACCTAAGGACGGCCAGATTTCGGCGCCGCGGCGGCGCGCCATGGCGAGAGGGTGGACGGTGTTTCAGATACCGACCGGCTCAAATACCGTCCACCCCTAGGCCCATATCGGCCGTTCAATCGCGAATCGGCGGCCGGATTTGGACTAGCTTGGGAGCATCGCGGCAGCATGCGTCTTCCTCCTCAGGCGCGCCGCGCGCGTGGCAGCTGGTGGCCGCGGTGGTCCGGTGGCTCAGGAGAAGCGCGCCGCGACGAGCTCGCTTTGTGTTCGTGGAAGCGCCGCGTCTGCTCGGGCCTCCGGCGAGGATCCTCCCGGCCAGTGTTGTGCGCACCGGACGCGCAGCTTGGAATGGAGGCGACCAGAGGCGGCGTGCTCGGGCATGGAATTCGCGCGCCAGGCAGCGGCGCGGCGCGGCGCGACGGCGGCGCTCCTTCGAGGCAGGGACCCAGGAGCCAGGGCACATCCCACGGAGGACGTGGTTGCTTGGTGGCGCGCCAGCGGAGCAGCAGGCCATGGCGCCACCGCCCCAGCTCAGAAGAAGGTTGGATGATTTTGGTCACTTGAATTCTCCATCGGAGAGCCGCTGTGGTGGCGGGACAACAAGACAAGGGTGCTTGTGGATGGAGCCATGGAGGCCAGAGAGATGGCAGCAGCTTCGGTCAACAGGAAGCTGAATTCTCACTGCAGCTCTGGTCTTTGCTGCTGCCGAAACGCTTGCCGCGGCAGCTTAAGTTCTCAATTTAGCTCTGATCTTTGCTGCGTTCAGTTAACCGTAGAATTGCTTTGATTTGGTGACCTCTGATGCAGACAACTTCAGAGGTACATACAACCAACTGAAGAAGGCTACTCAGGTTTGCAAGCATCCGGTGTCCTTCTCGGCGGCGTCCGGCGAGGCTTGTCGTCCCGGCCGGTGCCGTCGTCGTTCGCTTTCAGAAGGACGACGTGCTCACGCCGCGTGGCGCACCAGGAAAATGGATCCGCAGGAGCAGTACCGTATGTAGTACTCGCGGCAGCGCCAGGCGCGCCATGGAGCCCGCCTCGCGCCAAGTCGGCGGCGACCTGCGAGGCATCACAACATCAGCAGCCGTTGACCGGCGCCACCGCGGCGCCTATTCGCGCGCGCCGTGTCAGCGGCATGCGGCCATCCCGCCGCCGCGCCGCGCGCAGAGCACCCAACACCCCACAAGTCGGCGAGACTCCTTTCACTCCAAGAAAGGTGCCGGAAGCTTGGACGGCGCCGCGGCGGCGCGCCATGGCAGGTCAGGGCCGGATCGGACCCCAAGCCAAGGGGGGACGGTGTCTCAAATACCGACCACCCGGTCGGTATTTCAAATACCGTCCACCCCCTGGGTCCCTCTCTGCCGTCCAATCGGGATTCGGCGGTCTAGATTGGGACTAGCTTGGGAGCATCGCCGCAGTGTCTTCCTCCTCAGGCGCGCAGGGCAGCCGGTGGCTGCGGTGGTCCGGTGGCTCTCGCTTCTCCGGGGACGTTGGCCTCGTTGAGGGGCCTCATCCGCTCCGGCCTCCGGAGAGGATTCTCCTGGACGCGCCGCCTTGTCTGGACTCTGGAGGCGACCAGGCGCAGCGCGCTCGGGCATGGAGTTCGCGCGCCAGGCAGCAAGGCAGCGGCGCGACGGCGCCGAGGAATGGAGGAACTCCGATCCGAGAGCGAGATCAGAGACCAAGGCTAGCGATGATGGTGATACGGCCGGCGGCGACACTCCCCGGAGGGCCACGGGATTGAGCGACGCAGAGCAGAGGAGCCGACGTCTCGGCAGGGCCGGGCTCCATGGGCGCGCCATGCCATGCGCGCCCAGCACCCCGTCGCCGTTGGCTCTTTTTCGCCTCCGACTACCACACCCCACCAGGCGCACGAGCCCGGCGGTTGCTAGACACACGACGGCGAGGCTCCGAGGTGTTCACGTTGAGGAGGCTGGACTGGAAGCCTGGTTGCACTGCGGCTGGGGCGGAGCCGGACCCCTGCCTTCGTCTTCCTCGCCAGGCTCCATGAGGATTGGAGAAGCTTACTTCCGCGCGGCGGCGACCCGCGGCAGAGATCGAGCTAGACCGTCCGTCACGGAGGGGGTTAGGAGGGGGTTTTAGACAAATTATGGTTAAGAAAGTTAATGGTGGGAGGTTTTAAACGCTAAAATTTCCCACATCTCTACATGGCCATCGGATAGGAATCCAGTAGCTGTTGTGGGAGTTTGCATAGTTTGCACACGAAGCTAGTTTGCATAGGATATGTTGCCTATAAATTGATAGTAATGTGGTTCACTTTCCCTTCGTTCATAATTAGTTTTCATGATGAACTTTAGGAAATTTGGTGAATATTCTTGACCGTATGATTTTACACAATT